>VWZX01005568.1:160669-555669 GCA_013399015.1 Galbula dea
GGCCGGCCGCGGCCCCGCGGCCTCGGCCGCGCTCAGGTGAGTGCGGCAGGGAACAAGGGCCTTCGGCGCGGGACCGCACCCAGCCCGGTGCCTTGTACCCCCCTCCCTGATTGGGTTGGGCCCGGGCGCCCGCGCACCCGCCTCCCCGTCCTGTACCGTGATTGGGCTGGGCTCGGGCGCGTTCGCGCCCGCCGCTTCCTGAGGCGCGCCGCCCAGCGCCGCGGCCCTGGGCAGGGTCAGCGAGCACTGCCTGCAGCTGCCGTCCCGCTTCAGCCGATAGCGCGGCCTCCGCGCCGGCGTGGCCCCGAGCGGGGGCGGGAGGTTGGTCCCTGCGGTGACAGCCGATGCTTGCCGGGGAGCGTGTGAGGAGATTCCGGGAACTGGGAACCGAGCCGGTTCGACCTGCCCGACGACCTGGAAAGTCCGAGTAACTTGGGAGCTGGCGGCCAGGGCGTCCTGCGGTTCCGGCGGGAGCGGGCGGGCAGCGGTACCAGGCTGCGGCAGATGGCTGCAGGGCATAACCTGTTCCCTGCCCAGCAATGATCCCCTTCAGCCAAGCAGGGAAGCACCGAGAAGGCGCCGTCAGTGGACAGCTGAGAAGAGAAACCAAAATGCATGATCCGAAATTAGCCTTTTCATTTCCAAACATAGCACTGGTTATAGTTAGACATCTCTTCTCGTCGTTACTCGTGAAATCTGTGCTCGGTAGGTTTTGCTGAGCTGAGCAGTTCCATCTTTTTCGAGGTCTTTACGTCCTGCTGACACAGGAAGGCACAAAGGGTTTAGCTTTCAAGTCTTTTGACAAAACCAGAACATACAAGTAATCTACAGTGCGAAATAAGTTCTATGGAGAGTGGAGTTACTGGATTGATTGTAGCCTTATGAATTTCTGTGATTGTTGAGGTAAAAAAGACTACACATGATGGAATGTGTGAAACTTACTCCTAAAAACACTCTCCGTGTCAGTAACATGCAGGTCAGGTATGCCCTGAATTTTCCAGAATTACTGGTGGTGTTTATACTATAGAATGGTACTTAGTTTAAATTTAGGAAAAAAAAAAAAAAAAGAAAAGAAAGCAAAAAGATTAATGTGACTAGAAGGAGATTCCTTATCTTCTAGATTTGATAACGGTTCCTTAAATTGGAAGTTTGTCATAGAATTCTAAGTGACTGCATTTTCAATGTGCATGTCCAGGCAAAGTGAAAAACTGAAGTGATTAAATGGGAAGCACAGCTTTAGATCTTGTGGAGATACAGCACCTTACCTTACATGATCTAATAGTGAAGTAGTTTTTGACTGGTGAATTAACTCAAAAGAAATACGGTAAGTGTGCTTGTTGCAGCTAGTTCTGAAAGCAGTGGCTGCTTATGAGAAAAAGTTTCCTGAGGAACATTTTACCAGTTTCATGTGTGCTATATTATGCATATAGTAATAGTAATAGCAGTGAAACGTTATGGCACAATATGCTGCCACTGGTGAATATTCCTACTTATGCATGTCTATGTATAAATTGTCAAAATATGCCAAGGGATTTGCCTTTGGCATAGTACATAGAAAGATCATTCTGCTTTATGTAATCATTAAAAGAATAATAAGCAATCCACTGTCACTCATGTGAACCTGTATACTATTTTAGTAGTAAGTAAATTCATCTGGATTAATATTCACTTTTAATTGCTCTTAATGCCCAAGAGCTGTGAGTAGTAGTATCTTAAAAAAAAGATAAAAAAATCAGATTTCTGTTAGCCAGCTATATGTCAAATCAACTATGTCCACTTCTTTACCATCTCGTGCACAGTGCTGTGAGTCTGTAGCATGAAGGTTTGCACATACAGGCTATGCGTGTTACGATGATGACCTGTCATTCAGGGGTGTCAAAAGTCATGGGTGAACTAAGCTAAAAATTCTGACTGAATTTGTGAAGAGTCTGGAGTATCTCTTGAACACCTCCCATGTTTATTCTTAAAAAGTAGAAAAGGAACACTTGTCTGAAACCAGTCCTGATGTGCCAGAGTTTATGTGAATGAGATGAGGGTGCTTTGCAGTCTTGGGAGGATTTAAAAAAAAAGAGAGAGAGAGAAGGAGGATTTCTGTAAAGTGGGATGTGGAGGAAGGGATGTTGTTACCTGAACAGTGTTGGAGGAACACATTACTGTGGGGTGTCTGTCGTGCAATAGGAAGCTCAGCTGTAAAAGAGTCTTCCCTATTTTCTCTGCAGCTGTAGGAAGTGCCATTACAACCTTGTACCAGCCACATAGCAGATATCTGTTGGAACCCTCATAGCAGAGGGAGGTGGTTTTAATTAAAACATAAAGTGAAACAAAACACTCAGGCTAGCAGACTCCTAAGTGGCAGAATACTTGCAGTGCCAGAGATGTCTATCCAGCAGCCAGGCATCACAGCAGAGGAGTTTAAGCTGTGTGTCAGGCACTCTGGTGCTGTGTTGTTCACATCCAGATACGAAGTCCGGGGTCCCTTGTAGAAATCGAGGGACATCAGCTGGTGGATCCTTATGTCTTCTGGCCCCTTCCTAGGTTGGTAACCATTCTAGGTTTCAGATGTACCCTTTTGAAGGTGATAGTGATATGTGTCTCTACCTTGTCCCACTCTGTGGATTATCAGTGTTCTTTGTCTCCAGATCTGGGTGTGTTCTGAAATTGCAGAGGTACCTAGGTTAGTAGGTCAACAGAAGCACTTCTGAGAGTCCTGTTCCTGCTCTGTGTTCCTTTTGGTGCCTCCACGCTCAGGTACTCCCTTTCTCCAGTCACACCAGTCTTAGCCCTTCTATTGCAGTTGTCTGCATTGCCTCCTAGGCTAAGGTTAGATGCCTTTTGAAGTTACTGGAGCACAAAAGCAGCTATTTTTTTTTCAGGACTGTAAGCTACTTCTATTGTATTTTGTGTTTATGATTTAAGCTTTTGTCATTATCATCTTGCCAGGTTATTTCTTACACTTTTTAAGCCATTGGAAAGACCTTAGTGGTCTAGTAGTGGCTCTGCTTTTGCTTTCTGTATCTTCACGTATCTCCACCACATTTAACTTTGAAGGTTTTGTGTCTTGATCTTTCCTTTTTCACATACCTTTCCGGCTGTAGAGAAGAGAAGAGGAACCATCTTCTTTGTCCTCCTTAATTCTGCTTATCTCCTGGAGCATTTGTGTGTGAGAGAGGGAGAAAGGTAGTATTTTGGAAAGCCAGATTTGTTGGATCTGAGTTTTTGCTAACCAGTGTAATTAAAACTAAGGATACCTTAAAACAGAGCGTGAGAGGTGGAGGTGTCACTTGGTAACATTGCTGTACGCTATTCAATTCAGTATAGTTTCCAGTTCCTGATTATGCTGATTAAGTCAGAACACTGACTCTTTTTTTTTTTTTTTTTTTCTTTCCTCCCCTTGGTGCATTGGTAGGTAATAGAGCATGTTGATCTATATGAACATTGAATATTGCTGGTAAATTTATTTATGAAATATTTCTTTGTCTCCTTTTTGCCTTGAAATTCCTAAAGTTAGTTGCAGGTATCCAAGAAGTTGTCTATCTGAATGTGAGATTTAAAGTTCATGGAAACTAACCCTTAGTTACACTAAAATTAAAATTAAAATATAAATGAGTGATAGGTCAAAACTTAAAAGCATATTTAAAAAAAGATTAGAAAAATATTAATAGATATAATTTTGAGTTTTCACAAATATTTCTTATTTCAGATCAATTGATTGTATATTCAGTAAGGAAGCTATAGACCAAGAAAAATAGTCTGTCTTGGTGGAGTTTGGCTTTTTTGTTTGGGTTTGTTTGGGTTTTTTTTAGTTTTCTTCATTATTTCCACTAGCTTTTAATTGTAGAGTTGATATTAGCATCAGTTTCTGTGCCTGCTAGTATTTAATAGCCTCGATTTATATCAAGCGCATTTGCAAGTTCTGTTGATACTAGTGTGAACGTTGCTCCCACATAATCTATGAAAGTCAGATAGAAAGTATATCAAGCAGAGTAGTTAAAAACTGGGGCATCCAAAGCCAGTGAACTTGTTAAAGTAAAGTTTGAAAAATGGTTAAAGCCAACTGAATTTCAGTACTAGATGAACCATGCCTGTGTATGAGTTTCTTTAACTGTAAGCTGCTGGTTTTTAATAATAAGACTTACTGTAGTATTTAATTTAGTTATTTGGTAGCTTTAAAATAAATGAATTAAACACAATTTTTCAAAGATTGGCATTGGAAATTGTTTCCTTTGTGGTACCTAAGTTTGGGAGAGTTCTTGATATCTGCTCCTTATCAAGTTAATGGTTTTGTGAATCATTTACTATTGATTCCTCATCTCTCAAAGTCACATAGTGCTTGGTGGGTTCTTAAGGGAGGACTTGATCAGGAAAGGTCAGAACTGACAACATGAGAATGGACTAACTGCTTTGAAATACAGGGCTAGGGATTATCTGATGCCTGTGGATTTTCTGAAGGTGTGGATCCCTGGTGCTTGTGGATATGCTGTGTTGTGCAGGAGGGTGGAAGCCAGTCATACTTTGGTGAGGATGGTGGGAGTTTTTAACAATCTTAGGTTCTGTGTGATGAGATAGTTCTGCTTATAGCAATCCATTATTCTTCCAGTTAGGCTGTCAGCTCAGCATCCCTGGGAACAGTCATTCTGCTTCCTTGCTACAGTGCTTTGTTTTTAACATGAAAGAGTTTCTTGCCTTATTGGAGACTGAAATTGTGTCTATTGCAGTTTCTGTGAAACCAAAAGGTGTGTTTGTTGATGATAGCTTACCACAAAAAGGTGGTTATCTTCAAAACATGCACAGTTAAAAAGTCCATTTTGGTAGTGGTGTATACTTAATACTTCAGGTATAGCTGGTCAAACATGGGCTGTAGGCTGTTTTGGGTATATGCTTCTCCTCCCCAGCCTGTTCTTAGTTAAAGTTTGCCTGTCCAGAGTCTTCCATCCTTGGGCCCAATTCATTTTGCCATCCTTTCCCTAAAACTAAAGGAAGGGGTGGGTATGATCATTTGAAAAGTAACATCATCATTGTTTATGTAGAATGTCTAAAAATGTTAACTAGTTCCTGGAAAGTACAGCTGATCTTTTGTGCCCTGTTCAGATAAAAATCGTGTATGATCTAAAAAGCTTCCTAGATGCAAATTGAATTTTATTTGTTCATCTCTTTCTCTCTAGGCTTATTGGAGAGAATGTGGATCAATCAACATAATGGTGAGTAAAGCCATTAATGTTATTTAGATACTAAATATAAGATACTAAACTTGTCAACTTGTTGGCTGATTTTGATTTTTTTGGTGTTTGGGTTTTTTGGGCTTTTGTTTGTTTGTTTTTGTTGGTGGTGGTTTGTTTGCTCTTTCTTGTCCAAAGAAATCAGTCACTAAGATTCTGGTTTTTTGTAGGACACTTTCAGAGAACTGGAATGTTGCCACAGTGTCAGCTTTCAGCTTGGGAATCACTTTAAAGGAACTCTGATTTAACTCTGTGTTCTAAAAAGAATAAATGCTTTTGAAGTTATGAAATCCCTGTCCCAGCATGTCGTTTTGCTCTGCTAAGAGACACTAATTCTGTAATTGTGTTAACTTAGTTATCTTTAAAGTTTTGTTTGTTAAACAGTAGAACTGGAAGAACAATACCATAACCAAAGGTCAGTTATCAAATAGAAAAAAGTACATTCAAAATTTCTAAGGATGACAATCAACTTCTGGAGTTTTGATCTATTTTTTTTTCTGGTGAATGAGATAAAGATATACTGGTAGTCAGGATGTGTAACAGACTGCTATATTCTGTTGTCAGCTGTGCCACAAACCTTTGCCATGTTTTGTTGCAGCTCTTCAGGTCTGTTTTTCCCCATCTTCATAACAAGAATAAGACTTTCCCAACAGTGTGAGCGGTGATGGTCAAGCTCATGATCAGCTGAAAGACGTGAGTGCCTCGGAGAGAAGGTGGTGACGTGCTGTATTTTCATTTTCATTATCTACTCACAGCTTCTAATATAGGAGTTGAAAATCATCACTTGAAGATTATTTCTAAACTTTATCAACTAAAAAGTTAAGGTAACTAAAATAAGAGAAAAATACAGACAGGGAAAAGAGAGGAAGGGGTTAGAAAATGCAGTGTTACCCCCATGTTCTTGTTTATGAGAAAGAGAAACCAAAGAAAAAGAAATTCTCTTTCACATCTCTTATTGTAATACAGGAAACATTCCTGGCACTAGCTATGCAGGAGTGCACCCACATCACCTTCCAATCCAGACTGGCATCAAACTTTAAGCAAAAAAATCATGTCTTAACAGCTACTCTGATACCAGATGTCACTGATGAAAGGCCAGGAGATTAGTGACGAGTTAATGAAGTATGTCTACACTGTGGATGAGCAGGGAGAAAAGAGTAAAAGTAGCTGCCTCATCTGTGTGATTTTACAACTGTTGCAAGTGGTTTTTTTCTGCTGCAGCACCAACAGTTTTGTAGTTAATTAGACGATGGTTTAGGGTGTCTCTTTGAATTGTGACCTGCTGCAGCACAATATACTCTCTCTTGTGTGCAGTGTGCGTTCTGGTGCTACCTCAACATAGTCTTGCTGTACGTTGGCGCTGCAGTTAAGAAGCCCCATAGCTAGTTAGCAATGGTATATTTTGGGATGTATTGCTTCTGATAAGCGTGTAGTTCAGCATTTCTGTAGTATTTTCTTAGCCAGCTTATAGACACTTACAGTTAGATATAAAATTTTACAGAGCAAGGGATAATTGTGGTTGTGAAGCCAGCTAATGTTGTCCATTAGAGTCAGGCTTTTAAAGTAATGAACCAAGGGGCATTTTAATGTTGAATGTATTTTATTCTGATTCCTCATCTACCTCTCCTGTTTGTTTTTTTAATTTTGGGATTCTAGATCCTCTCCTGGCATTCAAGAAGAAGGTGGTCCTGTTGCTTGAGCATAGGCTGCAAGATATGGATGTTTCTCTTCTAGCAAGCAAAAATCTGTCCTTCACTTCCATGGAGCTGAACGAACAAAGATTTCTCCGCCTCCTGTTTCAACCATCTTGTCCAACATCCGATTCACCAGATGACTTCTCCCACAGAAGTACCCCATTTGATAAAACAGTTTATCAAAACTCAAAAGCAGAGTAACAGAAATCGGCAATTATTTCCCTGTCTTCTGTGCCAGCTCTTCATGCAGCTCTCTGCATTGTTTTAAAATGAGAAATAGTTCGTAATCAGGTGCAAGTGGAAGCTGGTGTTCTTCAATGATATCTCCTTCTTCGTTTTAGGAAGGTTAAGTACTTCACTGTGTCATATTGGAATTCCTAGCAGATAAAGTGTCTGCATGCATTGCTATGTCAAACTGTCTTGACATGTGAAAGGTTGCAGCAGAAAGAGCATATTTTCTGCTCTGACATAAGGAAGAAACAACTGGGGACATCCCATACAGGTATTTTCTAGTCCAGGACCCAGGCTTGACTCTGTAGATAGGTATCTTGATGTCAAGTCACATAAAGCAGCTAATGCACAGGAACAAATGCAGAATCACCTTGTCGATAGTGTGTAAATGCATCGTCCCAGTTTGTGATCAAAATGTGTATTTGCATGTGTAAACCTATGGGAGAGCTGGACATGAAGAGCTTTCACCAGAAGGAGAAATTACTCTGCACCATTTCATTTTTAGCAAAGAAAAATGAAGCTTTAAAGGCCTCTGGGGTAAAGGGATAATGGTTGGGTTTATGTTAAATCATTCCCTCCCTCTCACTTTTTATGAATACTTAGCCGCAAAAGGAACAAAACCATTCTGTGGTAGAAGAGATGGAGCAGAACTTCTTTCTTCATTACAGAAATTAACTTATGGTGGGATGAAAGACCAGAGGTGTAAAGTTGCAGCTTATCCACTAAGCTTCCTTGGCACAGTTTCAGCTTTTCATACTGCTGATGGAATCAGCTTTTTGATCTTCTTCACAGAGAGATGACCTGTATGTTTCATCATCTAGGCAGAAATAGGCCGAAGAGAATGGACTGTTAGCCATGTAATAGGGGTGGGTTGAGACAGAGCAGAAATACGTAGGATGGGCCTTTCTCTGGTTCCTCTTATTGCTTCCCAAACTAAGGCTCAATCTGTTGTTCTTATGTTTACACAAGATTCTTTGTCTCCATCATCTGTAATTATATAGGATGTTTTCTGTCATTCTGAGATGGGAGCATATATTGCTTACATGCTCCCTGCTACGGTATTGTATGTG
Source organism: Galbula dea (assembly GCA_013399015.1). Lineage (NCBI taxonomy): Eukaryota > Metazoa > Chordata > Aves > Piciformes > Galbulidae > Galbula > Galbula dea. The sequence goes on from VWZX01005568.1 coordinate 168,881, forward strand.
GCAAGTAAGATTTCTTGGCAAAAAAAATCCCCAAACTGGGATTTGTATTTTATTCCACTTCAAATCTGGAGCTCTTCTTAGTGCACCTTATTCCAAGCTTGTGATTTAGAAAATGTGATGTAGAAGCTTAAAATAATATTTTTAAATCTGGATCAAATAAAGGTATATAGGTTCTGTTAATAGGTTTTGGAAGATGATAGCGTGGTTGAGGGAAGTGTTTTAGATGTTTTGTTTTGTTTTTCCTTTTAGAAAACTGCTGGAGAGAGCCAGACAGCCTGAAAATGGGTGAAACAAAGACAGTTGATTGAAATCTGTCTTAAATCTTAATGATAGATTGCAAGGGCAGCGTTCTGATGTGTGAAATGTGGTGACACTTAATGGGACCACGTTCCGTAGCAAAGTAAGGACAAACGTTGATCCTAATCTTTGGAGTAAAGTCTGTTTAGACTTGCACTGTAACAATAAGATTTAATGACAGGTTTAACCATTTTTTGTTTCCGTGAGGAAAAGATCAGACTCATGAGCTGAAGAGTGGTGGGCAAGATGCTGCATATTAAAATAATGCCAACTGTAACGAGCAGAGAGGCGCACTAAAATAGCGTGTAACATTGTGATGAGCTGTGTGATTAGGGTTACATTGATCTTGATGAGGCAGCCACCACCATGGCCTAAGAGCATAGGTTTTCTCTGCTGAATGTGGTCCGAGTTTTCTGGCTCTGGAGGCAACTAGAAAAGCACACTTCTTTATGTTGAAACCAATGGGATTTAGTGTAGATGTCTGTAGAAGCAGGATCTGTCTCAAAGTGATAGAAAATACTGTCAATATCATAGGATTGTAAGCAGTGGGGAGGTACCGAGTATAAGAAACATCGTATTTTAGATCTGGGAATTTCCTTTTCTTCCTTCTGCCCATACTTATCGTTCTGACATTAAGGCTAGCAGTAGTTTCTTGCATAGCTTGACAACAAAATACTTGGGGGACAGGAAAGTATTTGTGTTTTCTGTGGACATGTAGAAAAACTAAGAATTTGTCTCAGAGTAGACACTTTAAACTCTTTGATTTCTTTTTCCATGGTGATAGCCCTCAACATGTTATAACCCTACATAGTAACAAAAAAAACAGAACTGCTGATTTTTCTTGACTCCTATCTAAGACAATGGAATAACATTAGTTTTCAAGTTTCCTTTTAGAACATAATATTTTTATTAGGGCTAAGGATCTGTGGCTTTCACAGATGTAATACACCCATAGCTGCATGCCCAGAAGACCCCCATTGCCGTACCTTTCCAGCCAGCACCTTTGTAAAGCTGCTGTGTTAGGAAATGCTGCCTCAGCCTACTTACTTTTTCTTGCTCCACCTTTTCTCTGTGTTGGTTGGAAATCTTCCCATGTGAAAGATTACAAAAACAAGGGGCATGTGCAATAGATCATATATATATACATATATATATTTTAATACTTGTGGACAAAATGATGTTACAAGTTGTTCGAAAACAACAAAATCACCAATGTCTTCCATTTTGAGATGTGTATAGTTCCATAAGCATTAGTGCTTTGTAGCAAACTGTAGTGCCATGTTAGGATCAGTGCATGAGCCTAGTAGTATTTTTACAATTTCAGAGTGACAATTTATTAATAAACAGTGATGATAATGTAATTAACAATAGAAAGGATACAATAGAAATGTCACAAACATGGTCTAAACATGCAGTATCCTCCCTTTGGAAATGGCAACGCTATCTTTAGAAATGGAATGTGTTTGCTTGATGGGCTTCATAGAGTCATAACTGACTTTGGAGTTCTAGTCTATCTGTCCAACTGCAATAGTAAGCTTGCTTATGTAAACATTCAGAATTCTCATCTCTGTCAGTGGGTTTCTTTTCTTTTTAGTCTTTGTTGAATGTGTTTTCTTCCATGTGCAGCATTTTCAGTGTTATTATTAGCCATCCTGTGATGTACCCAGAGAAGTGTAAGTATGCTGAGGAGTTTGTGTGCCTTTTGTGCACATCTCTGCTACTTTAAAATCATTTACTAAATCTGTTCATTAAGGATTTTTTTCAGATCTGACTATATAATTGCTGTAACTAGCTAAACATTATCCTCATTATATAATAAGTTAATGGTTACAAAATGCTATTTGCCAGTTAGGTGTAGAAGTCTTTACCCATTATCACAGGAACAGAGAACTTTTTTTAGCTGAAGTCCTATTGAATTTTAGAACACCTTTAGTGGATCCTGCATTTATATGCATCTTAGTGTTAGCAGTAGTAAGAGAGAATATCATAAGGTCAAGGGCTGTTGAAAAACAACACTGCAGAGACTGTGTCTGTGCAGCAGGCTGTCTCTAGCCTATGGATCAGAGATTCCCCACCCCTGTATTGTTGAGAATTCAATATCCTGTATTTTAGGTAACTTCCAGTTTTGATTTCCAGCTCTATGCTCTATTTTAACAATTTCTGTCTCTCCCTCTGATTTTTTTCAGAAGGAAAGTTTAGACCAGGGGAAGTCCAAATGATTTAGGATTCAATGGGCAGCTTGGACTGGTCAAATAAGAGACTGGTATGATTCCTGAGCTGTGTAGTGCTCTGTGGATGGCATCCTCTGATCTCCTAGGAAAAAGTCTTTTATTTGGTGCCGGTGTTGCTCTTCACCCATTTCTCTCTTACAAGAACAAAATTCTCTTTCGACTTAGAAGAGAGGATACTGCATCTTTTTTTCCTGAGACCTGCCTGTAAATGGCCACTAGGGGGAGGGAGGGAATGGGTAGCTTGGTTTTGTAATTTTGATACAATATATCTCTAACATAACTGATCAAGAAGCATGTACTTTGTTGCAAAACCAGTAATCTGTGCAGAGTTAATGTATGTAATAGGGGGGAAAAAAACAACCAACCAACCAAGAAACTAACAAGCCAACCTCTGCATCTAATATGTTTCCAAGAAAATTGGACAGGTGGGCCATTTACAGCAGAGCTCTGGGGGACCTGTGCTGAGAGTTAGGTTCAATTCTAAATGGAAGTAGCTGTACCATTGAATAAAGTAGTTTAGTGCTTGGGAGAATCAATTGAAAAATACCTCTGAAACTGGAATGCAAAATAGCACAGTATGTAGGGGGAGGAATCCCTGATGCAAACAAAGCCATAAGATGATTTAATAAGAAAATAGAACTTTAGTAGCAATAACTGTTTTGCATGTGGTAGTAAATAACTTGCATTAGCAGGACTGTACAGTAGAGTAAGTGGGTAATAACCAAATATGTTTGTGGCGCTCTGTGCTGCAGGGAATTGCATGAGGAGTCTTCCTGAGAAAAATAGGTGAATTCCTCTTATGTTCCTCTCACTGGAGGGAATTTGGCACTTGAATACTTAGTTAATGAACTTGATTAAAAACAAAACAAAACCAACTTTGTCACATGTCTGAAGCACTGTCAGTGAGTGCTGGGGGAAGGGCAGACAGTTCTTTTTGAAATAATAGTTGAAGTTTCCCAATATTTTTTCTTTCTTGTAGTCTAGCACTTGCTTTGTTTCTCTAAGAAAGAACTAAAGCCTTCCAAATACTTGACTGTAAAGAGAACAAGATACTGAAGTTGGAAGCTTTTATTATTGGAAGTACTTTTTGTTCTCTTTGTTTGAAAAAAACCAAACAAACAAACAATCAAACAATCTGAGATGGTCTTTAAATAAAAAAAAAAATGGAGAACACTTGACACTCACCAAACAACTGTAGAATTCTAAAAAATGTTACTTTACAGCAAAAAAAAATATAGTTTTGGCCTTGTAAACACTTATTTCAGACCCTAATTGACTTCTGCTGATGCTTGAAGTTTTGTAGAGGCAAGTACTGTTAAGCCTCTGGTAACACAAAGGGTTATTGATCGACAGCTGTAGGCTCTGCACCCAGCAAGTATTTGCTATCAAAGAGTTATGTAAAAGAGCCACAGGAGTTCAAAAATATCCATAGTTGACAGTGTTTTCAGTGCAGACATGTAGTCTGTATGGCTCAACAGAATGTGTTCTGAACAGAACAGTGACATCAGAGGTTTACATCTCTGTCTAGATTTCTTCTAGAAAGGTCAAGTAATTTGGACTGTAACTTAGAGCTGAACAGGGGCTTCTAATGTTCCAAAATTACAGAGGTGAAGCCTTTCTGCTCTTCCTAAGTCAGTAATGGCACTATGAAGGCTGTGAGCATTTTTACCAAGATAAGCATGTGAATGTCTAAGTTAAGTGTTAGCTAATATGCAATGTGTGTACAAAAAGCTGATTGATCTGGAAGATTGTAATCAACTTAAATTCCAGTTATTGAATTATTAATGAAGTTGGAAGCTGGCCACAGAGGACCTTAATTTGATTATCTGATTACATTAGAGAAATGACAAATTTATTCTGGTCTGTGGTCAGCAAGTACATTTACATAATAATGAAATATGAATGAAAACACAGTCACATTCGTGCTTAAAAAATATGAACTTAGTGGCTGAACAGAATTCTTTGAGGGTTTATTCATTCAGAGAAGGGGAGGAGGAAATCAAGACTGATGAAGCCAAGCAAGCTGCCTGCATATTCTTCCCAGTTCAGACGTTTCTTACAGTTATCTGTATTCTGTGGGCTACTAGACTAGAAATTGCTATTCACAGCCACAAGAGGAATCCCTTTGCCTTTCAGCTCTTCTACTGTGGCATGACTTTTGGTCCAACCCCCTTGATTTCACTGCTTCTAAAACTTAAGTGGAAGTCTTAGATGCTACCACACAGAGGTGTAGTGATCAGTACTGACCTGCCTCCTTTAGCAGTGCTAAACCCAGATGATACAAGTATGTGCTGTTTCCGTGCCCTGTAGTACTGCTGCAGGTCCAGGCAGTACTTGTGTACCTTCAGGAACTGCACTTTGTGCAGCTGAGTGAGGATAATTGTCAAATTTAGGACGAGAAGGAAGAAGTCTTGCAAAGGCTCCTTCATAGTGTGCGAGCAATGGTACTGAGCTTCAGGACACTGACACTTACTTGAAGATTACATTGTCAAGAGCTAGCAGTGTGGTTTTGGGGCAGAGAAGGGGAAAAATAAGGAAGAGAATAGCTGTTTCTGATGGATAACAAATCTTAGAAATAACTGCTTTCTGCATCCCTAGGAAACTGTCTGCTCTTCCTCCAAAACTAATAATCCTGCTTGCTGTTCAGGTGCAGAGCTGCATAATGGCAGTTCAAGTTAGATTCCATTGGGTTTCTTTTACTGAACGATCCAGCATTTTACCCCTGTAAGCACTTTGACTGGCACACAAGGCCAACAGTTGAACCAGGGTGTCTTGTTTAACAGTGCATAACACTAACCATGGATTCTGATGTCTATTCTCTTTCAGTCTGCTCCACACTTTCTCCTGAGTTTCAGAGAAGGTGGTGGTGTTCATGATGCAAGCAGAGCATGTTTCTGTGTCTCATCCTGTGTACCAGGTTTAATATAGGCAGATTCCCTAAGGCTTGACAAATTCCAAGGTTAAAGGTAAAAAGTAACTTAGTGTTATAACGTAGTGTTAACTGTGTCCAGTGTAAATCCTGTCTGCTTCACTTCCCCTCCAAATGAGTGTTTGCAGGTCAAATAGAAGGGGCTAGTTAGTAATGCCTTAGGCAAGAAGAACTGCATGGAGAAAATGAAGGAAAGCGGCACAGGCCCACAAACCAAATCTTAGAGCTAGTATTCTAATTATGCATGATTGAAAATGTCTAGTGTAATGTAGTTATGACCAGTAAATTGAGATATGCATTTATACATAATGAAGCAATAGGAATTAATATACCAATAGCTTGAACTTCCTGCTTTGATTCTCAAACTTTGGTTTTTTTAGAGAATGTGCTGCCTCTGTAGAGAAGGGGGCAGAATGTACAGATAGGGGCGGAAGCATGGCACCAAAACTGTAAATCAGGAACCAGGATCAGCAGAACTTGCCTTTATAACCTCTTGTCTGGTTCATATTAGTGCCCTGAGCATGTAAAAAGCAGGGCATGAACTAAGCATGTTTAGGGGCAAGATGAGGTTTCTCACCTGCTGCAGCTGTAGCAAGGAAAAGGGTGCAGAGTTTCTTACAAGGTGCAGAGGGGAGCAACTGGTGGGGAAAAAAAAATAAAAACAGAAAAACCCCACCACCAAACACAGAACAACACAAAAACCCAAGTAGCAGAAACCACAGACTCAAATTGAGTGTAGTATTTGCCAGAGAGTAGGTAATAAGCTTGGGTAGTGAGAGAAATTATTTGGAGAAGGCTGAAATTAATAAGCACAGTACAAATATTTCAGGTGTTGAATAGCTTTTTAATAGACAGTATTTTCAGGTAACACTCTAGCCACATAGGCAGCTGTACTGAAGCATACTGGTACCAGCCAGCAATAATGGCACCTGCAGGAATGAGCCTGAAAATACTGGTAATCTTGTATATTTTTTAAGTTCTTTAAAGAGATTTTTAAAAACAGAAAATGAGATTTGATCACTGAAGGTCATTATCTTCTGCAACACAGGTTGCAATACTCTTTTTTTTTTCTTTTTTTCATGTATTACATAAAAGGGAATTTGGGTGCCATCTTTCTGTAAACTTTTGGTGTGTTCTCTGTAATATTTCCCAAGTCTCTTAGTGGATAATGCAGCAAATTTCTGCTGGCAGTTTGAAAATAACATAGACTGTGTGGCATAGCCTGTGTCACTAGTATTTTTCCAAGTTTAAACTTTATTCAAACATGTAGAATACTAGCTTGTTACTGCAGAATTCCACACTTCTAGCTTAGCTTAATTTTGTAGGTGGGCTTAACTTGTGCAGAACACTTCTCCGTGTACAGAGGCTCAGTTCTCTTTTTTAAGTAGAGGGAGGAAATGTCTTGGAGGAAGAAATTGTGTCAAGTTAACTCCTGCTCGTACTTCATAGCCAACCATGTGTAAAGCACTGTGATTTGGGTTTAGAATGGGGTTGTGTCTCTCATGAATGCTCCTTCCAGGTATACCAAGAATTGCCAAATGAAGATAGGAATATTAAAAGTGAAGATAACTTTTCTGGAATCAGAAGTTAGACTAAATTAAATCCTTTGGGCCAACTTCTTCAAGCAAAAAGGGAATTTGTAAACCAAGTTTAGCCCAGAGGATAACCATGGTCATCTAATTCTTAATGAGTGTTCTTTAGAAGACTTTGCATGGTTTTAAACCCTGTTAAATATATTTTCTTCTGTGTGACGAGTAAACAGTTGTATCCTTTGTTAATACTTACTCCCTTCAGTATAAAACCTGGTGAATAAACTACTTTAGGACGTCAGTGATGTTATCCTCCTTTTCAAAAGTATGATATCACAGCAGAGGAGAAGTATTAGTTATAGATTCTTAAAAATTACCTTAGTACTTTAAAAACAGGCTAGAAATTACTTCTTATACTGAACTTCTGATGGCATGCTCACATGGAGTAGTGGAGGAAATTATTGGTGTCACTAGGAACTACATACCCCCATTGCACACGTGTTGTACATGGTAACAGTGAAAGAATGTCTCCCTGCAAATTCTAATGTGTTTTGTTTTTTTTTTTTCCAAAAGGCAGCTTGCTTTTATCTCTATGCATCTTTGAGGATTTCAAGATAAGATTTTATTCTTTTGACACTGTAAAGAGGAACTGTTTAAAAATGAACTTGGAAACTCTGCACCTGTATACAAATTTTTTTAGCAATAAAGCAGCACAGGCTGAGAATGCACTAAACCTGGATATGTCATTTATTTGGAAGACAAATTTAACCAACTGTGTACTACACTCCACTTTTGAGATATGTTTGTTCCTGCTGTACCCTTGTCAAAACTTAACAATTTAAGCTAAATTCACATGTACTGGATATGTTGTGTCCACCTGTTGCAGCAGACTTCAGGCACAAGAGCCTTTAACTTCTTGCAACGCAACTAAAAGATTGTTTACTCCATTCATACTGAGACAGGCAACTTACCAGATAAAAGCTTCAAGGGTTGTTTGGTTTAGATGGTAGCAGAATTCCATTGCTTGTAGAGATTGCCTAAAAGCAATAAGCCCCTCAGAAATCTGTTTCATATATGTGAATTGTTCATTGTGAAAAAGTCCTTCTGTGGTTGGCATGTCACAACCTGCAGGGAAGCACAACTTTCCTCGCAGTTGCTGCTGAAAGCAGTTTTGGCAAGTGCTGTAATGCAGCAGCACACACGCCTCATGAAGATTGTGCTGAAGAGAAGTGGTGGCTCCCAACCCTGCTACAGGCTTCTTAAAACTTGTTATGGATTGCTAGCCCATAGGCTAGCTTACAGAAGATTCACATTATGATTGCTACCTAAGTAGCCTGTTCAACCACCTTACTTTGCTTCATTTTCTAGATGTTTTTGGCTTCAGATTCCAGAGAAGGCAGCTGCTGGTTAGCTATAAGAAGGCCTTACCTTGAGCATTGCTTTTTAAGTGGCTGGTATTAATTTAAATAGAGAATGCACCCCTCAAGCAAGAGTGGTCCTGGCTGTACTTCAAGCTAGAACACCTCTCTCCAGGTGCCTGATTAGAGGAGATGAGGTTCTACACTAGCATAAGAAAATGAATATTCACTTATCAGTTGTAGACTAAGAGGACTTTGAATCTAGGACAGGCTGTTGGATCAAATGCCAAATTTTTCAGGAATAATAAAAGTTTATAAGCATCACTTAAATCAAAATGCACTCATAGCTTTAATTTGTCTCAGTAAATATTCATCTTAAATCACTGAAGACGATGCATTTCTCTTATGTGGCATGCTGCTTGAAACAGAATCTACTTAGAACGCTGTACTGCTGCGAGGGTCAGCAGGTACATCAGGCAATGGTCAATGCCAGGAAAAGACATCCTTTGACAAACAGACAAGAAGGACCACAGTTTGACTCAACAGAGCAGAGGTTCTCCCAAAGATGAGTGTAGTTTAAAAATTTACCTGCTATTATTTAGCAAATACTCATTGTTTGTTTAGATTCATGCCAAGAAATGTAATATGAGGAATCATGAATTTAATGCTTCATAATGAACTGGGACCCAAGCAAGATAAACAACCCCATCAGTTTTTCTGCATACAATCAAAGGAAAACAAGTGGGCTTCTGACTCATGATACTGTCAGTGATCTTCACAATATATATTTCTGAATTTCATATTTTTTATTTAAAAAGTTTATTTTTTTTACAATTGTAAAGATAATATATAAAAATGTATCTGACAGCTTGCTTTTCCTTTCAGGGGTGGACACTTAGGTAAATGAAGCAAGACAACTGAGCACTATTATACACAGTAAAGAGGTACAGAATATAGCCAAAAACAGAATGCATAGGCAAAAGTGAGTAGTCCTCTTATCAGTCATGTTTCTTAGGCTGATGCCACAATAAAACTGCTGTCACTTATAAAGTAACGCAACGGTGAAGCTGTACAGTGGAAATCATTTACCCGAGATGGGGAGATGCTTGCACTGGATGAGCTTAGTCACAAGACACCAGCTGAAGACCAACAGGCCCTTAAAGATGATGTAGAAGTCACTACACAACACAACTTTAAAAACTTCTTTGTTCTTAATAATGAAATAATCAAATACAGCAAATCTAAACTTTACATGCATATAAAGTGACGACTGCTAATAACTTCCTCCTAGTTAGAGCTTCAGGAAAGAGCTCACTGTAGAGAAGATAACATTTATTACTACAGGCAATGAAAGAGATCTTACAAGAGTATAACATTTACTTCAGGTAGTTACTTTTGGTATCCTGAATTTAGCAGTCATTGAAAAGCTCGGTATTTTTGCACTTAATGCTGCTTCAATTTGTGAAACAAGCAGAAAATCATTTGGATAGCATATAGTTGTAGAATTGTAACAGAGAGAGCCTCTCTGCAGAATGGCTGCTGATATTCTGTTATTGCTTAATCAGAACAAACTAAGACAAACCAGCAACACAGGGAACAATAGTAATAGTAGAGGTACCAGCTGCCCTCCTAAAGCCTCTGAGGTGCCTTGCAGTGAGTTTTGTCCCCTCTGTTCCAAGCCCATTACAGGAGTTACTTTACAAATAAAACAATTCAGAACAGGAAACAGAGGGAGTGTTGGCACTGGGGGCAACAGGGAGATCAGCAACCTGCTAATCATATATGGAAGTAGGAGAAAGGGAATGGCAAATTGCATCACTGGAATTAAGCTGATCAGGTAAATGCAGTCCTCTCTAGACTACCACAGACAGCTACTAACATAGAAGGTTTAAAACACACCAGCCCTATGGGCAGCAAAAGGGAGAGGAAAAGTGCCCTCAATTTTCCAAATAACAAGAATTAGGGATATCCTGTCCCAATAACAAGGGGTAAGTAGTGTTCTTTCTTTTCCATCAAATTACTTTCTAGATGTTTGGAAAACAGAACACATTCAAACCAGAGAGAAATGCCAATGAGCACTCCATAGGTAAAGAACATCTTGACTGGCCCAGTGAGGGCAGCAGGCAGATCATCACAACTTCAGCAGAGCAGCGATCCCCTGATTGAGCAGAAGTGAAGAAAAAATGATATATTCCTTGATTTCACAGCTTCAGACCCAGAAAGGAAGGCTTCTATCTGTTAAAAGGCAGTTGCTCACAGCCTAAGCTTCATGGAGCTGCCAAAACTTGACTCAGTCCTGTGCAGCCACGGGGCTGCATTTCCGAAGGACTTGGCAGGCCTTTGATTTGCCCTTGAATTGAAATCCAAAACTTAGTGCTCCAGCCAGCATTGCGCCATCCAGATGCATGCAGCCTCCATGACATTCTAGCTTACTCCTTTTGCAGGCCACATACACAAGCAAATCTTGAAGAACTAATCAGGATGCCATTTAGCAGTGCCTGGCATACCAGATGAGGCTAATGAACCATTTGACCAATAGTTAGCTGCCATTAACACACTATGTTTCTACATGAAAAGGTAGGACAAAAGCTTTAGATCTCTGTAAGAACATTCTATTTATAATAGCTCTTCTTGATTATCTTCTTTTCAGTGTGCTTTGTACAGTTCCAGAAACCTGACTTTAGTATGCCAAAGGCTGTTTTTCCCCCTGAAGTCATTAGAGACAAAGTCATTGTTATACTGTCTCAGAGAGCAATGCGCTGCATGGGTGGTGAGCTACTCATTTTTCCAAGCATAACTTCAGTATGTCAGATTTTCAGGTGTTCCCTTTAGATTGAAGGGATGCACTTCAGCATTGGTTCTTTCCATAAACAGATAAAGTGACAGACCAACACTCGAACCTGTTCTGGTGCATTATTTCATCATAAGGATAAAATTCAGCAAAGATGCAGAAACAACATCAGCAGTTCTTGAAAATGGCCTATTATTATTAGTTGACCCTGACTATTGCATATCCTGGTGGTAGGCTGACTGCATCTGATGTAGAGCTTTGCCTTTCTGTCCCATTATTCTTTTGTTCCAGTTCCTCCAGCTTCTTCATCAGCAATTCTAAGCGAACGTGGACCTCCACAAGCTTTTCTTTCATCTAGGAAAAAAGAGAAATAAAGAGTATTGAAACTAGTGGAAAAAATGTCCTAACACTGGATCTTTGAATGATCTGCACCCCACTTCCAGTGGCTAAAGAGCAGCTGACTTTCATGGAAAATTATACTGGGCTTTAATCTCTGTGCTGGCACCCAAATCAGAGACCTACACTACAAAGAGGAGATAGATGAATGTATGCTAGCATAAACCCTTTCAGAAGTGCATAGGGATACTCAAGGAGACAGTTCCTGGAGACTTCCTACAATCAATCCCATCTTTCCTGTTTAACTCATTATAAGTTTTTACACAGCCAAGACCTTTTTTGACAGTATCTGGGTAGACTATTTCATCATTAGCTTAGGAACACACGTGGACAGTCCATCACAAATGGCATTTCCAGAGTCTGGGGTTTAAGTTGCACAAGAATAAAATCCTGCTGACATTATGTCTCAAAAAGTAGAGATCAGATTCTTGCACCACTGCTAGTCACCAAGCTAACTCTACACAGTCATATAATTTGTGTTTGCAATGAAGTACTAATGGTTTTCTACTCCAGAAAAATGTGTCTCATCTTTACAAGTCTTGCCTGGGTAAGATTTTTGCACTTTAGCCTCACTTGACCTATAAAAACACTCTGATCTTACGGTAAGACAACGGAAGATGACTTTAAAGAGGACAAAACTTAAGAAATATCATGAGCCCATTTCCATGTTTAGAACAGGCACTAAAAAATTAAGAAAAGGAATAAGCAACCATATAAATACTGGGTACACTGACTGTTTTCTACACACAGTACTTTATTTGTGTTATGAGACAGAATTTAAGTTAACAACTAACCAAGTTACAGAAAAGGAACAACCAATTTAAACGCCAAAGAAGGAGGAAGGTCCTAGTGTTGTCTTTGAAACAAGCCAGTACTGCTGTGCTGTTTTGAGCTTACACAGCCATAAATACAGCTGTGCTAGACTCCCTTTCTGATTAACAAATTGATAAGTTTTTAGATTCTTCAACAGTGACTTACCAATTCTAGGGACAACACAAGTAGCAACACTCAAGCCAAGTCTGCCTAAACAATTCTTTCCCCTCCCCCCCGCCAAAGTGCAGAAATAACACATTTATGCCAAAAAGTTAACTAAAACTGGATATGTTTTGCAAAGAATTGGTTCTAGAAAATGTTTTGCATGTCTCACACATTTAAGTCAGTCCCTGTATTAGAAGTCAGTATTTTTGTCCATCTTATGCACTTTGAAATGAAGTAATTGTATCAAAATTTCTGGACTAGTATCCCAAAATATCAGCACTTAGAAATATTTTTCATACAAATTAATGTAAAAACCTTACTTCCTGCAGTTTTTCCTTTAAGGTCACAGCAGGAAAATTCACTTTAGTTGCTTCTATTATCTTTTGTTTTTTTAAGAGGTAACTGTAAAACAAAAGGGGAAGGGGGGAAAAAAAAAACACACAAAAAAAGTTAAAAACATCATAGCTGAATTAATCATTTTGACAGGTTATTTAAAATGATTTTAAAAGCAGATGCAAAGTTGTTGCCAAAAGTAGTCAATTTATTATGATATTATTAAAAACATAGCAATGATTTTACTTCTCATCAGCAGCTGCAAGTAATTTACAGTTTCTACAGTCAAGTCTTCAATCTGTCATGGAACTACTTTGGCACCTTACATTCACTAAGTGAAGCTGGAACCAAAGGAAATTTCTGTATTGCAAATAACTAAATTGAAACCTTGACATTCCAGGAGGACATTCAAGAAGTGCAAGTCCAATCAAATGGAATTCTACCAACACAAACAATTTAAACATGGAAGATACTAAAATCCCACAGCAATCTGCTCGGTCAGAAGTAAAGCTGCTTTTGTTAACTGTAGATTAGTTGTACAACCTGTTATAATAACTTACAATTTCCCTGAAACCACTGACCACAAGAACACAGTATGCTCACCAGAGGATGCTGTCCTTGAAGAAACAGAAGAAGCCTCGGAGATAGGCCAGGTCTCTGGCAGTAGAATAAAGAATGAAGCCCACAACCAAGCCACATGACCTACAGGACAGTGCATAGTAAGCACTGACAGGAGAAAGGGAAAAGCGTTATGAAACAGAAGCTTCTGAAACCATGGATACTGCATGCTTGTTCAGAGCACATCAAATCTTCAGCTCTATCAGGACAGAAGAACAAAATGTACTTGTGTTTTCTCCTTAAAGCAGTAATACATATAGAGAGAAGGTGAACATAAAAAGTTGTGCAGGAAATAATTTCTGTAATAAATGAAGTTACTGCTATTAAGGAAGAAAAAACATATCTTATTATCACAGAGTGGTTTAGTCTATGCTACTCAAACACAAATCAACCAGTAAACCAATGCCTGTGCCAGGTCATAGATGATAATACAGATTATTGCCTCAGGCGGATGGGGTGGGGGAAAAAAAAGGCAAAAGAAGCTCTAGTCTTATATTTAAAGAATTCTCAGCCCCTGTAGTTTGTAAAATAGCCTTTAAACATCATTCAAACAAACTACTGGCTCTGTATGTCCTCACATGATACTTACATCCTTCCCATCAGACTAATACCAGAGTTACCAAACCTGTTGCTAACTGCAGGCTTGTGAATACAGTGGCAGAAATTATTAATTTGTAGTATTTAAACAAAAAAAGCCAAACCACCAAAACCCCAAAGAGAGGTGCTTTAATTTGTGTAACAGACTTCTTAGGGAAGGAGCAGAAGAAAGACACCCAAAGGCATATCTCTTACTGCATTACTCAAATGTTCCTCTCCACCAACAAAGGGTTGAGTAGCAAAACTTTTGATTTAGACAAAGATGAAAGCTACATACCTACAAAAGGTTTCTCCATCTGAAATGATGAAGCATAGGAACAGAATCACAGAACCACAGAATTGTCAAGAGTTGGAAGGGACCTTAAAGATCATCTAGTTCCAACCCCCCTGCCATGGACAGGGACACATCCACTAGATAAGGTTGCCCAGAGCCCCATCCAGCCTGGCATTAAAAGCTTCCAGGGATGGGACTTCCACAACCTCTCTGGGCAACCTGTTCCAGTGCCTCACCACCCTAACAGTGAAGAACTTCCTAATGTCTAACCTGAATCTACCCTCCTCTAGTTTGCAACCATTTCCCCTAGTCCTATCACTGCCTGACATCCTAAAAAGTCCTTCACCAGCTTTCTTGTAGGCTCCCTTTCAGATACTGGAAGGCCACGATAAGGTCTCCTTGGAGCCTTTTCCTCTCCAGACTGAACAACCCCATCTCTCTCAGTCTGTCCTCATAGAGGAGGTGCTCCAGTCCTCTGATTATTCTCATGGCCCTTCTCTGGACACGTTCCAGCACGTCCATATCTTTCCTGTAGTAGGGACTCCAGTACTGGACACAGTAATCCAGGCTGGGTCTCACAAGAGTGGAGCAGAGGGGGAAAATCACTTCTCTCGACCTGCTGACCATGCTCCTCTTGATGCAGCCTAGGATAGGGCTGGCCCTCTGGGCTGCAAGCACACACCGACGGCTCATGTTCAGCTTCTCATCCACCAGCACCCCCAAGTCCCTTTCCTCAGAGCTGTTCTCAAGCCAGCCCCTGCCCAGCCTATACCGGTGCTTGGGATTACCCTGACTCAGATGCAGGACCTCACACTTGGTCTTGTTGAACTTCATGAGGTTGGCCTGTCTAGGTCCCTCTGGATGGCATCCCTCCCCTCCAGAGTGTCAACCGAAAAAAAAAAAAAATTAAAAAAAAAAGCAAAAAAGCACTTCGGAGTTTACCAACCCCAGAAGAAACCCCAGCGCACAAGCCACAGGAACATCTGGCTCCCACCTTTGCAGAAGCCCTGTTTCGCCCACGCAATTTACTGTGGCGACTGTTTCCAGCAGTCCCAATGCCAAAAGCAAGAACTAGGCAGCTACGCACCATCCCCGGAGGGCTCCCTCGAGGCCAATCATAAGTGAATCCTCCCAGGCCACATTGTTTGTGACTTCTGCGGAGAAAGACAAACCCGCTAAAGACGATACTCCTTCGCACCAGTCCCACTGCGGCCGCCCCCAGCCAGGCCCTCACGACCCCCGCTAACAAGCCCAGCCCAGCCCGCTAGGGCCAGGGGAAGAACGGCAGCTCTCCGACAGGGATGGCAACACTGACTCAGTCCCCGGCTCCCCCCACGGGGCTCAGCCATGCATCCAGGCCTCAAGGCAGAGTCGCGCCCTCCCACCCCAAGGCCGCCGGACGGGCACTGACTGAAGCAGACGAGGATGTCGAGCCGCAGCTCCTGCGTGCACAGGTGAAGCGAGTCCCCCAGCACGGCCCAGCAGCCGCGGCACTGGAACACGGCGCAGTCCTCTGGCAGCGGCCCCTGCCGCCGCGGGTATGAGGAAGGCTGCGTGGAAGACAGCGGCTGCAAGGGCTGCGTAGCAGCGGCAGGAGACAGAGAACGCTCCACAACGATGGCCCCGCTGTGCTGTGAGTCCTGAAAGAGCTCCTGCAGTTTCCGGCGCACTGCCATCTTCTCCCGCCCCGCGTTCGAGCTCGGCGCCTGCCTGCCCGATTGGGGCGCGTCTCCACAGATCTGCGTTGCATTGGGCACTGGGTACATCAATCATCGTACCCCGAGACTATTGGAAGCGAACCGCACGTTGTGATTCCATCGCCCAATCAATGAGAAGAGGGCGGGACTTTCCTTTGCCAGGGGCGCCTATCGTGTTTGGAAAAACGCACGACCCGGCTGTCACGCGCTGCCATTGGTGGTTTCGGCGCGCCTGGGCCTGGCCCTCTTGCCTAGTCCAGCCAATGGTGTGGCGCAGCAGCCGAGTTCGAACGGTAGGGGTGGGGATGAGGAGCGCTGCGTCGGTTGAGCGCGAGATTTGAAGCGCGGCGGTTAGCGGCAGTCTAGGTGGTGGGTTGGTGGTGCTGCTGTCATGGCGCTCCCTTCGCTCCACCACCTGGAATCTCTGAAATACGTCGAGCTCCAGCAGGTCGCAAAGGCCGCCGGCCTGAAGGCCAACCTCCGGGTGAGGCGGGGGTACATGCTGCAGCTGGGAGGGAGCAGGGCCCAGGGTCTGCCTGAGCGGGAGGCGGGGGCGGCAGCGGCGGCGGCGGCAGCGGCGGCGGCGGGGGCAAACTCCGGGTTCCCCTCTTCTTCCCTGGAGAGCGCCCTGGCTCTGCGGTTCCCACTTTGCCTGGCAGGAAGCTGAAAGGAGCGCGTGTTGTGAAGGGAGTGTGCCCTGCCTGTCTTCGTGGGCGTTGTTCTCGTCGTGGGTATTGGTTGAAGGAGTTTCAGCCCCTGATCCTTCCTAGGGCTGGGGGTGGCGTTGGCAGGGTCACAACCCTAGGCCTGCGGGGTAGCAGTGGTGGCTTTGCTGCTGGAGCGTCCCTTCGTCAGGAAAGACTGATCCCAGTTGTTAGCTCAGCCCGCAGCGTGAGGCGCTGTGCAGGTCACATGCTCAGAGGGAAAGCTGATTGCGGGGAGCTCCTTTTTTTCCAGGTGCGTTGAGAAGGGAGGGGTTCCGCCCACAGCGCGGCAGTCGGGTCCGTGCAGTGCTCTCTGCCCCCGGGGTTCCGGCTGCCGAAAGAGCCGTAACAACAGGGTGCCTCGAGGGACAGACGAGAATGCGCGTTTGCTTATCAGTCGTGGTTAAGAACGAGAAATTTCAGCACCCACCGATCGCTTTGGCCGAGAGCTGCGGATTTATGGCCGTGGCCTGGTGACCTGATGTCTCCTGGGGGACACTGCCAGTAGATCCCTCGGCAGCAGTCGGGCTGCTGCACTGCCAGCGGGGAGGGCTTAAAGCTTTCGAAGAACGAAGATTCATGACTTAGGCGGAAAGTTGTCCTGATGGGACTGACTTCTTCCTGGGATTTTAGTTCTGGGCTATTTTGCTCTTAAGCTTCTTTTCAGGTTTGATTTTATGCTGACCTTACCAATTGGGTATTTTAAGAGTCGTTCGTAGCCTAAAATATCAACGACGTAACTTTTGTTATTTTATTGCTATTACTGTTGAATATGTGCAGGGATTGAGAAGAATGCACGTGTAGCATGTGCAAGACAGAAATTACTGCAGAAATTTGATACAATTCATGTTCAGCTCTGCAGTACTGCTAAAAACAGCCTCATTGATCTTTGAACGATTAAACTTTCTGGGAAATGGACCAGAAGAAACCTAGCCAGGGAAATCGGTCTTTGTGGAGAATATGCAACGTATTTTTTTTGCAGCCTTAAGCGCTGTTGTGTTTGACCTGAGTCTGTTAGATTCAGGAAATGTCCTACTTGTTTGTTGGATCAATTTGTTTGGGTTTATGCAGTTTTTTGTTTAATGACTTACTGCAATATTTGGCTCATATGTTGTTTTGATTTCTCTCCAGGCAGACAAATTGTTGAAAGCATTGAAGCAGCACTTCAATGAAACAAAACAAGAAAATGAAAATATGGTAATAAATGATAAATCAGTTGCTCTCTTTAAGACAGATAGACTTAACCTTGTTACAAGTAAAGCAGGGCATGTATTGAAGGCTTGTTTTACCATGGTATGATTTATAACAATAACTTTTTCCAACAGCGTACTCAGTTTAGTGCACTCATCTACTAATAGAAACAGATGTGCTAATACTAGCTTTGAAGTGGCCTCCAATATGACCCAAAGCTGATTTCCTTTGAGCTGCCCAAATGAATGTGTTTTTCAGCATCAGTACAAAATTATTCTCTGTGAACAGTAACACTTAATTTCCATTGACCAAATCTTAATTCTTGCCTGTTTAGCTCCAGACATTAGTCGGTATGTAAAAATGCTTTCTGTATTTTGCATGCATAGATAAAAGGGACTCATCAGAAAGCATTTTGCACCTACTACAATTACACTGACTATGATGATAGCAATGTAGTTGTGATGTTTCCTTTTTAAAAGTTTTCTCTTCCATAAGTTGAATTATTGTGTGTGGTGAGGTGGTGGGTTTTTTACATTTTTGGTAGAAAGTAAATTGGCATCTGCTTTTTCTAAAATATATCTCCCTTTAGGTGCTTCTTTTGGAATCTTTAAAGGTTTGAGGAACTGATGTAATCCTTGTTAGTGTATTTTTAATTTTAACAAGCACAGAAGAGGCTCCAATTTTTTGGTGAAGAGCATTACACAGAAATGTACAAATCTGGGATGGTTACAGCATAATGAAACTCAGATTTCAAATGTAACATTAGGGTTTTTATAATCTTACTGAAACGTCATATAATAAAAAACCCTCTGTAGAACTTCTTTTTAAAGTCTTCAAACAATGAGCTTTGATGTTTAGGGAAATCTAGATATTGCCAATGTCTTGATTACTCTGCTGCTAAATGGGTTGATACTGTTTTTCCTCTCTGTGAAATACTTTGTTTCCATAAACCACAAACTGTCTCTTTGGATTATTTCGTTTATGTTTGTGTCAAACATGTTCTACATTATAGCATTTTTCTGCTACAGGACTCTGAAAAAAGTGGATCTGCTTCCATCAAATTGGATGAACTGAGCAGTCAGGAGGAAATTAATCCTGATTCAGTGTATTTTAATACAAAAGGACATGGTAAAGGAAAGAAAACGGCTAGAAAAAAGAGGAACTCCAAGGAGGAAACTAATACCAATGAAGACAATGCAGGGCTTTGTCTGATAGAGGTGATTTACATTGCTCTGTTTTGTCTGCTGGCTGTCACCCCTTTCCCCAAGCATAAGTTTAACACTTTTAGTTTTCTCTACCACCATTTAGCAGGTGGGATACATAGAAATTTTGTATGCAAACGTTCTGGTACTGGTCTTCTGTACTTTGTAGCACTGATTTTTGCCTATCCTGACCATGTGACATTCCAAAATGAATAGTGATTACTTCCGAGTCATTACGCCAAGCAATAAATTCTTCTAAGAAACATACAATTACAAACACCTTCTCTGAATGCAAGACTGCTTTCATTGTGTCATTATAGTGTTCTAAACATTAGTATAGCTTCAGAATTTATGTGGAATAAGGCTGTTTTCACTTTGTATAGAAAAAATTAACATCAACTGGATGATTGCCTAAACATGACCATTTTTTCATTCCTGCTCTTCTCAGTGGGCTCTTTACTGATGAGTCCTTCCATGGGTAACCTATTCAACTGTCTGACTGTTCTCAGAAAAAACAACAGCCTTTCTTTAGAGCCACTTGGAACAGACTGTTTAAATGAAGCATGTTTAAACTGCAGGAACTTTCTGAAATGAAAGAAAATGAAGTGCCTCAGGCTGAGCAAGAAGAACGTGAAAATGAGGAACCAGTAACTGAAAAGAGAGCTGTTGTGAATGCAAGGATGGGTACTGGTCAGAAAGAACCACCAGAGAAGACTTCTACTGAAAGGGGTGGAGATGAATGTAAGTAGAAAATTCCAAAAAAGTAAGTTTAGTAAATTGTACTACTTAAAATTCACCTTTTGGGTTATTTCATTGCCTGTGAATATTTTTGTGGCATGTCTGGTGATCAGTACCTTATCTGAGGATATCAGAAAAAAAACCCCAAATCTGTCTCCTTTGAGTTTGTGTACTTGTTTTTAACATACTGTAACACAAATCTACAAGTAATGCAATGTACAAATTCTGCTGGTTTTGACTTCAGAACTCTGGACATGATGGAGTTTAGTGACAGAGTTCTCAAAAGGTCTGAGTGGTTTTGAGTTTTGCACCTGGTTTAGGATCGGTGCCTTTTGGCATACCTCTGGATGCTACTTGGCTCCTTTTGAAAAGTGAGAGCTTGCTTCCTCACTCTTCATTTTTCTTTTCCTGCAGATGAACAGGTTTTGTCATTTTCTTCCTAGGAATAAATTTAGTAAGAAAGGTGTACAGAAATAATCCTAATTTTGTTTAAACCACCTAACTATATCTGAATGTATTACAGTGCATCATAACTTTTCTATCCGGTAGCTTGTTTTTTTTTAAACCTTCAAACATGGTGCTGCTGAAAATATGAATTTGTTTCTCCCCTACTCCCTTGTGCATACAACTGACATAAGAAATGAGTTTGTCTGCCTACCCTGATAATTTATTCATGCTGTGAATATGTCAAATAAGATCCATACTGTTATTTGCTCCTGTTAGACTACGTCTACATAGCCCTTGAGCTGTATAATGGATATTCTTGTAGATTCAGTAGAATCTACAAGGTCATTCTTATTGGAGCCTGTCTGTAATTGTGAAACTAATTTAGAAAATGAGGATTACCAATAAGGATTCTTTTAAAAAGTGAAGCAGCAGAATGTGTAGCTGATACTTTGGTTGAGGCAACGTTCTTCCTGACAGTTGGCACAGTATTTATCTCTTCCTTTAACTGTAATTACAGATCTGTACTGCTTTGTTTTGTTGTTGTGCTTTTTCTTTTTTTGTCAGTAATTTCAGACAGCAAGAACTATGTGACAGAAAAATGCTATATCTGCATTTACTATTGAAAAGCTGATTTTTCAACAGTTATTTTCAACAACACCCCCATTATTTTCTTCTAGTGAGGATTTTTTCTATTGAGGTCATCCAAGTTTGCTTTAAATGGGATGTGAATTAATAGAAAAGCAAATATTTGTATTTTATGTGCAAATATTGAACTTGGTGTGAATCTTCTACCTGATTTTTTTTTTTCTAACTGAAATGAAATTAATCACTAAAATGTGAACGTGATCTTAATACTACACCTGAGAGCAAAGATGATAAAAAGAACTTGGACTCTGTATGTGTCTATAAAGCAGTGGCAGAGAAGCTGGCCAAAAAGTACATTTCTTTCTTAATCAACATTTTAAAACCACTAGCTTATTAAACAGATCAAGCCCTGTGAATTTAAAGCTGGTTTTGCATAGCACAGGCATAGTTCTTTTCTTAACTTCCCTTGTAAAATATGTCACTGTCAAAAGATTACAACCTTATATGGCTGCAAGGTTCATGCTGGACTTACAATTTGGCAAGACGTGCTGTTACTGATACAACATTTAAGGGGTTTTTGAGAGACTGAGGTCATACCTATTTCAGTCAATGTTTTTATTTCTCAAAACCTAGACCCACTTTGAGGAGATAAGTTGTGTGTTGGAACAAATACTTTTTAAAAGGTTGTGATGATGTTAAAATATTTTCCAGTTTTAATGATTTTTGTCTAATCTTACTGTACCAGGTGGTGCTCGTCGTGCAAGAGGGAAGATCCCTTTATATGTAGGACGTGCATCTAAGTCTGGGAAAGCAGGAATGAAAGCTACTACACCAAGTAAGATAACCTACCCACTTTAGATCTGTGAGTGAAAAAAAGACCTAACTTAGAGTGTTTTACAACTCAAATTTCTATTTCTGCTTGAATAAGAGAACATTTTCTTTAAAAAGTTAGCAAACAAAAAAGTTCCCCCAGGTTACATTTTAAGATGTATCTTCAAACTTGCAAAGTCATAGTAGCAAAAGTCTAACACTTATGCTATAAAACTGGTTGAAGAAACACTTTTGTCTTTTGGATATGATACTTACACTCAACGGTTTTCCAAACAACACAGAGCAGGAAGACATCCTGTTACTCCTGCTTGTTTAGTTTTCACTTTATAAATACTACTGTTATACTGTATTACCATCTATTAGTTCACTTTCATCACTTTGTAAAACAGTTGTTCATTTAAAATTTTGAAGTATTTCTTCTTTTTGTTTAACTGCAGGATTTGGAGGTTGGACTGGATGATCTTTAAAGGTCCCTTCCAACCCAAACCATTCTACAGTTCTGTAATTTTCCAGAGCATGCATTAGGTAACTGGCTATGCAGCTGGTGAAGCAGATTTTATTTGGTTCCCCATGTATACACAGTCTTCAATTAGAGGGATAGATGGTTAGGTTTTCTTTGAGGCCATAATGATAGGTGTTGCAAGGTTCTCCTATTAAGTAGTAAACTTTCTTAGGAGCTTATCATATATATGACTTTTTATTTTGGGTCCTTTTTAGACTTTAAAAAGTTGCATGAGGCTCACTTCAGGAAAATGGAATCTATTGATGACTACATTGAGAGGAAAAAAAAAATGACTGAAAACTACAGCAGTTCTCTCGGTGAAGTCAAGGTAAGCGATAACATGGGAAGATTATCCACATTCACTTATTTCCAGAGCCTCTGTGAAAGTCCTGTAGAGTCTCCTTGGAGAAGTAGGTAGCTGGTCATGTGTACATACAATGGAATATCATCATCACTAACAGTAGTCCTAGATAATTTGTATAGTTATATATTAACGGTGGATGGTTATAGTTATAGGAACCAACAAATAACTTGTCAGTTTTGAGTAAAGGTAATTATGTAACAATTGTATGAAGAACCTCCTGGAGATTTTGTTTGCAATTGTTTGAATTGCTGCAGAACTTAACCAAGGGGATGGGTTATTTTTCAAAAAGCAAGAATTAAGTTCCTTTTCTGTGCCTTAAAGAACCATTATCCAATGATTGCATATGACTCCTTTCAAATACAAGCAATATATGTTTTTCTCAGTGGCCCTGATTCTCAGCTCTTGTGCTTCACCCTTGCACTGTCGAAAGCTGCTATAGCTCCTCTTTCAGAATGCACAGACCTTACAGAAGTAACAGGAATTTATCAATTAATAAATATGTCAGTGGACATATCAGAAGAGAAATGCTGAAACTCCTGAACACTAAATTTCTTTTTTCTATGGCATTTATTGTATCACTATATAATGAAGAAAAATTACTTTTGGCAGATGCTGACCAAAAAAGCCAATCATTTAAAAGCATCAGAAAAATGCACTCCACATAACAATTCTAAGGTATGTGTTTTCAGATCAGTTTGGTAGTAGTACAATTACTTATGTTTAAAATAAGCTTTTTTAAAAACAAAAAAGGAAAAACTTAAGAGACTGTGCTTGTGATTCACTGTGTATTTTCCCTTTCTCTTAGCTGCTTTTCACATAAATTTTTAGCAGTGTGCTAACTCAAGATCTGCTTTTCCACAGAGACAAACCAGTGGCAAAACATTTTTATTCAGCCCAAATCCAGAAAGAGGCAGATTCTCAGCCGCCTGCACTCCTAGTAACCCCCGGCGCTCGCCACGCAGTTCTCTCAACACTGCCAGTCGCAGTATTTTGTCTAGAAAATCTTCGTTTAATCCTTCTGTTCTTTCAACAACCAAAATGAATGTCAGGTAAAAAGAACAAACCAGAACTACCAGTGACCTATTTGATATCAGACACATGAAATAATCAACACTGACTGTGATCGGGCTACATTATTTCTACTTTGGACATGAACTACACAAGACTTAGCCTCATTACTAACTTTCAGCTTAGCTTTATGGCTGATTTAAACCTTTCTGTGCTGTTACTATCTTGAATCTTCATTTTGATGCCTCATGCCAGAGGAACCTTGCATCTCTTTCAGCTTGTATTTTGCTCAACCAAGCAAGCCACATTGCTTTTCTTCTTATTGTGTTAGGTTTTCCATTTTGTCAGGCATCCTAAAAGTCTCCGTTAGATCTGAATTAATTTATCTTTGAGATTACTTAACCAGAACTGTATGCAGTATTCCAGGGGAGTCTTGCAATGGACTCATCATCTGGGTTTTTTCGGGTACTCTCTTCCTTTTCTTCAGCACCACCCTCCAGTGTCACAGCAGCAGCTCATCTTCTGATTGACTATTGTAGGCAGATTGTTTCTAGCAGATGGGGATCAAGTTGATAGCAGAAAGTCACAGGGAATTGCTAAATGAATGAGCTCATACTCCATGCTATTAAATTTCATTTCCTTTTAAAACATCACATACACTTCATTATTCCCACACAATAATTTAATTCTTTCTTTAATGTTAAAATTTCATGAACTTTTGTCCTTAGTAATATTCTAGGTAACATTTTAAAATTAGTTTATTACTAATTTTTCCAGAATCTTGAATAAAAAACCTTTCAAGAATGAATCAAAAGGACAGACCATATGGTATTCCACTTATAAATGCCCTTTCACCTAGTTTTCATTTCAGTGAAAGTTCCTGTCTCTAATATGTCTTTACTTTCTATCTATCGTACTAATTCCAGCTTTATTCAGTTTACTAAACTTTACACAGTGACTGAAGTCATTCTGTGATTTACCTTTATTCTTCTCCCCCTCCTAACAGTCTTGTGTCTCAGCTGTGTTACTTGCCATGTTTTGTTAACCTTCACTTGTCAACATTTGCATGCCAAGATTATAGCTGGTGGGACTTCTTGATCCCTGAGTATAGTATGTATGGAAATGTCAAAATTTGAAACTGCACTGACTTCATAATAACATCTCCTAATAATTATGGGACTTTTGAATGCAGTTGTTCTGCTGTTCACAAGTCAAGATGACAGATTCCTTGTAAAAAATCAAACTCATAACCTTGCTGGCTTTGTTTCTACTTTAAATGTGCTATCTTTGAATTCCAGTAGATAACAACAAATGGAAACAATGTTCAGTCTGCCTCTGGTATCTGGCTGAATGATCTTTATTGTTTTCATTGCAGCCCCACTTGGTTCTTAGCCATATATAAAAAAACACTTTCAGAATTTGCTTCCATTCTGTTTGTCCAAGGGTGTACTGAGGTGGATCCTGCACTTAATCCATAAAAATTTGCTAGCCCTCAAAACACAACTTTCTTCAAAATTTACTCAGTCTTTCCATATCTTGCAGGCTTTCAGCTTATTCTCAGTTCCTTTTGTTAAGGGTTTTACTTCATGCAAGATTTTGAATTTTCTATTATAGATATGTTTATATATCTATATGTGCACATATGTATACACACACATTAAAAATGTATGTATATGTACACATACAGCACACATCCATGTCTTGGTATGCAGGCAAATTGTGTGTTTTGAATAAATTTCCAGCTTATTTCTCCTGTAGATCTCAGTCCTAGAGTTCTGTTACATAGTTAATTTTCTTTCATTTTTTCTTAATTTGAATTTAAAATCAACAGTATTTATATATAATGTCTTACTACAGAATCCAAATCTAAAGTCTGTCATACCTGCTGGTGGAAAAAAAACTACTAGCTTATTGCATCCAAATATATTTGCTTTCAAAAATAAATCAGTTCTTTGTAATTATTGATATTACTTGCTGTTACTGATGATGGCTGATGACTCCTAACTTCAGAACTGCCAGCAAAGGTATTTTTGGTGTAGCTTATGCATAAGCTGTGAAAATCTTGTACACAGTAAAACTTTCTACCTGTAAAAAAAGTAGAATGCAGAACCTTTTGTGTTCTGTCATACTGCTGACATTCCTTGTAGATGACTAACTTTGTCTTCATGTCTCTAAAAATTTTCAGGTTCTCAGAAGCCACAAAGGATAATGAGCACAAGCGCTCTCTCACCAAGACTCCATCAAGGATGTCTCCATACCTGGAGAGCTGCACCCCTGATAGCCAGAAGAACTGCAAAGTAATGAGTCAGAAAAACAGCAAGGGAAATGCAAGAAATAATGATCTGACTGTACCAAAGGGTAAGGTGGATGGTAAATGTTTGGCTTTTTCAGATCAAGACTTTTTTTCTTATTATTTTATCAGATTTTTAAGCCTAAAATTGATTTTTATAACCTTGGGCCATGTAGATCCAAGTTTTAATTTCATTCTCTGATTTGACTGATTCTTTAGAAATTCTTCAGTTTCTTTTGTTTCCTTTTGGTTTCCAGTGTTTTGACTAGCATGGTTAGGTGTTAAGACTTTAAGTGTATGATACAGAAAAGGGGTCAGAAAATCTTGTACACCTTTTAAGGACTATGTACCAAAAGATTCCTCTAAGAAGTACAGGCAGATCTGTGAGTAGAGTTCCTGATGCCTTTTTGGAGGTTTCATGCTCCTTTTGGGATTGGTATGCTCCAGGCTTTTAGCTGTGTTTTGGGACAACCTGTTATCATCAGCCTCAGCAACCCTGATTAACTCAGGAACTAAAACTCTGTAAGAAAATGCAGAAACCTTCTGATTACTAATGATCTCTGCACCAGCACAGCTCTGCTATCTAACCACTGATAACCTGGCATTACAGGCACCTTAGCACAGCTCAACAACCCAGAGTTGACTGTCTTGCTGTATCGATGTTTTATACATGGAACAAAAAATTCTACTGCAGGTCTGAAGCTGGTGTGTTCTGGAAGAATGCTGCTTTTTTAATGTGAGAATACACTTGATTCCAAAAAAGCAGAGAGACCAGGAGACACAATTTGCCCTGAAGGACTAGAAAAATGCATCAAGCTATATATGCTATTGCATGGCACAACCAGAGCAAAAGGGCTAATACTCTACAGCTCTTGCTTTCTCCAGACCTGAAAACTCCCTATTTCAACTCAGCTGTATTTGTGTGATTCTGTCTTTAGAGGTAGCAGACTGTGGTGTTTAATAGCTCTTTGATCTTGGTTGTTGTAAGGTGGTCTTCCAACTTATTATGTGCATTGATGTTCTTGCTCCTGTAATTAAATGTATCTTGATGCCTTTTGTAGTTCTCACCCCCTTCAAGTTTGCAGCTCATTCTGCAGAACCCACCAGTGCAAAGAAGACATTTGATCTCAAAGCAAGTCTCTCGAGGCCACTTCGGTATCAGCCACACAAAGGTATTGTGATCCTATGTCATTTGTGTTGGTCATGCCCCTTTCACTCAACTGCTCATAAAGCAAGGCATTGATACAAACCATGGCAGCAAGGTTTTCAGTCTCTTTTCCTGTCCCTTTCTCTCTCTCTCTCTGGATTCCCACAGTCTGGGGACTGATGTTAATATTCTATGTAATATATGCTATAAGAGCCTTCCTACTAAAGAATAAGTCTTCATGACCAAAAGCCCATAAATAGAAGACTTATCTATTCAGTGGAATACAAGAATAGTTATATGTACAGGAAAGACTAGACATTTCTTACACAGTGAGGCTTGAAGCTGGACTTTGTGTCATGAGTGTCACTTGTAAGTACAGTTACTACTAATAGAAAATAGTACCTGTTGCTATTCAGAGGAAAAACTGCTTGTAGGCAGTGGGCTGGCGAAACCGATAATACAGCTGAAGAGGCTTTTCATCTTAAATTCAACCAGCAAAAACCAGGCTAGCTAGTATAAAATTAACTGTAAAAGGTTAAGCAGAAAATTCCTAAACTTGTAATTCAATAGTCTCTTTTTCCCCCTAAATTGTAGGACGACTAAAACCTTGGGGAGAATGTAAAGAAAATACTGTCCCAAATAAGTCTGCTGACAGCAATGTTTCCTCACGTAAGAAGGATTACAAGCAGCCACATCTCCAGACAAGGTTAGTACACCACCAGGTTTTTAAAAATACTGTTGTTTACATGTTTGGAGTTTGTTTGTTTTTTTTAGGATTTAAATATACAGTTCAGGAAAGAACACTTTTATACTAAAGCAATTTCTGCCTCCAGTAGTCTGTCTAATATTAGGAAAGCCAAAAAGGGCAGCTCTGAATTTGATAGACTGATTATCCTATGAAAGCTATCAGTGCTAGCATTTGATTTGCCTTCACCTTGGAAGCTGTGAATGCTGACATGTTACCTTGAATGTTAGACCTGTATGCCTAAGCAGAAGTATTTGCCTGAAAGTCTGGATTCAGTCCAAACTGGTACTGCATTCTCTGCCCGTGGCAAATGCAGCATGCTGCTTATAAAGTTTTTAAGCCTTGGTTAGCTTCAGATTCCTTTAGTTGCTTGTGTCTCTACCTTTAATTCATTATGGTTCATCTTCTTTTTCCCCTTCAGGGAAGAAAGGCGTGAGAAATATGAGGAAGAGAGAAAAAAGAAAAAGGCCGAGGTTCTTGGAAAGCGTAGAGGACTATCTGTGGCTTAGGAGGAAGAAGTAATATCTAGGAAATCACTGTAAATACTGTTCCTGCCATGTAAATATGTCTGTGTGGTTCAGGTTGCTATTATCTAGTTGAATCCAGAGAGCATTGAGTGACACCTCACAATGCATCTGAACATTATGTTTTAGTTTCTCCAACACAGTAAGAGTTCTAAACTTTTAGGAGCTTAGAACTGTCTCTAGTTGCTTATTAATGCTTCATTTAAGCAGTAGATGTTAAAGGAGAAAATCTAAGTAAGAACAAAGAGATGCTCAAGAAGCCTTCTTGCAACTTAGGACAGACTTCTCTGCCAGAATGCATTTGTGATCCCACTTTGGATAGGAAGTTTCAAAACGTGCCACTGCCTAGGAGGTAGGAGGGAATTTGTGTGAGAAGAAAAACTGTGCTAGCTCTGTGGAAAACAAAAAGCTTATAGCATAACATAACTGTAAAATACTGTATTTTTTAAAACGTCACAACTGAAAAGTGGCTTTACAACTGGATGGATGGCTTTACAACAAGCTGGATGCTTTGAGCAGTTATAGTTGTCTAGTCCCTTTCTATAGTAAATAGCAGAAGTTAATTCTGCTTTTCATATCTATGATGCTTAGAAGAGGTTATAGGAGTGTTGAGGCACATTCAGTACTTTAGATGTAAAAGCTGTTATTGTTACTTTTAAAAAAATTACTTAAGCTTTCTGGATTTGTTATGGATGGACCTGGAAAGGTAATTTAGCAGTTGTGATCTCAGCTAGGCTTTTGAGCAAATAATTGTTTCAACTAATTGAGTGTCCTATCAAATATATGCTGACTTGTCAAGAACAAGCAAATTTTTTTTATAAGCCTATAGGTGGGGAAATAAATATTTTGTATATATTCTGTTTATCACTGGTTCTATCATCTAGTGTGCTAAATATAAGTGTCCTTAGTGTAGCACTAGTTTTGCTCATGCTTGTATTTACTACTGCTTGTATTTACTACTCACTCTTGTCTTTTGTGATGAGTTTTCCTTACTGATTAGCCTGCCTACTCCTTCATGAAAGCATATCTATTCTGGTATCTTTAGAAACAATAACCATCACCTCTCTTTTGCACTTAAGCTATTTAATTATCTGTAAGAGGAAGATGGCACTACAAGACACTTGCTTTACTGTGGCCTCTTCCATATTTGTGAAGTACACTTAAACAAGGTCACTGCAGAGAAGGTCAGTGCTTTCATTAGACTAAGTTTGTGACAGCTGAAACAAAACCATTCGGCTCTTCTTCTTTAAAGTCTTTCTCAAATTACCAAAATCCAGACTCTCAAAAAGTCAAAGTGAGGCTGTGACTTCTCACAAGGTGACTGCATTCATCAGAAGTGTGATCAAATCTATCCTGTAAAGGTGCTCATCAAGCTGAGCCCTATCTCCACAGGGGGCACTGATGGGGTTTTCCCCCCAACCCGCCCTTGGGGTATTACTTCTGTTTAACAACCTCAACTCCAGGAAGCTGTAGGACTACCATTGCCAGCTCTAAACTAAGAGCCCAGCCCTGATGCAGTTACTGTTTCAAGCTTGGCAGGGGCAGCTTTTTCTTTTTTTAGTTGTTCTGAGAAGCCAAAGCTAAAAGGTTGAAATACATCTGCCTTTTCCACTTCTGGTGCTGCTCTGTAAATTTCAGTGGCTGAGTCACACTTGAGCACCATTCCTCAGGGTATTACTAAATCTCATCATCCTTTTCCAGTTTGAACCTAGCAGATGTGAGCATTTTACAACTGTCTACAAATCTACAAACCATCTAATGCAGGAAATGAAACTGTTGTACAAAAAAAAACCACTACAAGAACCTCATGAAACACTTTTATTTCTCTGACTGTCAGGACAGTGGTCAAAGCTTACAAAACAGTAATTGTTGATTGGGTAACAAGTCTCCTCAGGCTCTGTTCCAGTCCATGTATGTAAGTCTCTCCAGGATTCTGTATTGGGCAGCTTGAAGATGCCAACAGTGTCACTCATCAGATTACTGAAGTCAACTCTTTGTGCACTTATCTCTCTGTTTACATTGAATCTTTAACATATGGCTCATGACAACTTGAAGTGTTTTCTAAAAATGAACTGAGCACTTGAACTATGTCCCAAAGGATACCAGCCCAACTTAAGACCTTCTAGTTCTAGCTTTAGAAGTTCCAACTTAGTTCTTTGTGTACATTTCATAGGCAAATTCTTCTTTATGAGCTCTATCATTTAGCAGGCCAATAAAATCAATCTCCAGCTGGAATGGACCATCTACTTTATCCCCAATGGTGAATCCAAGGGTACTAATCTAATAAAGAGAAATACATTAGAACAGCATTTATAATGTTACAGTCAAACACAATTCCACCTTCCACTTCTGTATTTTACAAGCAATTCATGCCTCTCTGCTTTTGATAGCTTTAAACTGCTGTTTGTTCAAAATGCAGCAGCATTTCTTAGGGCTTGAACACTTCACTACAACATTTTCCATCCAGACCCCAGTGGGAAACTACTTCATGTCTGTCCCTACTGCTGTATTGAAGGCCTGAGCCTACAGCAACACTGCAGATTTTTGTCCTTCAAGATCTAGGTATGGCCAGTTGCATCATCACTGGCTGTACAAACATTTTCATAAAGTTTGTTAAAATTCTTCTGTGAGCAGGAAACACTACCAGAATCTAACTACTCTCATTCTAGATCAAGTCATACACCTGGTGTGAAGCTGCACGTTTTGATAACATTTTAAAATGCATGAAACTTCTTTACCAGGTTTTATATCAAGGCAATGTTCTCAGGCACTGTTTACTAATTAAAATGATGTTCTTAAAGATAATATTCCTCATTCCCTTCCCCTAGTGTTCTCCTCCATCACTATTCCAATGAGAAAAAACCCCTAACAAATTCAATAAAAATCTGTGTGGCTCGGGCATGCTTCCCACCAGCCTGCAGCTTGCCTGAAAGCTCTCAGCTCTTGCAAGTCACCAGCCACCTTTCAGAGCACCCCCAAGTGTCAGCAGCTCTCTCATCAAGCTGGGTCACCAGCAGCAGCAGGCTACCAATTAAGGTCCAGCTGCCCTCAAGCCCTGCTAGCAGTGCAGGTCTGAGCTGTGCCGATGATTTTAAGGGCTGCTGTACATGCAGGAAAAAAACCACCTAGGATGGGGTCAGGTAAAGTTGGATAAGTGTAGGCTGAGGCTAAATATATATTGCAAACATATACTAAATAAGTAACAGAACAAGGCTAAAGTAATTAAATGCATTAACACACTCAGCCCCTTTGCTTCTGGAGCCCAGATGGATTTTTAAAGCTCCATCTTTCTGGGTCATATTGTTAGAGATGACTATGACAGTCACCTAAACTCAGCTCCTTTACAAGTCCTAGATAGATTGGCTATTTCCTGTCTTTTTATTCCTGTTTAAAAATGCCTTTCCTGGTTCCTGGGAAAACATACAGTGGTACCACAAGGGACCAAGACATTTTATGAAGATTTCTTTAATGGCCTTCACACAGCTTCCCCCAAGTTTAGGTTTCTTTAAAATGCATTGGCAAAATTACACTTCATATTACAAGCAAGTGCATCATTTTTACTATGAAATATCAAGCATAATATAACAAGGAATGAAAATTAAGTGGGGGATGCTTAGATCAAGTACTGGTTTATCCCTTTAACTCCCAGTAAATATTTTTAAACAACTTTGGTTTTATTTACCATCTTGAATGACTATATGTTCCAAATCCTGATAAATTCTTTGCTCTCTGTGATTAAACACAGGCCTTTTATAACAACACTCTTCCAAAAATATCTTTTCTTGCAGCTGATCCACCTTCTTTGTATTTATTCAACTTCTGTTTTAAAAGATTGTTTTCATGCTGCCAGTCACTGAATTGCCCTCAAATTTTTCCTAATTTGTTTGGTTTAGGTTGTTTGGTTTTTTTTTTCATTAAGAAATTTAGGAACTGAATGCAACATTCCAGATTCAAGTAATGAGCCTTTTAATATCTAACATTGTTTGTTTTCCTTTTGGTATTCACTGGGTATTAAGCTGTCCTCAGCTATATTCAGGAGGGTCACTGAAATTTAAAAGGAAAGTGTACCTATTTGCAGAAATACAATAAAAAATACTTAACACACTTAATACTTAGACTAGAAAGCCTGAAAAAAACCTCAAAAGGAATCTACAAAGAAGCTTACTGCTCACCATCAAGGTCCTCAAATAAAATCTCCCAATATGATATCCCTGACAGCTCTCAGTCTTCACAACAGAACTATGCCAAGTGGCATCTGAAATTTTAGTCACTTTGATCACTGCTCAAAAAAATATTTTTTTGTTTTTGAAGCCAAGTTCTGACTTGTTCCTTGGTTCTATAGATCTTAAAAGTAGTTTTGGAGTTCCTTTGAAGTAAACTGACACAAAGTAGGAGAATCTACATGCAAAGGCAGACACACAAGAATAAGCACTTAAAATGATAAGCTGCCCTTCAATTTCAAATTCACAAACATTAAATGATTTGTAAACTATCTATAACATGACAATACACTCTTAAAGGAGATTTCAGATACATAAAGCCCACTGAAAACTTGCCTTGTCTAACCAGATAGGATGCTGGCTATCCTGGACCCTTCCTCGACTGGAGAGAAAGAATTTGGAGAATGGAATCTGGCAGAAACAAAACAACAAAAACAGGCCTTAGTGTCAACCAGCACACAAGATAAAAACTCAAGAACAAAGAAAGCCTGCCATAGCAAATGAAATAACACACTGCCACATCTGGTACCAGCATTAGCTGAGTGCATAGAACTGGTAGAGAAACGGGCCATGTTAACCCTTTCACTGATTACTCTCTGCCAGCTCCAGGCCCACACTGTTCTGTGGTGGCTGTCTGCAGCACTGAAGGTGGCTGTCTGCATCAGGAATATATCCTTCCAGTAACATGTCAACATGAAACAGAAATTAATGAAAAGCCTGGCACGTGTGTGTGTTGACAGCTCATCTGTACCTAAGCTGTGTATTTCATAGTGCAAACCTCATTCTGGAACATAAGTACCCTAGCAAAGCAGTCCAGAATAATTTAAGAACTTTGAGCATAGTAAGAGCAACAAAGAGGAAGGGCTGTGATAAGAGAGAGAAAACAGGAGGGCTAGCTTGTGGGGATGAGAGGAAAACATGCCAGCCAGCAATATCACACCCATTTTCACCCTCCTGACTCCTCATCCACACCACAGTGGGCTGTTTGGGTATGAGTGGACAGCAGTATTATGAAGTTCTCACTGGCAATTCCTAAGGATGTACAAACCTCAACGCTATCAGCAAATTACAGAAGTTCCCCAACTTTCATCAGAAAAGAGCTGAAACTTCACCTGTTACAAATAGTATTTTGTGTCACAGGCTCAAAGGCCACAAATGCCAAACCACACCTCTGAGTCTGACTGACTCCAGCTAGGCAGCAGGTTAAACAAATCCCATTGCAGGGTACGGATCCTACACCAGCCTGCATCCCTCTGCATTACAGATGAAGTGGTTATCACAAAGAGTATTCCTAGCAACAGCTGCTAAGCTTCAGTCATTCTATCTGTTCCATTACTCCAGTAATGGCTAACTACAGGCATTTAGGTGAAGGTATTTTGATCAAACCTGTAATACAATTGACACAGTGTGCCCTCCCCCAGTCCAGTGATTAATGATTTTGGGAACCGCCAAGCCAAAGGCTCATGTCTGCTGTATGAGGATACACAACAGAAATATTGTTGAATGAACAGCAATAGCAACAAACTTTGACTGTTGAAACAACTCCCCTTCCACAAGAGCTATAGCCAGGACCCAAGACAGTCTCATTAGTTTGACAGATTCAGCAGTTCACCTTTATTTCTTCCCAGTATGGGCCTCCTCGAGTGAACATGAAGTAGTTGTAGAGGTCATCCTTTTGATGGGAGAAGTAAGGGTCTGTATAAATGTTTACCATCCAAGGTCTGCCATCACCACGGACACGTAAATACAGACTGTTGAAGTTTGTCCAGTCATAATACTTCTTCCTAGCAAAAGATCCCTACAAATTATTAATAAATAAAATTATTCCTCCTTAATAAAGGGAAACTTCCATTATGAAGAACAAAGCACTATCACTTTGATCACTGCCCTCAATATTATGTAAAAAAAAAATACATAATCTACTGTGATAGTGTGAAAACTGGGTTACTCTTTCATCATACTAGTTGCTGACCTCACTGAATTTTTTTCAGCACTGGCCCAGAGCCAACAAATTGCAGTATTACCACTCTGAGGACTCATGCTTTAATTATAAACCACTATCTAGTAACTGTCAGAAACCAGATCTCCTTCCTAGGACTGAATTCCCTACCTGGCAAGTAAACAAATGCTACAGTGATGGATCAATAGTTATGCAGTTTCATTAAGTTAAATAAGCTGTGGTCAGTACTAGGTTATTCAGTGGTGATTACAAGAAACTGAAGAAGTGTGATAATTTATCCCCCCTGTGATAACTTCCCTTATTGAAGACTGACAGAAACACTGGAAGCCCCTAATGTTTTCTAACACTTTTTGTCACTAACTGTGATATGGATTCCAAGCATGTCTAATTCTTGACTGCATTTTTTTTCCTCCAGAGATTTAAAAAGTTGTGGTGGTGTGATTTGCACATAGGCAGATCCAAGAGTCCTTAGAGAGTTAGACTGAGGTGACTGTACAGTAGGAGTCAGAGCTTTAAAAAGCACATTTCAAAGCAGTATTTTCTGCTCTTGCGAGAAAAAAGATGAGCTCATTCACCTAAACCAAGTTAAAGCCCAGAAATGTTTTCCTTATAATACATTCAATTAAATTCAAGTTCAGAGAGACATCTATTTTAATCATATCGATTTTGGATACACAGGTTCATTACTGATCCTTCACTTTCAAGGAAGCTGCAGAGTTGACTTAATGAGGGGATGCCCTATTGTACACCAGTAAGTGATCAAATATAGATTATTCCTTTCCTAAGAAAGGAAAAGAAAAGCCAAGAAATACTTCAAATTTCTTCCAAGTCAAAGTATAGAGCAGCAAGTACATCCCTG
Organism: Galbula dea; assembly: GCA_013399015.1. NCBI lineage: Eukaryota > Metazoa > Chordata > Aves > Piciformes > Galbulidae > Galbula > Galbula dea. The sequence continues at coordinate 204,226 of VWZX01005568.1, forward strand.
AAGGAGTATCTAATACTCCTGAAAGTGATCGATTTCAACCACAGTAAAGGACAGGTCCACTTGTTGTCACGGGGATTACACAAAACCACTCTCTGATTAAATAACAGAAGCTATGCAAACACAAAGCTGTACTCACCACCAGTGGTTTGGATCTCATACTACAATATCCACTGTATTTTGTTTCCCCATCACGAGGTACTTCTGTGTTGAGGTTTCCGTACAGCAAAGCGCCCTGGTTATTCCTACCCAATCTGAGGTAAACTTCACTTTTCCCTCCAATCTCTACATCAGAGGACACAACCCATTTATTTAAATCTTCTTGGCTCCGAAACTCCCACACCACCCTTGTCTGTTCCAACAGGTACTGATCGAACCGATAGCCTCCAGGTCCTCTTAGGTGACTTTCGGACTCCTTCTTCAGCAGGCTTAGCTGAGTCTTGAAGACATCAATGCTCTTCTTAAGACTGAGATCAACATTTTGCCAAATGGTTTTTTTCTCAGGCTGTGACCCTGGTCTCCTGTAGCTGCTATACAATTTTGACATGGAATTGCTGAGGAGAGGTCCAAGTAAGGGGTGCACAATGTTGTGCCTCCAGCATCTACCACATAAGGAAGCACTGTTCACCAACGTAATAGTCAGAGCCATATTGGTAAACTTGAATAATTCACTTCCTGTAAGGCAATTAATGGGTTTGAAATTAATTTAACAAACAAAACTAGTATCCAGAGCTATCTTACTTTAATTATTGTAGCTGTCTCCACCTTTAATGAAAAAAACCAAGATTAATAAAATATGTTTGTAAAGCTGCCTGATTTCTAAACCAGGTATCAACTAGAAATCTAAGCCACCAGAAAAAGGAATAAAAAGTAACATCAAATATTACACTTTCTCAGAGTTCTCATTTACTTCATTATTTCTAGCCTATGCATTTCCCTCTCCTCATGATGTGTAATACCCATACTGAATAGAATAAGTAAGTAAAATACTTAAAACTGAAAAAAGCAATTTATGTTCAGCCCTTTCACTGTAAGTAAATTTAGATGTTACAAGTAACACCAGCAAAACCAATCTCAAGACAATGGTTTCTCAAAGATGGCATTTATATAAGTATAAAGTATTACCCCCCATAAGAAAATCACAAATGCAGAACAGATAGTTCTGGATGCCATATGATGGTTCTGCTGCCATATGAACCAGAATGACAGTCACAGATGACAAGACTTTTCAGATATGAAGTCCTACAGCTGCCACACTACATGCCTCTTCCATACTTCATCTTGCCTCTTGCCCCCTCAAATGTATCTGGTTTAGGCTTACAGAGAAGTTTGCAAAGAACAAAAAATTTAACATGAAAGACTGCAGTTCAATAGGGTTTTTTAATAAATCTTTGGAAAAATTCTGAAAAATCTTCTCCTTGCTTCTCTCTGCACCAATGTTGGTAGAACAGCTATGCCATGCTGCTATTCTCTAATTGATTAAGGGAGAGACTTGATGTTCAATGCTCTTTACATAGGCTATTACTTCTCTGACTTATGAAATTAGATTAGTTGCCCGGGTTTGGGGCTTTTGGTATTGATTTTTTTTTTTTGTCACAGAATAAATGCTAAAATGATGTCAAATTAGCTCATCTTCTCTAAGCTTTTAAGAATGATTGCAGTGACTTTACATATATTCTTTATATAGAATCATTACGATGATCAAGTCCAACCATTAATCCAAGACAGCCAAGTCACCACTAAACCACATTCCAAAAGCACATCTACACATCTTTTAAATACCTCCAGGGATGGTGACTTCACCACTTCCCAGGGCTGCCTGCTCCAGGGCTTGACAACCTTTTGGGGAGGAAATTTTTCCTAATATCCAACCTAAATCTCCCCTGGTACAACTTGAGTCTGTTTCCTCTTGTCCTAGTCTCCTATTCCTTGTTGCTTGGAAGGAAAGACCAACCACCACCTCACTCCAACCTCCTTTCAGGTAGCTGTAGAGAGCAAGAAAGTCTCCCGAGCCTCCTTTTCTCTATGTTAATTGCCACATTCTATCCTTTACTCATGGTAAAATTCACTACTATTGTTCTCATACTCCAATTAAGTTATGCATGGTGGGCTAAAACTGCACTGAAGGAATTCACATTTTCGCTGTCACACAGGCAGTAAAACATGAGGCAAGCTCCTACAAAAGAAACCCTATGTGCAGGGCTTCCATGATCCTTGGGACTGAGGTGAAGCACACCTCATGAGAGCAATAAGAGCCTGACCTGTGACATTATCCATTTCTGGGCCTCAATCCAAAACCCAACTGCAGAAAAGAAAGGTGCAGAAAAACTGCAGCCCGCAGCCAAGCTGAAACCCGTTCATGCTGACTCCTCCTCGTTTCCTCCCAGTACCAAGAGGGAGAAAAAGGGACAATTTTAACAAATGTCACTTTTCCACGATTTCTGTCCCTACTCAACGTTTTACCATTATGCCAGCACTGATTCATCGTCCAGCAGCTACGAAACCTCGTCTTCCAGCGACGGTCTCGCTTGCGCCTCGCTACACCCCCAGAGAGACCAAGCCGTGGCCTGGGCCCCGAGTCCGGATCCCACCAGCCTCCCCCAAGCCTGGAAAGGAGAGGCGGTAACGGCCTCTCCCCAAAAGCAACCGCGTCCACAAGTCCCTCCCCCGCTCCGTAACCGATTCCTCATCACTGAGACAACATCATCTCACCTTCCCGCTGTTACCACCTCTACTGCCGTTACCCGCGGGTCCAACAACTTCCGGGCCCGAAGTGGGAACGCGCACTGCGCTGCTATAGTTCCGCCTCCAGCGGTAGCCACTGAGCTCTCACCGGTGGTGGCAGAAGTGATTTCTTTCCCCCACGTTGCGGGCGTGCGGAGAAGTTGCTGCTCGATATCGAGCAGTTCATTTGCAAATAGCTGTAGGGAGAGTCTGAGTGGGGAGATGCCTGTTTGTGAGGAACGTGTCAGCGGGAAAGCTCGAACACACGCTAATGGAAACCGGCGCCAGCGCCGGTAACGGCAAAGAGACGAGAAAGCAGACACCTCCTCCTCTCCCTTCTCCGGCGGCGACTCCGCCTTCCTTCCCGCCCCAGCACGGTGCGCATGTGCGGTGCCCTTTGTGTCCCGGACGGGCGGGCGGCGCGGGGCAGGCCGGGCCGCTGTGAGCGCCGCGCCGCCGCCGCCGTCGGCGCCGGGGCGGGGAAGGAAGGGAAGGGGTGGGGGGAAAAAGCCGGCTCCGCCATGGTGAAGAAGCGGAAAGGCCGCGTCCTTATCGACTCCGATACGGAGGATAGCGGTAGCGAGGAGAACCTAGATCAGGTGCGCGGGGCAGGCCCGGCCCGAACGCGGGGCCTGTAATCTCCGGCCCGCGCGAGGGCTGGCGCGGCCATACCCTCCCTCGTTCCCTCAGTCCCGTCTGGGGGGTGGGCGCCGCTGTCTCTCTCCTCAGCCTGATGCGGCCCCCCGTGGCCTCGGTGGTGGGAGTCCGCTCCCCTCTGGCGGCTCCCTGGCCTGCCCCTGGCAGGCGGCCCGCGTTGGCGGGTTTTCGAGGGCGCTTTGCAGCGGGGTCCGGCTCTTGCAGGAGGACGGCTTTCGGCGGGACGCAGGGGCGATGCTCCGTGGCAGTTTGGCCCTGAGGAGAGGGGCCTAGTTGCTGATGGTAGTTACCCCTTGGGTAGTGGGGGAAGAGGCCCAAAGAGGTTGGGCAACTTTTTTTTTTGTGCTGTTTTGGCAACCGAGCGAACTGTTAGGAAGAGCAAGTCCCTGCCTCCCGCCAGCCCGGTGAGCCCCGAGGGGCAGGCAGACTCCTGGGGCGGGTGTTAACATATGTTTAACGCTCCCTCCTCAAATGTGAGCGACTGAGCAGGGGGAGCTCTGTTCGTGGGAAACTGCATGGAGTTAGGGGTCTGTAGGGGAACTATTTATCATCAGGACATCTCATGGGATTGGAAGTGGGATGTCTGGTGTCAGTTTATCCATATCAGGGCTGCAAAGGGGAACCTTCCTCTTTCGAGGGATAATCTTTCAGTGTAGTACGTGTTGATGATGTGATTTAAATGGTCAATAAAGACACTATAAGTGAAGTATGTTAGAGCTTGTATGGCAATGCCTGTTGCAGGGAGAGGTTTGGCTGGTGAAATGTTATTGAAATCTACATGTCTGATGTAATTTATGTGCTGGATCTTCAAGGCTTTTAATACAGAAGCTGTTGCTATGTTGCAATAAAAAGCCTTCCCAAACACTCAAAAAAATATTTTTTCATCTTAGAGCTTCAGAAAAATCAAATCAAAGGCCCTGTTAGACAAATATACTGGAGCAGAGCACGCCCTGATGTGGTTGATCTTGCATGCCTGTAGTCTTTAGAGCTGCCAACATCTCACCACTAAGACACGTTTGGTAGTTTCTTCACATCTTGAAAGTAGGAGTTGGCCTAGCTCTAGCATAGATCGTACAATCAGAGTGATGGTGGTAGGAATAACCACATGGTTCTGCATCTGTTCCATCGTTCACTGAAAGCATGCATCTGCAGCTGTAGTTGAGTGGTAGGTGCTTCCTCCTCCACTGAGCTGTTTGTAGCAACTTTAACAGTAGGGATATGTTTGTGCAAAGATGAATATTAGGTAGCAGGGAAACAATGTTTTTGTTATGTGATTTAAGGATGAGCGTATAGTTAGTGAAGCCTCTGTAGGTTAAATTTTTGACAGCTTCCCTTGACAATTTAGGTTTGTTGAATCAAAGGAGTAGGACCCTTTCTGATATAGTGTCTTGGAAACCAGAACACGCTTAGAAAGAAAGAAAGAAAATTGCTTGGAATAAAAGCAGCGTTAAATATGCCAAGGTACTTGAACAGAAGGACTACTTAGGGACAGCTGTGAGAGAGAAATTTTATAAAAGATTGTAGAAAACATCAGGAGCTTCCTGAAGAGAACTGTTAATTGTGCAAATGTGCTCTGTTGAGAGAAAGGTTTGCAAAACGCCTTTGCTAGTGGCAAATTGTTTTTTGTTGGTAGGTAGCCTAGGCTATCATTTTCTGCAGTGCCTGTGCTCTTATTTGGGGTACTAAATTGTAATCTGTTTGCCGTGGAGATAATCTTCCAGTTGTGAAACTAATGCAAACCAATCTAATGTCGACTTTGAAAGGCTGCAGAAGTTGGTGTGACTATTTCTACTTGCAGCTAAGATTCATTGCCCAAAACAATGTTGTTAAGGATAAATTGTGTGATGGACTACACAGACAGTAACACGGCCTCGGGATAGTTTGTTTTGTGCTACTTCTGTTATCTGAGCAAAGTATGAACAGAAGGATGAGATTGAGAGCAGTTTAGTTCTTTGTGCTGCTGTGTGTTGCCTTTGAAAGTGCTTCCTTTGGAAGAGAACAGCTCTACTTAACTTTCACAGGCTTTGAGGTTGATGCCTCCTCTGTGTGTATCCAAAGCTTTAAGTAGTGCGTTCTGTGGTGTGTAGGTATTCAAGACCCGTCTGGATGCGATTCTGTGTGACCTGGTCTGGGGAGTCCTGCTCTGACAAGGGGATTGGGCTGAATGATGTTTCGAGGTCCCTTCCAGCTCCTAGCATTCTGTGATTCTGTGAAAATGATTTAAACAGGCTGATTAAGTATTACTGGCCATGACATTGTGGCGATGCTAAAAGTATTTCCCTTTAAAGTGTATAATTGCTAACGTATCTTTTTGTTTAAGAGAGGGAGCTGTTCTCTAGTGGTGTTTGGTTTCTTGGGTTAGTGCTACACAATATAGTTAGGGTGGTTTTGAATTATTCTCCAATCCAAATAAAAGAGACCTGGACATGACTCTGGAAGTAATTTGTCTTATGTCATATCAAAAAAGCAATTATAGTAGTATTTATTTTTTTATAGCTTGTTATCCTCAGGATGCTTTTGTAATATCCAATTGTATTTGAATTGTGTGTGTGTGTTTATGAAACATAAGTAGATTTAGTGGGGATAATAATATTACTGGGGTGTCCTCAGATATCACAGAAGAGGTGCATATGGATGGATCTGGTAAAACTAATTAAGAGATTTTTAAATAAAGGTGTTGTTTTTCACACCAGGAGCTCTTGTCACTGGCCAAACGGAAACGCAGTGACTCTGAAGAAAAGGAGCCGCCTGTGAGCAAACCTACAGCATCTTCAGACTCTGAGACATCAGACAGTGACGATGAGGTGAGTTTGTCACATTATCAGTAACATTTCTATGACTTATTTGTCCAATTGTACCTAAACAGTGAAACTATTTATCAGACAGTATATTTAGCCTGCTGACTTCATAAAGTGGGACTGGCCATCAGTGGAACCCTTTAAACCCAGAGGATATGTACTTGGAAATACTTTTTTTTCTTTTAATTAATATGCTTTGAATTGTAACTGTACAAAATAGTCTGAATGTCTATAGAAAAGATGATTGCCTGTTTGATTCCATGTTCATATGGTCTGAATGGTCTGGTGATCTGCTTGCTTGAAACGGATGTTTTCCCTGTGTAATGCTTGTGGTTGAAGTAGCAGTGAAGCTGCTAAAGTTGACTCTGAATTAAGGGAGGGAGGTTTTCAGCTTCAGAAGAGATCTTCCTTCCTCAGAGAAGAAAGGGGTTGAGGCAGGTAGTACTATGAAACTGTTCCAGTTAGCTACTTTGATCCTCCAAGAGTTCTGCTATGAACTAGCTTGTCTGGTCATTTGAACATATGACAAAGTATGGGGTTTATTGGCATTTTTTGAGAAACTAAGGCAAGAAAGATTTTAGCATGACTTTGTTCTAGGGTTTTGTCAGTTCCCTAAACAGTACTGCTTATCTGTTATTTTTATTATTTGTTCTTGGTACTACATTCTAGGGCTGGTTTAAAGTCTGTGCTTTCATCTATAACTGAAGATTGAAAAATACTTATTAAAACAGAGAACTGATAAATGGGTCATACAGGTATCAAAATAAAAACACTTTATTGAAGGCTTACAGATGTCCTTTGTAAGCTTTCTGCACCATGTAGTGAGGTCATCTATTCCATCTATTCTTGAAAATTTAGCAGGCAGCTGGTTGGGGTGGATTTTTTTTTTCCTGAAACTACAGAAAGGATTATTCTTTGTGACACCTTGAAGACCAATAGGGTAGGACAGTGATAAACTATTAACTATTGTTAAACATTTGGTAGTGTAGCAGAGTTCTTCCAATAACTGTAAAGAACATGTGCTTTAATTTTCTTTCTGAGGGATTTTTAAAAATAAATACGCTTGGAACTCTGTTTTAATCAATCCTTTTCTTGACAGATAAAAAAAAGTGACTCTTGTCTCTAATGTGTGCTTAAGACATAAGGAGAATGAAAATTGTGAATGGACTAGATATAGCAGGTTTGTTGGCTGACCACTCAAGTCTATCACTGTGTGTATTCAGATCTGTTGGGACACAGTTTAATGTAAGCTGTGTGGAGAGCAGCTTCTCTGGAAAAGTAGGCTTAGATGTGGAGGACAAGTCAGTGATAAAGCCTTCTGTGTTTATCTCTGACAGAATAAATAATATTATTTAAATTACTCTTTTAGCTTGTGTAAGTACAAGTAACTTCCATTATATATAGAATATAGAAATATCTCTCTTCATGAGCTTGCACAGACCTTGCAGATGCAGTAGTATCTCTGTTGCACCGTGTGCATTTGATATGGTGTGTAATTTCTAATTGATGTTCTGTTCTTTCTGACCTCCATGCAGCAAGAGGAAAAGATTTAGAGAAGAGGTAATTAGGACACTTGCTTCTATTCCTGTGCCTGAAATATGCATTCTGAACTGCTGCTTGTCACAGCAGGGAGAGACAGGCTGGGTTTTAACAGTTCTGCTTCTGCCAGTCATTTAGTTGTGTGCATCCCTAGGCTTGCCTTTACTACTTCTGATGAACAAGTTTGTTTTCAATCAGTGTTCTTTTGGTTGGTTTGAAGTTTACTCAACCTTGAGGGTTAAGACAGGGGGTCTTAAAGTTGAAATTTTTTTCACTGGACTTCCTGTGGGATGAGGACCTTGAGGCAAAAGCATGGAAATTGTTGCCCTGGGCAAATGTGCTATACCCATGTGCTTCTACAAAGGTTTTGTATTGGGTGCATCCTTTCCTTTGTGGTTTCTGGCAAGCACTAAATGCTCCAGGATTGTCACTATGTGGCGTGTGCAGGAAGGGAGCCTGAGTCTCTGCTTCAGAGCCTAATGCTGCATTCTGCATTTTTTAAAGGAAGGAAAGTGTGTGGAACATAGAGGAAAGAAAGTGCATTTTGGAATTATAGAATAACAGCATGTACACATCATGCCACATCTATACAATGGTGCTCAAGGGATTTCAGTAGATTTTTGATGCTATATTTTGTGTGTCTAAATGAGAATGCACATCTGTGAAAGCTCTTGGCCACATCAGGTGTTCATGGTGTAGATGCTGGGTTCTGTAACGCTTCAAGGACCTTTGTGGTCTGAATCAAGTTATCTGGCCAAGGAACTGAAGGTGAGTTGCAGGCAATGAAATAGGAGGGATGTGCCGAACCATCTTCTGGTGGGTGCATGACTGAATTGACCATGATCTGTGGTTCAGAGAACTGATAAATAGCAATGACTGCAGAGCTTTTCAGTAAGAAGTCCTACCTTTGCAAAGAGAGATACTAGGCTGGATGCTGCTATAGAGGTAGATGGTTCCTTTTTCTGTGGAGCAATGTGTGGCCATGACTACTTGAGCTCACCATCCCAAACTGTTAGCCTACTGCACAAAACCGATTTGGTGTTAGCTAAGTTTCTACTGGGGCTACTGTGCTAGAGGTATGTGTGTCCACAGAGTACCCTTGTTGCTTATGGAAGGCATATCATGGGGTGGTGTTCCTCAGTTGCAGTAGACTAATTCTGGGTTCTTGTTCTTTTTATCCTGGCATCATTGCTTACTGTAAGAGAATTCTTTCTGTTGTGGAGCAAAGCTGGGATGACTTCTGCAGCAACTTACTAACATTAGTGTACATTATACAGAAAGCCACACTGCTCTGGAAGCTCATACTTGTTTCTCTTGAAAGGTCTGTTGTTAGCAATGCTGGTGATGTGAGAGGTTTGGGTTTGCATTTTAACAGCTCTAGGGTGATGGCAGAAGATACTTCCATAACAAGAAAAGTTACATCATGAATGCTTGATACTAGTCTGGAGTTCAGTAAGGAATATCTGTTTATGCCTTTATTTGCAAAAGTGCAGATTCAGTAGGAAATGGCAAAGCTGAAGATCTTTTCAAGAGCTATGAAACAGAGGAGGAGGTAAGCAGTGATCCTGCAGCTAGTGAGGAAATTAGTCTTGAATAACAGTCGACCTAGCTGGCTTTATGCCTCTATTTTGAGGAAAGGACTTAAAAGTTTGGATTTACATACTGCACTTCAGATTAGAACACTCTAGTGAACCACAGATGAGCAGAAAACTGCATGTCTTCCTTCTGTTTTGGGAGTGTCTTTTGTGGGTTTGTAGAGATTACAATGTTAAATGTCTTTTCCTCTGTGTTCTTGTTTCATAATACTGCTTAGTTAGACCTTCAAGAATGAGTGGATCTCCAGTCCTGTGAGGCCTTTGCCATGCATTTTTTCAAGTTTAGGAAATTTGAAACGGGCTGTGCTTTAATCTTCTTACACACAGCCTTATAGGCTGTGTACTTTGTAACTGACTTCTTGGAAGCAGTTTCCTTCAGCTGTTCATAGGTGGAGTGGTAAATCTTTCTTAAGGAAGAGAGGTGCTGTTACTTCCCCCGCCCCGAACAAAATGCAAGTGCATATCTGGATAGCACAGAGTAGTTAAATGGACGCTAACATGTACAAAGAAGTCGTGTGAACCAGTTGTGGACAAAATAGGTGTAAAATTTGGTCTGCAAGTAGCTTCTTTAAATTGCAAACTAGCATGGGGATAATTTGCAGGGACTTGATTTATGTGGTATGAGAGTCTGCAGGAGCTCTGAAGTGGAGCAGGTTGCACCAGAAATAGATTCATGGAGGTATTGGAATTGAATATGTGATTTGACTTGTTTTTTTTTCCACTGCATGAACTGTTTCTTTCTACCGAGGGAGCAGTTTTTGCTGAGAATAATCCAGTCATAAAGTGCAGTCTGATATCTAGATGAGTTATTAAGCCTTTGTTAGTCCAGATGATACCTAATGGCTGCTGATGCTAGAGCCATGAAAGGCACTCATAGACCTAGTGTTTAATGAGTATTGCAATCTCCAGAAGTTTGGCCTAGGCATTCCAAATAAGCATTTCAGGTTTTCACAGCCAGTAGCATCCTCAAATTTGTTTTGATTGTAGAGAGTGCTTCTTCATTGTCATCAGCATCTGCCATCTCAAAGTTGCAACTCGGCAGTTCTTGCCATTTTTTGGTCCGTGGACCCATCAGAACTTCTTTGCTTGTGGAGCAGATGTTAACTAGCAGCTTAAACTGAATTTGGACCTACTATAGGTAGACTTTTTTCCCCCCATAGTTACCTTTCCTGTGAGCCCCTTTGAGGGGTACTCATGCAAAAAGGGTGGATAGATGTCTGGTGATGTTTTGGTCCCATGAAGTCTTCTTTCAGCTGATTCCTGGTGAAGCCTTTTCTGTATCTTCTGGAAGGTGTTTCCTTTATTTGCTTATCTCCTTTCCATTTTGGTATTGACACCTTGAGTCTTCTGTTTGTGTCTAAAATGGTCCTTTAAGTTTTCTGATTGTTGGGCTGTTGCCTTTGTGAAAGTGTGTGAGATGTCCAAAGGCAGGTGCAGACCTTGAAAGGCAGGAAAAGTAACTAGCGCTTGGTTTGGTTTGGTTTTGTTTCTTACTATTTAGTTTTAACAGTAGTGGTAGAGAGCATTTTCGTTCTTGTAGCTCTTGAAGTGCTGTCTCCCAAGTTCTCCCAGCTTTGAGAAACCCTGAAGACAGTAGATGCTGCCTAATCTGCCTATCTGTGCTGCCTGCTGTTGTCTTCAGACAGACTGAAACTACAGTTTGATGATTTGCCTGGAGGACTACCTTTTGTTCTCACTGTACGAATGGAGGAGAATGCATGAAAGTCTGTAAGCTGGGCTAATGCTATGAACCTTGGTGCTCTAGGAAAGGAACATGTTGGTAAGGGACCTGTTTTACTTTGGTGTTGTGGCTTGTAATTTGCCTTCTGCTTATAGAAGCCATAGCCAGGGGGGAAGGATATGGCAAGGACAGGGTGGCAGCCTTGGTTGTGCATCTGTGTCCGGTTCAATGGAGAGTTAAAAAAAAAAAGGCAGGGAGAATATCTATTAGCAGGATAAAGTCTAAGTGGATAATGCATTTAGGTACTGTGTGAATAGAAGAAAATAGTATCTGAGCAGTGGGTGTAAAACAATTGTACTGCATTCTGTGCTCCCAGAGCTCACTTCTTTTTGTTAACCCTCTTCAGTCTTACTTCATCTTCCTAGTGGAAATATGTTCCAGGTTTGCTGAGCTATAAAGTATTTTCTTGAAAAATTCTGTGCAGTTGCTTTTGTAGAAGTTGGCTTCTAAATGTGGCTAATCTTTACTGTGGTTTGTTTTTGTTAGTGGCAGTCCATTCTGGGCAATGTGGCTTAACTTGGGTTTCTTGTAATCATAGAATCATTGAGGTTGAAAATGACCTTTAAGCCGATTCCAGCTGTTTTTTGGGGGATATATACAAGCTGTTAGCACTGTGGACCTTGGAAGAAAGAAGAAAAATTGAAATGCTCCTCTAGCTACTTCCTGTGAATGAACCAAAAAACTCTGTTGTTCAATAGTACTAAACAATAAGCAGAAAACACTGTTGCAAGCACACTTCTGCATGGCTTTATTAACTTGCTGTGTCTGGAAGCACAGAGGGTTCCAGATGGTGGCTGAGGAGGCAGCAGTGACTAGAGGGGCCTTTTAGAGAAGGCATTACAGTCATGGAAAGCATGTGAGAAGTGTTGACTAGCTCTTCTTGACTGGAACATGGAAGAGGGAACCTGGAGAAGCTGCAGCAGAGGACAGATTTTGGAAAATATGGTGGTGTTTACTGTTTGAGATGCACAGAGTTAAGGGAATCAGCAAACAAATGCTTCTTGCTGTAACTGTGTGTGCATTTTGGCTTGATGCTACACATAAACATGTTGTTGCCTTTTTGATCTCTGCTGGTGTGCAAGAGAATGAGGAAGGAGCTTAAGACTCTGTTTTGGACAGTAAGTTGCCATGCAGTTCTAGCATTGTCTTCCCTCCCAACTTTGACCTGGTAAACTGTTACGTCTTCCTCTGCTGTAAGAAGAAACCTGATGTTGACTAGTCACTCTCTGAACAGTGGTAATTCAGTGTCCAAATATCAACAGATGGTTCTTGAGCCTGCAGAGCAATTTGTGAGCTCTTCTACAGCCTTTCACTGACTACACCCTGGGTTTGATGATTTATTTGTCCTTAAGGCTTGCTCGAATCCTTGTCTTGTCCTGTATTGCCTGGAATGAACATGCATTCATGAGACAATTGAGGTAGCTGAATAACGACTGAAGCACCTGAGTTGGCTGGGGAAGAATTTGGCTTTGGGGCAGCACTGAAACTGGGAGGTGACAACCAGTTATTGTGACTTAAAAGATGTAGAGGTCACTTGCATAAACAAAAGCAAGATGAAGTGTAATCTCAAGGGTGAAATGGAAACCGAAGCAAAATTGCCTAGATTAGAGATTTTTTTAATTACTTTTTTGGTTTGTTTGGGGTTTTTTGTTTGTTTTGTTCCAGAGGTTGTCACGTAGTTTTCTCTTTAGTCCTATCTTCCTGGACCAGTTTCTCTCTGTAATTCCACTTGTGAGTCAAAGGCTAAGAATAGTGATTTGTAACACTTGTACCTACCAGCTATTAAATGTTTTATTAACAGCTGAAGTCCTGCTGGTTTTGTCTGATCTTAATTTCTTTCATCTCTGCGTGACCTGTCAAGGTCTTGATATAACTGGTGTCTACTGTGCCTTTCTCTGTGCTTCTTCCTTGCTATACAGCATACTGACACAGGGTATAATTCAGTGTTAGAACACTGTAAAGAAGAGGCAGAGCTCTGGGAAGGAAGCACCTCTATCCCTGGTTCAGAAGGCTCTGCTCCTCCCTGCTAAATGCTTAGTCTCACTTTCTCACTGTTGTGTTTTCACTGGTTTTCTGGCAGTGGGTGATCTCTTGAACAAATAGCAGAAAGGCACTTTTGTGCAATATCTAGCACGTGATTTCTTAACGTTGAGGTGTGAGCAGATTCAGGCAGAATACAAACTTATTCTTAACTGATTTACATGGGCTTAGTTAACCAGGAATATTATTAGGCAGCAGCATTGTAGCACTGAACAAATAAAACTTTAATGTGAAAGCCAATAGAGACTTGAGGGCAACTTAGGCTAATATGATGTCAGATGCTTTCTGTGTAGTTTCTCACCTATCCTGTGGACCACAACAGACCAGGGTAACTGCATAAGTGTATGGATTGCTTTTAGCTCAGAAAAGAAAATTTCTGCCTGGCCCTTGCTACACAATTTTGAATACACACCAGATGCTTAAAAAAGATGAAGTACAAGGCTGGATGTCAGAGTAATCAAACCCCAAAACATTCTAAAGATAGAAGTAGTAGCTTCTAACTGCCTACTACTGCACTTTAAATGCTGGGTTCAGTTTTGGGCCCCTTGCTACAAGAAGGACATTGAGGTGCTGGAGCATGTCCAAAGAAGGACAATGAAACTGGTGAAGAGTCTAAAGAACAAGTCTTATGAGGAGTGGCTGAGGAGACTGGGGTTGTTAATCTGGAGAAAAGGGTGGTGAGGGGAGACCTCACTCTCTACAACTACCTGAAAAGATGTTGTAGTGAGATGGGGATCAGTCTCTTCTTCCAAGTAACAAGTAATAGGGCAAGAGGAAACGGCCCCAAGTTGTACAAAGTGATGTTTAGGTTGGATGTTAGGAAAAATTTCTTCACTGAAAGGATTGTCAAGCTCTGGAACAGGCTGCCCAGGGAATTGGTGGAGTCACCATCCCTGGAGGTATTTAAAAGATTCGTAGATGTGGTGCTTTGGGACACAGTGTAGTGGTGACCTGGCAGTGTTGGGTTAACAGTTAGACTTGATGATCTTAAAGGTCTCTTCCAACCAAATTAATTCTATGATTACACTCTGTTGAGTTTCATTTAGATTATTTGAACACGAGGGTTCTCTGAGGATGATGCCTAATCAGGCAGAAGTCGTCAGATTTGTTGGAAAGTTTACTTTGTGCAGAGATGGACTTGATTCATCTTCAGGAAGGGGTGAATGGCTGGGAAACCTGTGTGCACCTGAGATCAAATCTAAAGACTTTTTTGTTTTCCAGTTAGAGTAATGTTGAGTACAAGATCTCAGTTATGCAAAAGAGTGCTAATCTGAGCTAGGAATGTACTTTTCTTAGTAAACTGTGTGCTTGAACAGATGGTGATGTGTGCAAAATATGAGGATAGCGAACAGGTGTGAAGAGGATAACAGTCTAAGTATTTATATATTTAGGAAGAAACTGTCTTATCCTTGAAGGCCTTGCACATGTAGAATTTCTAAGAGAGGTAGTGAAGTGCAAAATATTGTATAGACTTAAAATTTGTAGCATTCCATACTGGTTCCATTCTTTCTGGCTTTGCCAAGGTGGTTGGGACGATGCAAAAATTCGAAGAATTCACACTGTAAGGCAAATACTAACTAACTCTTCTCTGACTTTTGGATTTAAAGCTGCTACCTCTGTGTGTGTGTGTGCGGTAGTATAAATCCTGTACTTGGAAACTGCAGCCTAAGCTAATTAAAGATATAATATTAAGAAAAAATAATTTGATTTTGTTTCTTCTTTTTTTTCCTGATTTCTGTGATTCTAATCTCAGGCAGTGGCATTACTGTCTGCGAGTGAGTGTGCTATCAGTTTTTTGCTTAAAGTTACGGGTGCTGTGTGCCCTTGGTAAAACATAGATTTTGGAAAGACTGTCATGTATAATTGGTGCGCCTTAAGGAAATCTTGAATTTGCTCTTGAATAAACTAGTTTTGGAAACACATCTGTTGCTTCTGTTTAGTAGTAATAAACTGAAACTAATAGTTACAAGTGCAGTCGGACAATGGTTTAAAATTATTTTCCTAGGAAAATGTTTCAAGTACCCTTTTTTCTCCTGGTAGATATTGCAGACTCTGAAGTCTTTGCTGTTTCTGTTGGCTTGCACAACAACACAGCACCCCACCAAACCCAAAAAACCTTGTAATATGCTTTTATTTGATAATATTGGCTGCTTTTTGTTGTTGTTTTTTGTTGTATGCTGTCAGGTATTGGACTGTTTCTTAGTCAGTTTTACTTCATTGTTTTGGGGGAGGGAGGATGATGTTCCTGTCTCATGATCCCTTTCTTGGTTCTTTACTTGCAGTGGACCGTTGGAGGTTCTAAAAATAAAAAAAAGGGAAAAGCGGGTAAGGCAGAGAAGAAAGGAGCCATGAGGAAACAGACTAACAAAGCTGCCTCTTCAGGCAGCTCAGACAAAGACAGCTCAGCTGAGAGCTCAGCACCTGAAGAGGGTAAGATAACACATGT
Organism: Galbula dea; assembly: GCA_013399015.1. Classification (NCBI taxonomy): domain Eukaryota; kingdom Metazoa; phylum Chordata; class Aves; order Piciformes; family Galbulidae; genus Galbula; species Galbula dea. The sequence goes on from VWZX01005568.1 coordinate 219,763, forward strand.
GCATCTACTAACAGTGTCATTCCACATAAGTTACTCCTCAGCTTGTGCAAAGGGTAATGATAAATGGTGATGTTAAAGACTGCCTTCGAAGAATTTTCTTTGTGTAACTGGTAGTCTGGATGACTCAAACTTGCTGTGGCTTGAGGTGCATGTAAGTCAGTATAGCATCGCTGTAAGCACTCCATTACAACTGCAACACTAAATACAGTTTAAACTGAAGAATGTATCACAATTAATTACTTGAATTTCTCCTGCAAAAGTCTTCCAAGCATGTCCCATCTTTAGTGCGGGTGGCATTTTCTTTTCTTCCCATTGATATATCTTCCCTTCCCAAAATTCTTGTGATGACATGAGGAGAGGTGGATAGTGTTGCATGATGCAAATGGGAGCTTATCTTGCATGCATTTGCTCTGAATTGGAATTCTTGTCCATTTGTACTGACATGGAAGCAGAAAAATCATTACTATAACTCTGTCAGATTTTTGTTTTTATGCTAATATTGAATATATTCCAATTCTGGGCAAACTTGCTGTGCACTTTCCTGTTTTCATCATGCCTATTACTGCCCATGGGGTCAGCTGCAATTTTGGTTAACTCTAAAGAAACAAAGTTAAGAAAGAATATGAAGCTGCCTGCACTTCTAATTATATAAAGCACAGCAGAGATGGACCAGAGCATGAAGTGCTGAATGAAGTGTTTACAAATTAAGGTTTTTCACGTCATAAGCTTGCAAAGCTGGAAGTCTCCAGAAATACTAAGACCAAAATGGAAATGAAAAAAAGAATCCTAAGGTCTGCTTTTGCTATGTGGCATATTGTGGTTGATTAGGTGAGATAACCAAAGAAGTTGGCCTTCAAACAAGTTTAAAGTTGGTGATACCCAATATTATTGGGAAGTCAGCAGTTCCCTAAGTCCTTGCATAACTGGGAGTGCTTATTATGGCAGTGGAGCTAACATCATGGCCTTACCTGTCTTGAGGGTAGTGTTTCAACTTATATTTTGTGATGTAGAAATTCATAATGTTGCAGTCTTCAGATGACGAATTTTGGTTCTTCAGGTTGCTCTGTTGGTGGTGGTTAATAGTGGCATTTGAGGTGCACACATACAACTACAAAGTTACAGATATGTAAGCAGCTTCTCAGGGAAGTATGCATAGAGGTATAGAAATCTAATCCTAAGACTCTTAGCATTGTAACCAAAAGGCCTCCTAAAATTTGTTTGTTCTACAAAGAATTTTTATTGATAACCTAATTTGTGTTCACATGTAGTACCACTTGTTTTATCATTTTTTAGCATGTCTATCTTGTGGTAACAGAATATTTCCTCCTGAGTTTAGGTTTCATGATAGTTGTGTTTTTAGTGTAGTGGAAGAGGTGTGTAAAATTAATTATTGGTATCTTTTGCTATCATGCTACAATGAAGTGGTTTGGCTTTGCCCTGATTGAATCTCACTACCTTGTATTTTTGTTTCAGGAGAGGTCTCTGACTCAGAAAGCAACAGCTCCTCATCTAGCTCAGATTCAGATTCTTCATCTGAAGATGAGGAATTCCATGATGGCTATGGAGAAGATCTGATGGGAGATGAAGAAGACCGGGCTCGACTGGAACAAATGACAGAAAAGGAGAGAGAGCAAGAGCTGTTTAACCGGATAGAGAAGAGAGAAGTGTTAAAGAGAAGGTGACTTTTATATCTGTTGATATTTGGTAACAAATTTGTTAAGGCTGTGTGGAGAGTATGCTGACTGTGCTCTAGTGTTTGGGGCCCAAGCATTCAGCACTATAAAGTTGTTGTAGATTTTATGCATAAACTGTCCTTTTAAGGAGTTAAGAAGCACACATCAGGAGTTCTGTGTGTTGTTGTAAAAGTCAGTTTCTGAAAGTTTTTCAGCCTTCAACACACATGGTTCTGTCAGTTACTGCTGTAGCCATCTTAGTGCTTCGCACACCAGATACCAGACAGTCAGAAGAACTGCTTTCTCTTTGTCTTTTTTTTCATCAGCTGTCACATGCCTGATACTTTGCGAAAAGGCAAATAAAGTTTAAGGTGTATATGAGCTTCTAAAATTTTTTAGAAAGCAATGGTGAAGCACAGAGCAGTGTTAGGATTGCCTCTATATGGATGTGAAGCTAGTTGGGGCTCTAATAAAAGATAGAGATTGAAATAATGGAGAGTGGTGTTTGATATGTTATTTCAGCAGATCATTTGTGGATTTCTACCTAGATGTTATGGGTTTTTTTGCTGCTGTAATGCTGTCCTGTCAGGCAGTTTCCTTGTAGTAAAGGTATTATTCTTACCATGTGTCTAACAGAAAAGATTTGGCATGCATGGGACGAGTTTTCTCCCAGTTTCTTCTCTCTTCAGTGTCTTAACTCTTTTCTCACTTGCTGAGAAATTTCTCTAGAGGACTGAGATCTCCTGAGTAAATACAAACTACTGTTAGACTGTCCATTTCTCCAAGCCATAGGTAGAGCACTGTCTGTCTATCTGTAGTTTTAATACCACTTTCAATATCTTCTCTAGTCTGCTGCTCTTCTCAGAGGGATCAGAATGAGTGAAAGATTGGATTGAAAGATTGGCTTTAGATCAGGTAGAAGGACACTGTTTTTTGATTTCATTCACTGTTCCGTAGGGACTGTCTTTCTTTTAGAATGAATGCTGGAGAATACTCAATACAAACAGGCTAAACAGTCTAAGCTTGAGCTTGAGTTACTGATTTAATCTTCAACGAGTTTGTCCTGTTCTATGTAAGGGGCTGGCAGGTAGAACTAAGGGAGTGGAGGGGTAGTTAGTAACTTTATGGTAAGTTAAATCTTTTAAAATTCTGTCTAGCTCTTTGTATGTTCATTGTGCTGGGAGTTTGTTGGGATTGCAGCAGGCGTTGCATGTGATACAGTGGCTGTGCCTGTGTGTTCTGCTTCATATTAAAGGCATAAAGGGCAGCAGTGAGCTGATCTGGCTTTTCAGTTTCTTGTCTACAAACTCCAGGTGTAAAGGACTGAAGATGATTGGACTGTGTAATATGCATGTGGATAACATATTTTGAATTTCAGTTATTGGAATTTAAGTGATTTTTTTCTTGCGTTTGCTCATATCCACACTTCAGTAGAGCAAGTGGTGCAGTGGACTCTCAGTCACAGGACAGTTCCAGCAAAATCAGTAGTCTTCTGAACAGAATGGTTGAAAATAAGATTTCAGTGTGACATATGAGCCAACAGTGTGTGCTTGCAGCCCAGAAAGCCAGTTGCATCCTGGGCTGCATCAAGAGAAGTGTGGCCAGCAGGTTGAGGAAGGTAGTTCTCCCCCTCTACTCTGCTCTTGTCAGACCCTACCTGGAGTACTGTGTTCAGCTCTGGGGCCTACAGCACAAGGACATCAACCTGGTCAAGCAGGTCAAGAGAAGAGCCATGAAGATAATAAAGGGACTGGAGCACCTGCCCTTGAGGATGCACTAAGAGAGTTGGGGTTGTTCAGCCTAGAGAAGAGAAGGCTCTGGGTAGACCTTATAGCAGCCTTCCAGTACTTAAAGGGAGCCTACAGAAAAGATGGAGAGGGACTCTTTATCAGGGAGTGTAGCAATAGGACAAGTGGAAAAGAGTAGAATTAGAGTAGATATTAGAAATAAAAAAAAAAAAAAAGTGAGATGCTGGAAGAGGTTGCCCAGAAAAGTTGTGATGCCCCATCCCTGGCCCTGTTGAAGGCCATGTTGAGTGCGGCTTTGAACAACCTGATCTAGCGGAAGATATCCGTGGCAGGGGGTTGGGTTGTTAAAGTCCCTTCCAACCCAAACCATTCTATGATGATATTTTGTGAAGGTAGAAGTGTCTGAATTGGACTGCAGAAGCTGCCTAAGTCAAATTGGAATGTACCTGCTGAAGGAGGACTCAATGTTTTCTTTGCAGTTGTTATACAGACTGGTGCCAGTAGAAAGGAGGTGGAGTTTAAGCATGAAAAAGTTAGCATGGTATTGGCTTTAATAAGCTAAGTTTTTAGCTGTTAAGATGCAAATGGTGTGAAATAGCCATTATTTTTAGAGTTGATGGTAGCATGCAGTGGTCACTACAGTGGCAAAGATAAAGATGGAATGGGGACACATTCTGGGGAGCAGCCATTACTATGTGGTCGTCTCAGCCTTTTGTTTCGATATCTGCTACTAGATTTGAAATCAAGAAGAAACTAAAGACGGCAAAAAAGAAAGAAAAGAAAGAGAAAAAGAAAAAGCAAGAGGAAGAACAGGAGAAGAAAAAACTCACACAGATCCAGGAATCCCAGGTAGGTAGCTATATACTGTCCTTAGTAACAAATCCTTTTCCCTTGACAATAGGAGAGAGGATACTGCCTCTCTCTGCCCCTGCTGTTTTCCCTTTATGTTAAACAGTGTGGTAAACAAGTCAGAATTTAGTTCATTAATATGCTGAAGCTATATTTAACCTTTCCAGTTCATTTAAAGAAATTAGCATCTTTGGCCTGCTGAGGGTTGCACTGATAACTTCTTTTAATGAAAAACACAAACTTGCAGCTGTATCTAGAGTTGCTGTGGTAGTCCTCCCATATTAGAACAGGAGAGCAACCTTTTGCAGTTCCTTTAGCCAAACTTCTGCCATTCAGTCTGAAACATTACACATGCAATCTTTCTTGCAAGTGAAGGTTTGAGAGAGCAGACCGGAAACTGCTCAGCTGTTGTCTTAATTATTTTGCGTGCACATAAAATAGAGAGAGTGCTTGGTTTCCACTGGTACGGATATTGAGGAAAAGCTTGAATGCTAAGGGGTGCAGTAGTTGTTCTATAGTTTTTTTTCACCTCCAGTAGAAAGAGAATAGTAATAGTTTCAAATGACCTGTATTTTCAAATGGCCGATTTGGCTGAATTTTCAAATGGTTAAGATCCTGCCCTTAACTATTTGTAGAATCAGGGCAGATAGGCTCCCAGATTGGGATGGGTTTCATCTTGCCTAACTTTAGCCATCCAAGAACTAGTCGATTGTTTGCACTTGCTGTCACCTCTGTCTTTGTGCAGTGGAGGAGTACATCTGCAGCTGGCAATTCACTCCAGTGAATTTTTAGTGAAATAGATGTTTAACACTTAAATCAAATTAGGTGAGATGAGTTTTCCCTTAGGCATATATTAAGTGGAGTGAATCTCCCTACCCTTCTCAATTTTATGTGTATGTGTGTATATACTTCCATAGTCCCTGGATATAATACGTAACATGTAGACACATACAGATATATACATATATAAAGGAATCTTAGGCAGAGTTCTTTTAGAGTTGCCTTCCCAAAATTACTTTGACTTAATTGATATGACTGTCATTTATGCTTATTGTAGAAATGACTTTCTATGCTACTTGGTATTCCAGGTAGATCTATTAGAAAGTATTAGAAGACTTAAAACATTTAAGACTTCCATCTCTATTATAGACTTACACAGAACTTTATTTCTGCTTTAAGTAATGTTTAACATAAATTTTCTCTAGGCTATTGGATGAGACCAAGTGCCTTGATTTGGCCTTGGAAGAAAGAGAAGCAAATGAGAAGATTATTCATCAGATTTTTCCTCAATATTTGTTAGTTCCATTTTATTTCTCTAGTCCTTTTTTAACTTTGAGGAGTTTTGAGACTAAAACTTGGTGGCAGAAACGTTGAAGTGTAAATAGGTTCATTACTTTTGATACAAAGTGGAAAAAAGAAATAAGCATCAGATTGATTTTTCTCTCTGTAGCCTCTGTAAAAACGGACTTGAACAAACCTGATTTCAAAATGGAGTTTGTTAGCAGTTTCTATCTGAAAAGTTTTTAAAATGTGTAAACAATCTTTGTTTTAATGCATTTGAATGAATGGATTGCACTTGATGTTGAGAGACTTTCTGTGCATGTTTCTAGGTCATGTCACATAACAAAGAGCGGCGATCAAAGCGGGATGAAAAGCTAGACAAGAAATCTCAGGCAATGGAGGAGCTAAAAGCAGAAAGAGAGAAAAGGAAGAACAGAACAGGTATGAAAGAGTGTTGCTGGTGCTACAATTTTTGAGGCATTATTACAGCTTTCTGAAAGTGCTCCTTCCTGTTTGCAGTTAATACAACAATCCTACACCTTGGAGTGAATGAATTCTGTTTGTTTTTTCCTTGGTCTTTTGGCCAACATGACCACTTAGGGTGTTTTCTGGCATTGCTGATGCTAATATTGTGCTCTCTGCACCTCCTTGGAATGATCTTAAAACAAAGCTAGCTTTCCTTGCAGTCCATTGAATGACTCTCGCAATGTTTAGTTTTTATTTCACAGAATCACAGAATCATTACAGTTGGAAAGGACCCTCAAGATCATCTAGTCCAACCGATAGCCCTACACTACTCTTATCCCTAAATCATCCCCTGAAGAAACACATTTATACTTTTCTTAAAAACCTCCAGGGATGATGACTCCACCACCTCCCTGGGCAGCCTATTCCAATATCTAACCACTCTTTCAGTAAAGAAATTCTTCCTAATATCTAATCTAAACCTACCCTGGCACAACTTAAGCCCATTCCCTCTAGTCCTGTCACTAGTCACAAGGGAGAAGAGGCCAACAGCCGCCTCCCTGGAATGACCTTTCAAGTAGCTGAAGAGAGCGAGAAGGTCTCCCCTCAGCCTCCTCTTCTCCAGGCTAAACAACCTCAACTCCCTAAGCATCTCCTCATTTGGTCACTAAGATTCTGTTATTTAATCTCTGAACCATCCATACTGTATTTGCTGTACTTGTGTTACCTTGTCTACATTTGCTTGTTTCTTGACTGGCATATCATCTTGCCACAGGCTTTTGATGCAGGCCTCTTTGTGATCTCCTGGATTTTATCGTAGTCTTTGCCAAGCATGCTTTTTTTTTTTTCCCTTGAAAAATAACAGTGAATTGTCTGATCATAATAATTTTATCTTGTATATCCAGTTACACTTATCTTGTATTGCTATGTGCAGTCAAGTTGGGAGATTGAAGATAAATATAACTGAGATTTAAGATGCTTTTAAATATTTTGATTTCTCCATTTGAATATATATAAGGGTGTGCTTAGCTTATTACTGGATAAACATGACACTTGTATCCAGTGTAGAATTAACAGCTATCTGCCTTTCAGCGTTAAGAGGGAGATTTCATGAAAAAATCTGCAGCTTGCTTTTCATTTTCTCTGGCCTCCTTCCAACAGCTGAATTGCTTGCAAAAAAACAGCCATTAAAAACTAGTGAAGTATATTCTGATGATGAAGAGGAGGAGGAGGATGATAAGTCTAGTGAGAAAAGTGATCGCTCATCCAGATCCTCATCTTCTGATGAAGAGGAAGAGTAAGTAGTAAACAGTGGACTATGATTACTTGTGTGTGCTCAAAACCAGAGATCCACTTTATGTAGACATATGCTGTTTTAGAGGAGTATTTGGGGGCAGTTAAGTCTCTAAAGCGGTTTTGCCTCTGGGTACGCTTGTATTGTTCAAGGTTGAGTCCTTGGCTTCTATATTATGGTGTGTGGGATTTACTTATCTTGGATGGGTTCACGAGTTTCCTGCTGTTACCTTTAGCCCCATTTACTCCCATTTACACTGTTGTTTACACCGCATTTATATTGTTGTTTACAGATTTGCTTAGTCCTACAGTTTAGCAGCCACAGAACCTTCGTGTTAATTAGCAGGGCAGAGATGTGTGCTGGCTTATCTTAAAGCGTTGGCTTATAAACTGCCTTGGTTTATGAATCTTTCTGCATTGTGGTAGCAAGGGTAACAAGTCTGGGACTTCACTTTAAGTCTGTCTCATGAATGCTAGATTCACATAACTACAGTCAAGTAGTGCATGATAAATCATTCTTTTTATTAGTAGTTTGAATAGTTAGCCCTAATGCTGCACCTTGCTCAGGATACCTTTTTTGGTGATTATGTCTCTACTTTTTTTCTTTTATTACTTCTCGTATTTCCCAAATCAGGAAAGAAGAAATCCCTCCTAAATCCCAGCCAGTGTCCTTGCCTGAAGAACTGAACCGAGTACGATTATCGCGACACAAGCTGGAACGCTGGTGTCATATGCCCTTCTTTGCCAAGACAGTCACTGGCTGCTTTGTCCGTATTGGCATTGGAAATCACAACAGCAAACCTGTTTATCGGGTGAGTTTAGTTCCAAGAGGTTTAGTTCTTTCTATAGTGCTGTAGTATAATACTTGCAGCTTAGCAATTCTCAGGTATTTGTGATTATTTGAGTGATTAATATAAGACGATTGCTTATAACCAGAAAGCATAATGGCTGCCAAAGTGGAGGAGACTGGTTTAAAAATAAATAGCTCTTTAGGACCAGCTAGTTAGAGATGTATTTAGTGAGAGAGAGGGAGCACTAACAGAACTTGTTCTTCCAGTTTTGGGTCATGCTGTCTTGTCTCACCATTTCTGTTGCAAACTGGAGTTCAGGACCCTGCTTTGACCAAGTAAGGATGAGTAACATTCACTCCTTATTTCTGGGAATGCTCCCAAGTTACTGCCTGGTCTCAATTCTGTCTTTACAGTGTGTTCCTAGTACATCAGTCTGCCTCCAAAGAGAAGGTGATTGAGAACACAGTTTTGTTTTTCTGCTTCATTGCTGTAACTGCACAGTCATAGGATGCAATAATACTCTCTAAAATTGCATTAGAAAGATCCCCAGAGGGAACTGTGTTTAGTACGTGAGCAGCACTGGTGTATTTCATCTGGGACATAGGTTAACCCAAACCAGCGTTAACTGAAAAGGAAATAGGAACAGTAGGAAGGTGTATGGTAGTTGGTCAGGAAGGCAGAGCTGAAGACAGAAGAACTGAAACAAACATTCAGATGGGTATAACTTGTCAACTCAACTGATGCAGTACCTGGTAACCTACACTGAAGAGTATTGCTTTCCTTGTTCTACTTAGAATTGTTAGTTAGATTAAGGTTTTTGTTATGTAGTAAAGAGGCTTTAAATTGCCAGATATATTTCAGCAACAAACAAAGAAGCCCTCTTCTGTATTTTTCTCTGTGATATAGGTTGCTGAAATAACTGGTGTGGTGGAGACTGCAAAGGTTTACCAGCTTGGTGGTACCCGGACAAACAAAGGGCTACAGTTACGGTAAGATAGTGATGAATTGAAGTGATTGACACCTCATTAGTACAATTCTATTCTGCTACAGTAAAATTTCTTTTACTTCAATTCAGTGAAGTAGTTCCTCATCAGTTCATGAGTCAGTGTCCTTTCCACAGCAACTTGTGTGCGGTTTGTAGAGGAGAGCTAAAAATCAGACTGGCCCTTGCCATGCTGCTTACTGCTAGAATGCTGGGGTTGGGTTGGGGCTTTTTTTCCCTTCTTGGGAATAATAGAAATTACAAGAAAAAAAAACCAAAAAACCAACCTCGTGCAGAAACTTGTGTTTGTGTTGACAAATGAGGAATTACTTTGCTTTAGTAACCCGTGATTGTATGTGCCTCTTGAGATTTGCAATACTCTCTTCCATCTTTTCTCTGCTGTTAATAATCAGATGTTAGAAATATGTATCTATGATTCAGTTGCTACTTAATGCTTTTAGAACTGGCCTGTAGCAGTATAGTACTTCAGCTTGTAGTTCCAAAGGTAGTGCTCTGCAGAAGATGTTTAGCAATTTCTGGCTGTTGATTGGCCAACAAATGATAAATTAAGTAGGGGTTGGCTCCAACACTGTATAATTCAGTACTGGTTGAAGGTTACTTCTGGTCTAAACATGTTCATGTTTCTGAAGATAAGGCCATGGATCACCAAATAGGGTGTGTAAGATTTATTTGTGAGAGAGATCTGTTTCTGTTTGCTCCTGAGGATTTTACTGACACAAATGAGTGACTGTTTACTTGCAGACTCACTGTCTAGTATTCTTTTGCATTACTACTAATAGCTGATGTAGTTTCATGAGCTGTGACTGACCTGGCTGAGATTAGGAATAAATAGTATGTGAGCCACAGGAGTAGCCTTAAGTGTCTGGTTTTGGCTTTCTTCTATCAGTTTACACCTATAGATGCAGGATCAGAGCTCTGTACCATCAGAGAGGGATGTTATTGCGCTTTCTTGTTGCAGGCATGGCAATGATTCCCGTGTGTTTCGCTTGGAGTTTGTCTCAAATCAGGAATTTACTGAAAGCGAGTTTATGAAGTGGAAGGAAGCGGTAAGTTTCCCAGACTTTAGTTTCTTCTTAGCAGCTTTCTGACAAGGACACTTAAAGTAGAAAGTAACCTCTTTGTCTCCTTTTTAGATGTTCTCTGCTGGGATGCAGCTACCCACACTAGACGAGATAAACAAGAAAGAGGTGTCCATCAAAGAGGCCCTCAACTACAAGTTTAACGACCAGGATATTGAGGAGGTAAACAGTGTATTGTAGTGAGGCTGTTGGCAGTGCTTAAAGGTGACAAAAACTCGTGGAGTAGAGAGCTAGCTGTTACAAAACAAAATGTTCATGGTATTTGCTTCCTAAGAAGAAAATAAAAGGCTCAAAATGAAGTTGCATAACTGGATAGAGTAGCTTGGCGATCCAGTTGTTGTTTGGTGGTAAAGTTCTGGAAAGCTAACAGCATTGTGATAGGTGCATTTGTCACAGTTTCTGCAGTTTAATACTTGCTTAATGCTGACCAAATGTGATTAGCATCAGATTTTTTAGGTCATAAGTGAGGGGAATGGAGCAGTAACTCATTACCAAGTCACAAATTAAAAAATGCAGCAGAGAAAGAGCATGAGTAAAATTCTGTGGCAGTAAGTACATTTCTTAGCTGATATTGATCTGTTGCTTCTAGTGTTCAAGTATTGAAATAGACATTTCATATTTACACATTTTTGCTCTTTCCTCTGCATCTTACAGATTGTGAAAGAGAAGGAAAGATTTAGAAAAGCACCTCCAAATTATGCTATGAAGAAGACTCAGCTGTTAAAGGAGAAGGTGAGAGATAAGATGATGCCTATGAGCTTTGTGCAGTCTTTGGTCTTTGAAGAACTGGAACTCATCTGGATTTTGGCAGTAGTCAGCAGTAAGCTCGACTTTAACTATGCAGCTGAGGTGGATCTCAAGGTTCATTGCTGGGTTCAGAGCACTTAGAACCCAGTTAAAGCTATTGCTTTCCTTTTGTAAGGGTAATTGCCAACGGTTATAGCTGTCTTTGTGTCCTTTAAACAAGAAGGTCATAAGCTGTTCTGCTTTAGGATTTTTTTCCTTTTTTTTCTTTTTCTTTTTTTTTTTGTTTCGTTTTCCAGAGCACCTCATAATAACATTTGAAAGTTGATTTCCCATACTTTTTTAAATAGGAAAAACAAAAGTCATGTAAAGTTGTCTTTTGCTCAGAGGAGACTGAATTGTCACTTTATGGGCAGTCATTTTTATTGAAAAGAACACATTGAACTGTTTTACATGTAGACCTCCTGGAACAAATATACCTAACGGTGCTGAGAAGCCAAAGCTGAGAAGTCACAAAACCAGGCAGTCCTAAGTATCTCTGAAGACAAAGATAGACATAACACTTTTTGTTTGTGCACTCCTTTTTCAAGACACTTGTGCTTCATGTAGAGTGAAAACAAAGAGTTTGTGTTAATCTTTAGTTCTACATTCTTTGGCTTAGTTGTTTTGTTTGGTCATCGTTTTTACTATGCAGGAATATGTAAATGGTTAGTTTTCCATTACAGAAGAGTGCAGATACTTTTAATTGTCACCAGGTGGCATAATAAGCTACCGTTGTTGGAGTGGTGGTGATGGTACGGGATTCTCCAACTCCCCGAAATAACTGGTAAATGACAGTTGCAGAAATAATTGTTCTTCTTCTGAGCTAGTAAATAGTGATATTAAATTTTAATCAGACCTGTAGCTTAAATTATCTTACTGGCCCTCCACATGGTAGGTGTAGTGTTTCTGTGTTTTCAGAGAAGTCCTGTTTTGGCTTGAGCTGCAAGGAGAGTTTAGCTCTTTGTTGTATTCTTACCGTGCAGGTAGCACGTTTGCAACTGAAACAGGGGGTAGCTGGCTCATTCGTGGGTCTATCCCTTGTTTCTCTGACTAGCTCTGTGGTAGAAAGTAGTGCCTAATAAGTTACTGTTTGGTTGAAGGCTATGGCTGAGGACTTGGGGGACCAAGATAAGGCCAAACAGATTCAAGATCAGCTTAATGAACTTGAAGAGAGAGCAGAGGCCCTGGATCGTCAGCGAACAAAAAACATTTCTGCAATCAGGTAAAAAGCAGATATTGGGAATTTTCTTTCTTAAATAGTTTATCAATCAAAGTATATGGAAAGAGAAACTACTGCAGTAGTTGAGTTAACTGCAGGATTTTGTCTTTTTTCCTGAACAATATATCTGTGAAAGGTGTATCATGATGGCTCTAATAGTGCTTGCCTCCTTGTATCTGTCATTTAGTTAAAACTGTCAAAAATGTAAACTCTCTTCCACATAGCCCAGGTAGCAGTTGTGTTGAAATAAGAGTCATACATGATTGGGGTGAAGCTGCAAGAACACTGTTGGGTGTTTGGTTGTGTAGGGATTGTCAAGTGATGGTTACTTTCTTTTCCTTTCCCTCACCTTCCTTTTTTTTCCCCTTTTTGCAGCTACATCAACCAGAGAAATAGAGAGTGGAATATCGTTGAGTCTGAGAAAGCTCTTGTGGTAAATAGTGCTGAATTGATACTTCTGTACAAGTAGAGATGAAATGATGCAGAGGGGGATAATTGCATGGTGAAGTTGTTGGGGTTTTTTTAATGATCTATAGAATCTTTCGCATATGCAAATGACAATAGAGCAGATTGCTTTATCCTTTTGATCAATTCAGTCAGCAGATTACTGACTGTATTAGTGACAGTGCATTTTGAATGGGAAAGAAATCAGAAAGGAGACTTCAGAGAATAAAATAGTAAAGGAAATAGTTCTCTGCAGTGATACTTCTATTAGGGAAAAGTTAAGCATGTTAATGGATGGTTAAGCCTGAACTATCCTGAGAGTTGTGCACCTATTTTCTGTGTTACATTCAGTGAGGACAGTTTTGCCCTGGGAAACATGGGGCAGTGGGTCTGTTGCAATCTTTCTAATCTGTAGTACTGTTGCTGTTTTTCTTCTGGTCTTGATATTATATATAGCTGCTGAGTACTTGCAAGGATTTATAAAGGTGGAAATAGCTAACTCTGCAAAACCATGTGCTTTTTCTTCTTCAGGCTGAAAGTCACAGCATGAAAAACCAACAAATGGACCCCTTTACTAGGCGGCAGTGTAAGCCCACAATAGTGTCTAATGTAAGTGTAATACTTCAGTTGAGGCTGTTTGCTGAGAAACAGAAACCAGTGTAATGCAGAGAGTAGGAAGGAAAATTTTGTTTGTCTTAATTCCCAAGTGTGCCATATGCTATTAACTCTGTGGACGGCAGAGTAAAATGTAGTTGAGTGAGGTCCTGGTCTTGCTATCCCAAAAGAAGGAAAAAACAGGTTTGGTTTTTTAATGCAAAATGTGAATATAAGATATAATACAGATGTACATGCAAAGTGTGATATGAGTGTGGGTACGTACATGAAGAAGCAACTGTGCTTTAGACTTCTGTAGTGAGTTCTTCTACATAGAATCACTCAGATTTACTTAACTCTGGGAAGACAGTTTGCTTTAGGTGTCAGTGTTGCTTTTATTTAGTTGAAACTTTCCTGAAAGGTCTGTGAGAGGAGAGAGGAGACCAGATATTTTTTGGGCCTGTGATGAATGAAGTAGTTTAACAAACTTCCCCCATGATACTGTGGCAAAACATGCTACTGCAGTTCCTAGCTGTATAAATGATGGATAGCAGAGTGATCAGCTCCTGCTTCTAAGTAATCTGGCTTTGTGGAGGCCTCTTCTGGAGTAGTAGTATCAGTGATTCTGGTATCAGTACTTAAAAAAAGAGCCTAGTTATCTTGACTCTCACCAGTCTCCACGAACTGGCAAGGGAAGAGAAAAGGAATTTTACTGCAGAACTTGAATTAAGTAATTAATTCTGAAATAATTACTTATTAGAAAAGAATCACAATTGAATAGCTTTATTATGGTAGACAACTGTTATGTAAAGAAAATAGTCTTCTAAAGATTTCTTCTTTCTAGTAGAGTGTTTCAGCCAAAACTATAAGCTGAAAGCAAACACATCGAACAGTAATATTAAGAGCAACCATATCAACAGGAAATGTATGTCTCATTTTCTCAGGAAAGACTTTTTGAAGGATAACTTTTTTAGTTTGTTACTGTCATGCTACAGAGGTATCAGGATGATTTCAGTTGTCTCTCAGGTCCTGAAGAGTGGGTTGACTGATCTACAGCATCTTATGGTTTTAGTTTCATGGATATGAGTGCTCTTTTAACAAAATGGCAGTATAGTTTTTGGTAATTTGAATACAGTGGTTTTCTTTTTCTTTTTTTCTTTTTCTTACCTTATTTCACCCCCTCTACAGTCCAGAGATCCTGCTGTCCAAGCTGCCATCCTTGCCCAGTTAAATGCAAAATACGGGTCTGGTGTGTTACCAGATGCTCCAAAGGACATGAGTAAGGCAAGTTTCCATTTCTGTCTCTGTTATGTTCCTCCCACTGTAACCATTTTTCTTTGGAAGCTTATGACTAATAGTACACTTGCATGCTTCAGTTCTAGAAATAGGTATCCAGGAGAACGTTATCATAGAGGAAAAAAACCAGCTTTTTCTTTCTTGTGAAGAGAAAATGAAGCTTCACTAGCAGTATGAAAGCTAAACTGAGTGTTTGTGACAGAATTGGAGGTGGGGGGGGGAAAAGACATTTTTATCTCTGTTTATCAGGACAGATAAGGATTGGAGACTTACCTGTAGTTTTTATTTCAGGGTCAAGGGAAGGATAAAGATGTGAACTCCAAATCAGCCAGTGACCTCTCAGAAGATCTTTTCAAAGTGCATGACTTTGATGTAAAGATTGATCTTCAGGTTCCCAGTTCAGGTAGGTGTTCAGCTGAATTTGGGGATGTGATTGTCCAGCTTTTTATGGTAGAGCTCATTCCTTCCAGAATAGTTCTTTCAAAGTCATTGGTCTTTGAACCAGGCTTTTGAAAATGGGAGCAAGGAGTCTGTTTGTTGTCTTGGTAAGTATCTTGAACTGAGGAGGAGGGGATGTGTGATAGTGGTATCCATTGAGAAAACAAGAACAACTGTATTGTGGTGGACTGAAAAGCAGTATGTCCCTTTGTCCTTGCTCCAAATACATGGGGAGAAAAGGAGATAATGAGTTTTTTCTGATGTGCTGTTCCAGTTTACAGTATCTATGACTTGCATACTCTTTGGGGAACTGACGAGACTGTTACATTCAATAAACCTTAATGTCTACTTTGATACTTACTTTGTTTATTTGTCTAATCACTTTTGAGTGCAGATAAGCTTTGGGTGGCTGTGATGTCCTGGACCATAATCTGTGTACATGCTATGTGAATAAAGTATTTTTATTTGATTTTGAACTTGCTGCTTTACCAGGTTGCCTGGGTGTTGCAGGTAGTATTGAATCAAAATTTTAAAGGAAACCAAAACACTGGGCAGGGAGTGAAGATATGCTTACAGACACAAACTTGCTGGCCCTTCCACTTTGTGATCTTGACTTTGAGGGTCTAAGATGTGTGGCAACAACAGTTTAGTGTCATAGAATCATATAGGTTGGAGAAAACCATTAAGATCTTCCAAGTCCCACCATTAACATGCCACTGCCAAGTTCAACACTAAATCATGTCCCTAAGCCCCACATCTCCACATCTTTTAAATATCTTCAGGTTTGGCAACTCAGCCACTTCACTAGGAAGCCTGTTCCAATGCTTGACAACCCTTTTGGTGAAGAATTTTTTCCTGATACCCAACCTAGACCTCACCTGGCACAACTCAAGGCCATTTCCTTTTGTGCTATCAAGCTGTTTTCCATTGAACAGAAGGCATAGGGGCACACCACTGCCAAGCTGACTCACAAGGTTTATTTTTTCTTGCATTAGTGGAAGGATTAAAACTGAAGTTTCTTGGAGGACAACAGTTTAGGAAGTACTGAAAGAATGCACTAGGACCTAAAACCATGTCAAGAAGGGGAAGTAGAAGAGGTTAACTTTCCTGACTAGGTCAAGACTGGGACTCTAGATGTTAGACTACAGAATGAGATAGAATGCCAAGAACAGGAGACTTCCTGAAGCAGATAGTGAGATTTAAAGCATTCAGAGACTTAGCAAGCAGATGAGGGTTAGGTACTAAAGGACACTGAAAGCTAGGAAGGAGTCTGAAAAGAGAAGGATGGCTTTGCGATTTTTTTCCTCAGGTAAAACTCTATTTTGGCATCTTGCTTTTCATAGTCGCTTAACAGAAGAACCTAGAGTTTGCTTAGAATGTGCGTTGTAGGCACAGTTAGGAAGTTTGACTTCTGTCGACTTATTATCTGTCTTGCTTGCTATTATCTGTGCTTGCTATTCTCATGGGATAAAGACTTATCAGCAATCCCAGAACTGAGCCTGAAGGCTCTCTTTGTTTTGTGATTTCGGTATGCAATAGAGTAGTCTTGCTAAGAAATGAAAGTATAGTTAAGAGCAGAAAGCTGGATTGATAAACAGAGTCAAAAGTTGCACTTGCTTTATCTATGAAGATAAGTTACCAAATACTGCTTGTATTATTAACTGAAGTTCTAACCTGATATGACCCTCTAGTATACTAGAGAAGCCAAATGTGATTTTGCAGTGAAGTTGTCAGAAAATGCAACAAATAAAAAATCTGTAGTTTTCATGTGGTTTGGTCCTCACTCTTTTCTTATCCCCAACAGAATCTAAGGCACTGGCCATCACCTCCAAGGCTCCACCAGCAAAAGATGGTGCCCCTCGACGATCATTGAATTTGGAGGACTACAAAAAGAGGCGGGGGCTTATTTGAGCATGCCCACTCTGCTGCTTCTGATCCTGCATGCTCCATGGCGATGTCCTACCTTTTCTTCCTCCCTTTTCAGTTCTCCCTTCTGGGTTGGAGCAGCAATGGAGCTGGGAAGAGACTCTTTAAAACTGCCAGTCATCTGTAACATAAACCATTCAACTATTTACTGTATAGACCTCCCTTCTTGCCCTTTCCTCCTGCCCCCGTCACAAATGTGGATCTGTGCTATTTGGGGTTTTCCCATTTCTTTTAGTTTGAGATTTGTTTTTATTTTGTTGATGCAGCTCGTTGGTCCACTCTGTGTTCAGTATTAGCCTGAGGTCTGGATTTCCATAGGAATCTTTTGGTGGTCGCAGAATCAGCACATGGTGATCTCCCCTTACATACCACCACAGGCACGGTGAATAAACGTTGGCGCAAGACCTTGGTGGCTGGAAGGTCATCTGCACTTTCTTCCTCTTCTTCCTCCTTCATCCTAGCTTTGGAGAAGGGAATCTTCAAAAACTGGCTTAGGTTCAAAGTGTAAATTTTTTTGGGAGGGTTGTGTGACTTTTTTTCAGGTGTTTTTTATCATTTTTAAGCTGCAGTACTATTTGTATCCGTCTGTCACAGTTCTTTACGGCTGTTTTGAATTTCTACCAGCTGTACTTGAGCATCTGAAATTGCAAGAAAGAAACTCATTAAATGTGATTCTTCTTACTAAAACGGCTTGGCTGATATAGCTGTTTAACTTCACGTTCCCTCTTTTACTTACACTTAACTGATGAGAGAGAGGTACTTGATGTGGGACTTGTCATCTCTAGTACATCCAGTTGTAACTGAGTGGAGTAACTTTTTTCTGGGATGGCCCTGGGGTGCTCGTTGGTTGGGCTTTCATTTCTTCTCCAAGCCTCCGATCTAACGTATTTGTTAAGTCATTGTGTCTTCACTGGGCTCCAGCTCGCTTTGTTTCTTGCTTTGTGAACCATTTAAACGGGGCTTCTATGAACAGACAAAAGATTAAAAATCACTTTGTGTGGAAGGGGAAGGACACAGTAGAAAGGTCAGGGGGTAATGTATGAGATGTAGCTGATGCCCATTTTTCATATATAAACAGGTACAAGTGGAGTGCAACACTTAGCACAGGAATTGAACGGCTTTATGGGATATTTGACTGGACGCAAGGTGACAGCTAAATTATCGCTCAGGTGTGGGGGGAATAAAGAAAACCCAAACAAAACAAAAAAAAACTCAGAGTGTAAATATAAGTGACATTTAACAAAGAACTTTTCCAAACAAGATGCAACTGAATATATGGAGCTAAGAACTAAATTAAAAGAGAATTAGAAGTCTAAAAGGTTAGAGGCCCTCGTTCAGGTAGGCGTGCAAGCACGTGTTTGTTCCTGCTCAGGCCAGTACATATGGAATAATGTAAGCACTGAACTGGGTAGGAATGTTTCTGGGGGACCCTGAAGAGGGAAAATGCTGATGCTCTTCTTGTGTCAGAGCATTACTGTTTTTCTGAAATCATACACTGGTTACATTTAAACCTGTGTTGTGATACTTTCTTGTTGGATTCTTAATGAAACTTTAATCTAGTTCTTATTTAACTTTCTCTTCCTTTTTTTAACAGTAGCTTTAAAGAAACATCATGTAATTGTGTGCAGATTGATACTATGACCTGTGTATAAAAGAAAATCAACCTATGAAGCAGCTCTTATCTACTATGTAAACGAATCAGTAGGAATCTGTCAATACTTGTTTACTGAATAATCCATTGTTTGAGAACTCGTGGGTTATTCTGTAAGTATGTAATCATAGGCTGCTTTATCTCATGGCCTACTTTAGCAGCTTCTCTGGAGTTGTAGTAGGCTCTCACATATATGTGCTTTTTTAAGAGTGGATTTATGGAATCTACTGTGATAGCTTCATAGGAAACATTGTGATTCACTGTGTAGATATGCATTTGGTATGATTTTGGGGTTTTTTTTCAACAGCTTCAATTACAAATCTTGTTACAGGTTTGTAATAAAAAAAAATCTAAAGTTACTTTGCAAAAGCCAGTTTTCAAAATAGTCACTCTCCAAAGCTTTGCAGAAATAACTGCCAAACTGAGCAATTCAGGAAATGATTTTTCCACAGAAATGCCTTGAAGCTCTGAGGTGCAGTGACGAGTGGTCTCTAAAGGTAAAGATAACTCAAAATCAGTATTTTTAATACACTTGCCCTTGATGTATTGATTTTAGGTAACTTTTTACATTTGGGTCTACACTACAGCCAAAATGTTGACAAGGCTTATACAGTGTTGCAAGTAAGTTTTAGTGGAGATAACAGGGGATGCAGTGAGTTTAGAATGCAGATCTGAATCATGGACTATGTCCCAATTATCTGCAACTGGAAAACTGCCCCTTACCTTCTCAAAGTCTCTGGATTCTGCTAAAATACTGTTTTTAAGAGAGGCAACAGTCAGTAAATTGTCATGCAAAGCTCTTATATTGAGAATAATACATCAAGAAAGTACTCTTTAATAGTTACAGAACTGTATGAAAGCTGTAATCTTTTTTCCTTTAAGTGCATGTAAAGGTGGGTGACTACACCTCCCACTCATTAGAGAGGGAGAGATTTGTTTGCTTTGTTTCATTGGTGTCCTAGCATAGTTCATCACAATTGTACAGACTTCTATAAATAAACTTGGTTTGTTGGTTTAATAAGGTTGATTGTTTATCCCTTGATCTGAGGGGCTAAGGGTTTCCTGTCTGAATTTTGGTTTTATGATTTTATTTAAAATATTAATACTATAAAATAATCAATGAAAAGTAAGCCTCCTCTTCTGCAAGAGCAGCTGCTGAGTCCTGGATTGCTCTTTAACAACTGGACTTGCTCCTTATTGCTAGAATCGAACAGAGCCTGTTGGAAGGTCAATTCCCTTGCAGGTCTGGTGCATCTCACTGAAACTAAGACTTTGCTCATCTTGTAGAAACCCAGACTTGCATGATCCAAGATGCTGAAGCTTGTAGCTGAATTTAGAGAAAGCTGCAGAATGAGATGAAGCAAGACTGCTATGGGGATGCTTAATGGGAGGATGAAACACAGCAAAAGTAATGGGACAAGTTCTCTCAAGATGTAAGGAAAAAATTTTTCATCCTTAGGACTGTCAGAGTGGACTAGGTTACCCAGAGACATTATTCTGCCTCTTTTGGGGATTTGCAAGAGAAGCCATGGGTATTGTGATCTAACCTTGCACCTTACTCAGTTTTGATCTAGGAGAGTGAAGTGGAGACATTCCTGAGCTCAAAGCTGACCTGAATTATCCTAAGGTTCTAGAAGTATTGCCTTCTCCAGTTTCATTTGTCTTCCCTGCGTGCAGTGCCCCCTCCCTGTTTCCCCTCCTGCATGCAGAGCACAGAATCTCTCACAGACATGGTGGCTTACCATGAGCAGTGTGTTATTTCCTGCACACATCCTTTCTGAGACTTTCTGGATATGCATGTCTGTAGGGTTCATATTAGGGCCATCTGTGAAACATCTGTCTATGTAGATTTTTCACTGAGCAGGCTGAAAGACTCAGCCTGCTGAGAGCGAAGAGAAGTTTACACTGTAGAGTGAAGAGCTGTAAAAGAGATTTAATTAGCAGTGTTCCTTTGATGCACTTTGAACAATGAAATACCTTTTGAGTTTTCAGCCTCTTTATGAGCTTTTTGTAAGAGTGTATGCTTTAAAGCTGCTGTGCAAAGTCAGAGATTTTCAAGGAGTCTTTAGGATGTGAGTCTTGAAGAAAGTGCTTCACAGTTCATTCTTTGCAGAAGGTGGAAGCAGAAGGTGGTGACAACTGAAAATGAGGAGTGCACAAATGCTTCACTGGTTATAGATACTAGGGAATAAAAAGGCATGTGGATGTCATCTCAAATTTGAGCTTTGGCATCTTTGTTTCCCCCCCCAGTCTTAACTAGAAGATGGTTAAGCTCGTCCCAGTTCAAGGTTTGAATTTGGGGGTTCTTAATTGTGGAAAATAAGTGCAGTAAATTTGATACTTTAAGTACTGATACATATGCAGTCTTGCTACCTTCAGCATAGTCACATTTAGAGGGAGATACTTAAGAAGCCAAAGAAAGGTTGATTTTTAAAATTTTTTAACTGGAATGGTTCCTGCTCACTGGTTTTACTTTACCACCATCATCAATGGTCAGCCATGGTTAGGTTGGGTAGAACATACTTGGGGTAGAATCAGTTCTTCATCGTTTCATCGTTTTCTGCTTGGTCTTAAGTATTGAAACTTGAGATGAATTCTTGGAAATGGACTGTTTCCTCTTTTAGAAGTGCTGGCACTTAGTGCCAAAGTATGAGCTGAATGCTTTAAGAGACTTAATAACCTTATGCAGTATGAAGTAAGGCAGTGTAATTTCCTTTCTTAAAGAGTTACAGTTCTGAAAGGGGTTTCTTTGTGATTTGTTTGGATTTCTTGTCCATATCTCTGTGTTTTTTTGATCCTGGCAATATCTGATGTCATCCTAATTCCTGAAAGCTAGCTGCAAACTCTGCTTTACTACAGCTATTTCTGAACCCTTCTGAGCTTCTTTCTTTCTGCATATTTGTAATCTCCAGACAACAGAAGAAACAGTGACACCGAATGAGGGTGGGAAAGATTGGTCATAGCCTCGAAGGTACTGAGAACCTCTGGTCTGTGAGGCTAAATGCAAACTTCAAGACATAATATATAGTGCTTTCTGATAGTATATAGTGCTTTCTGATAGCTAGCCTTCCAACTGTGCCAAATGTGGCACCTGGTTTGGGTGAACCACGTTGTTTTCATTCATATTGTAGAAAACCATCATGCAGTGAGGAATCTTTCTGAAATTCTTTTTAAGAACATTGGAGTTTTGAAATAAAATAATTGAGAAATTAGTGGTTAACTTGCTTGCAGGCAACATCCCTAGCTTAATTGCACGTATATGGATCCTGCACAAGTTTGTTTGGTTTTAATAAATGTATAGAATTTTCCTATACAAGAGCTATATTTTTGAGTACTGTTCTGGAGAAATTACAGTAGGTCAGTGCAGAAACCCATAATCACAACAGAAGAGAAAGGGAAGAAAGCCATTGGAAAAAAAACTTGCTGGAAGTCTCAGGTTCATGTCCTCAAGTGAAAATACTAGATTTCCTCATTCTTCCCGGGGCAAGTTTCTCATTCATGAATAAACCTTTCAGCTTGTTCTGCAGAAAATACAAGGGTGGATAGGACAACAAATTACTCTGCAGATGAGTAACCCTGTCAAGTTGTTAAAGCCCATTTTAGACAAGATCCATAAGTACAGCTTAATGCTAAATAACATACACGAGAGCGAAGAATACAGGTTGTTTTCTGGCATGAATTTATATCTGTGCAATGACCAAAATACATGAAGTCTTCTGGGAGTTTGCATTTGCATTTCAGTGGTTAGGAGGAAGAGGCAGTACTGATGAGAAGTTAGGAGAGATCTGCCTTTATAAACAACATGAACAAGATCACTGTGCCTTGCTTCAGGAAATAAATTCAAAAGAATCTTAAGAGCAGGGAGGGGAGAGTCTCAGCAGCTGTAAAATGTGCCACTAAAATGGGTAAAATTTTATCTGAAATCCATGATGACTGTGGCTGTGCTTTGTGAAGGTACCATTCTCAAATCATTTGTTTGCTGACTTTTGTGGCTAGAGACAAATGTGCAATTGCCAGATCCCCACTTGGGGCGTAGTAGGATTTGCTTGGAGTGCAACAGTGTAAACAGTGGCTACTTCGTCCCTTCTTTGTAATTCTTTTTGGTTGCACATCTGCCAACAGGCAACTCCCTTCTGTTACTTGTAAAGGTAGAATTTCTGTGTAAAAGACCAGCTTCTAAACCCAGATGTGTGACTATCAGTTTTTAGGCCTTTTACTGAAGTGGTAGCAGAGAAGTACGAGCTGATGTGAGGAAGCCATCTGAAGGCTAGTGACCTGGCAGCTGATGTGTGGACATTTTCTGAGGTGGCAGTTCTATTGCAGCCTCTGCTGCTTACCTATACCAGGTGTTTTCTCACCTTATTCAAGCAACAACTGACTATTCTGATGATTGATTGTGTGACAATTAGAACAAAATTGTTGCTCATATCCCAAACAGCTTTAGAAGATTACTGTGAAAAATTACATGTTCTCCCAAGAGTGGCCCTAATGCAGTGGTTTCTCTGGCTGCAGTTAGCACAAACACAAGCTTAACAGTTGGTTTAATATTGTAGGCTTCTTTGATTTGGGAAAAAAACCCCTGATCTATGTGACTAGAAAAGCTGATTGTATACAACATAAGCACTAAAAAGGAAAGAGGCATCTTTTTCTTTTTCATACTTTACTCTTCAAGACTTAACTAGTCATGAAAGAAAGAGAGTAGTCATTCTTCCTGTAGTGAAGCTCTCCCCTGGGAAGTATTATAACAGACTGTGGAGGCCAACTGTTTTTTCACTATTAGGTACACCTGAACAACTGAGTAAATGCTTTCTTCATCTGAGAAAGGCTAGATGAATTCCAAACACGATCATTTTTAGTTTTTAATCAGGATTAGTTGATTATTAACGGATTTTTTTATTTCCCTTGCAAAGTTCCTCAGTGTTTTCCCAAATGATCAAAGGCAGGAAGTCAAAGATAGCAAAGTATGATGGTAAATCCTGAAATCAAAGGGGAGCTGAGAACTGATTTTTAGCTCTCCTCCTAATAAGGGATCTGTTGTGAGGAGTTCTGCAATTTAGCCTAGCAAGCAAAGTCTGGGAGTGGGAATAAACTATTGTAACAGCATGGGATATATGGTCTGTAACAAAGTCTTTCACCTTAAGCTAAAATCCCTTTACTGCTTAGCACTGGGGAGATTTTAATATTATTGAATGCACTCCTGGGTTTCCTGTCACTCTTGCCTGGATTTGTCACAGCAGCTGGTACTCTTCCAGAGGCAGGTAAGAGTACTGAGGATGGAAAAAAATGCTTATAAGTTGTACCTTGAAACACTTTAGGGATGAATTCCCAGAAGCCTGAAAACATACAGTCCCAAATATTATGTAATGATCTGTTTAGCCTGTGTTGCAGCAGATGGGAAGACTCTGTGTGAGGCAGTGGGAATTGGATAGAGTACTCATGAGGAATAGTATCAGTCACAGGTGACCTGAATTGCAAAGTCACAGGGCAGGACTGTTCCCATTGTGATTATTTTGTGTTATTTACTGAAAGCTAAGACTGAGGTCTTTGTAGACTGCCACACACTAAAGTTTTGAATTCCTGACAGACACAGCCTGGATAATTCCTCAGGTCCTGCTCTCTTCAAGAAGTGATGCATAATGGGATCCACTGTAATTACCATAAAGTAAGTAATCACTCATGACAAGTTTGTTAATGCCTGGTTGCTAGCCATACATTGACTATAAAATTAGTGAGCATTTAAATTCTGAAGGCTGCTTATTGCCCCTTTGTTTTTCCTGTTTCTGCTCATCAACTTCCATCTTGAAATAAATTCATTTTATCACACCTTGTGTATTTATCCAGTGTGTTAGTTCCCTTTGCTAAAGTTCCTTTTCAAAGGGAACAACAGTGCCAACTTAACATTGGAGGTAGAAACCAAGTCCTTGCATCCACAGAAGACTTTAAGATAGCCAATTTGTTAGGCTGTCTTTACACACATCAGGTCTCAACTAGCACTGTTCTTCAAAGTACCTGGGTATTTTTGGCCTGACTTCTTGGGAATGGTAGCAGATGGCCACAGCAGAGCAACAGATGTGTTTCTGGATGTTAAAATAGGGCTCGACTGAAGTGGGAGTTTGTCAGGAATGTAACTAGATATCAAATGTGATCTGAACTTCAGCTCTAAAGGAGATGCTAGCTGAGAGGCTGAGTGGGTTGCCAGAGAACAAGAGTCAGTGGTCCATGTTGCATGAAGGCATTTGTAAACTCCTTGGCTGAGTATGGACTTTCTCAAACACCAACAACAAAAGTGTGGGCTCTAAGCCCTACTGCTCTGCTGTGCATATTCACTTGAGCTCTGTGCTTTAGTGAGGTGGCAACAGCAGAAACTAGGAAGAAAGCACAGTAGTGTTGTTCCTTGAACAACCTTTCCAGCTGTCCATTCATCCTGCATCCCTTCCCCTCTGTGATGTGGGGGCATGGGGCTCCGAGAAAGCAAGGTCTGGGCTGCTGTGACAGGGTGAGGGGATCTAGTGATGCTGGTACTGTGGTGTCTCAGGAGCAAGGAGAATGAAAGGCAGTGCCTTGAAGTCTGACCCAAACAAACCTGTGAACTGTTCTTCTGAGGCAGAGCCAGACTTCACCTGCTCTCCTGGTGGTCCCTTGACTTGTTTTCCCCATTACCAGAGCTCAGGAGGGCAAGGGGGTGATGTTGTTACTGAGCACACTGAGCAACTGCCACAACTCAGTGCTGTCTCATAAGCACCCTTCTCCAAATGCCTTCACTAGGTTTTTGGCACAAGTTTGCAATAACACAGCTGTGCTTTATTAGGTTCTGTAAAAATGTGCCTGGAGTTCACTATTGCCTTTGGTTCCTTTATAAAACACTGTGTGTATATATATATGTATATTTCTACTCTTAATTATTAGCGTGGCTGAAAATTAATCCTGGGAAGAGACCAACATGGTATTGTAGAAAGTCATTCAGTATTAAAAGGAATCAATTTGTCAGGTTCAGGGAAGCAAAGCACCATTCAGCCATAGCAGAGTGTTATGGTAACCATCCACTTGGGCAAGCACATTCAAAAACATTATTTTTAATCTCTCTCTCAAAAAACAAAATCAACCATGTCAGGAAACTCTAGGTTCTTCAATAAAGCAATTAATGTAACATTGTTGAAATACTTACCTGGTACTTGTCTCTATAATCAGAAGACAATCTGAAGTCTCAGCATTTAGAAAATCTGGTGAATGTTCCAGAATCCCTTGGCTGAAAAAGACAGAGCTACAGAGTCTATTACAGTAGCTATTAGTGAGGAGTAACAGACACACACACACACACAAAAATCCAAGGAGGAGCAGTTTTTTGAAACTGCACTGAGCCACATGAGGGAATCCTGCTCTGGCAGGAAGGTTGGGCTAGATGATCTTTTGAGGTCTTTTCCAGCTCCTAACTTTCTGTGATTCTATGTGATGCTGTGATTTGACCTTCTAATGGATAAGCACTCAGGCCATTGTTACAATTCCAAGTGCTTTTTCAACTCTTAACATCAGCAAGAATGGCAACAAGTGACTTTCTTGAGAGGTTATTCTTGGTGTGGGAGGACTAAGACTGCAGTCTTTGCATGCAAATGCAATTTTTAAGGTTTCCTTGAATGGCTGTGGAAGGAGCTACTGGCTCCCTTGCTGAATGGGTTGGTATGGTTCTCCAGCTTACATCTTATAAAATGTTCACGTGTTCTTTTTGTCTCTCATGTCTTTATCCTAGTCTTTGCCTTCAGACATCATGAAGCCTAAGACAAAATGCAATTTAATCAAATATGTACATCTTGCATTATCAAGAATAAAAGAGAAGGAGCACTTATTTGTAAAAGTAGAGTTACTGTTGCAAATTTACACCTAAGGTGAAATTTCTTGTTCTAGGCAATGGCAGACCATGAGGCTACAGATCTAACTTGCATCAGATGTGAATACTGCATTCGGTTTCCATGAATTAAATGTGGAGACTCCTGAAGCTGCTAATCAGGCTGGAGGGACAGGAGTTTTGTTGAATAGTCTGGTTTTGGTCTTTAAATTGATTTGGGATTATTTAAAAAAGCAGAAAGCTTGTGAGGATCTCTCCTCAGAAGTAAAGATTTCCTGCTTGGGACAGACATTCATCTTTAACAAGCTTTGCTCTCTTATTTATCTGACCAGGCTGTAAGAGATCGATTTATTTCTTTTTTTGTCAAGGGACTGAAAGTTTCACAGTAAAATTGTGTGGTGAGGAAGAAATATAGTAGGTTTTCTAACAGCTTGTCAAGAGGAGGAACTTAAAAATCCTGAACATCTGTCAAGTGGAGAAACAAAGATGCTGGATGGGAAGGGCTCCCACAAGAAGGCAGTTAGACTGTCAAAAGTTTTGCTAGGGAATTCTCCATTGTTCTAGAGAAGTGGGAGAAGCAGCATTCCTCTTCTAGGTGGGGAAGAGCTGCCCTGCTGAGTCTAATCAAATATCCCTTTAGGCCATTATTGTATTTCAAACAACAACCAGTGTGGGATGATTAGGATAACAGTATAAGAAATAGAGCACAAAAAAGGTGCTCTTTTCCCTTGATATCTTTCATCTTCTCAACTTCCACCGTTCAGGGGCATCCTGAACCAAAGGTTGTTTGCAACAATTATACTTAATAACCACCAGCAGACTTAGTCTCTTTAGGTTTGTTCATAGTCTCTTGGAAGCAAGAGAAGAGCAAAGTGGCAGCAACTATTACATTTTCCACAAGCATCAGAAGCCAAAAGACGTGGGGAGAAGCAGTCACTGGGATTCACTAGTAAAAGTCTATTGGGAGGAGCAGCATGGATCAAAGAGAAACTATGGTGATCTTTGTTGCATCCAAAATTTGCAGACAGATTGTGTAGTGTGGGTGTGATTGTAGACTTCAAAGCAGCTGACCTGTTGCTAAAGGTCTTGATTTTTTTTTCTTTTTTCTTTTCCCAAGCAACAAATAGGTGAAGAGGAACTAAGAAAAAAAAGTGGTACTGGAGGGAAACATGTTGAAGTACTTTTCAGCTTGGGTACTGCAGATACATTTGTGGTAAGGAGATGTCAGTGATGCTTTTCAAAGCTTTTCTTGGAACAAGAGAGCAAACTGCACCATGAGCAACATACAAGCAGAACATCTGTCCAACCCATTACCCCTGTAAGCTGACAGGCTGCTGGCTTGTGCTCCTTGCTGCGGTGTGAGCAGGACCAGTACAGGGATTTTGTCGGTGTGGGGCAACGAACATCATTCCTCTGGCACATAGCTGTACTCACAATCTCCTCTGCTGCCAGTGCTCAGCTGGCTAAGCTGTGCTGTCCTGAGAAAAGATTGTGGAGAAGTTGTTATAGAGCCTGTCAGATACTGTTCCCATGACATTGCCATCTTTCTTAATTTAACTGCAAGATAAATCTGCTGGGGGTTTGTCCTAAAACCTTACTTCTTGCAGCTGGGTTGACAACATACAATCCGTTTTCTCTCTCTTTTGATCCCTTTTCTGGCATATACTTTTCTACAAACATTGGCTATATGCCTTAATTTTCAAGGCTCTCTGTTGTTCATCCCCACCCTACTAATTATCTTCCACCATTAATGAGATGCCGACTCCTGCACTAATCTCTATCTTTCAGACAAGCTCATTCATGCTTTCTGCCATGCTGCCTCTCAGGTTTCCAAGGTGCTTTATGCAAACACTCTCAAGGGTCTCAAATCATCCTTCTGTTTTCCCTGCAGAGCCCCAGTCCCCTACCCTGCCACCTCCAACCATGCGTCCCTCCTCTCCTGTTCATCTCCTAGCATGTCAGGCTCAATCTTCTCCCCCAGCTCTGCACCTTGGTGTCAGGTACAGCAGCTGTGCAGAAAGACCGAGCAGCAGAGATTATTCCATGTTCTTGAATCTGCATTCAGTAGCAGCTGCCAGTGGTGCTGCCTGCAGTGCCAGGACCAGCTCTTGCAGTCTTATTTTGGGCTGCAAGTTGCTGACAGATTTGCTGTTAAAGTGGAAACTGTGTTGCAGACTAGGACAGGCGTAGAGACTCGTTGCTATTTGGTTCTTCATCCTGCCAGATGCGAGCATTGTTGCTCAGCTGCCACTTCAGTTTGTTAATACCTGCTGCAGCTTTTCCTTTCCTTTGCTTTAGTTTTCTAAGACAAGTTCAGAAGAAGAGATTAGTCATGAATTTGTGAGGTGAGTATTACTTAAATGCAGAAGAGAAGATAACACAGAGCAAATAAAGAACAGGTCTATTTTGAGCAGATATTAGGGATAAACCAGGAAACTTAATCCTCTGTGAAAAGCCACAGTAAGCAAAGGGGAAAGATTTTTCAAATCCAGCAATATTTCCTGATCCTTTAGTACAAGGGAGCCACTGTCACTGAAGGCTGGAAAACCCCCAGATTTCCCAGCTCAACTGGTTGGTTGTTCATTAGAAACTCATGTTCCCATTCTGTAATCACTGTAATACTCAGTATGATATGTGAGGCAAACATGGGGCCTTTGGACAAGGCACCAAGCATGCCTCAGGCAGAGTGCAAGGTTTCAGGGTTTCATCTCAAAAGAGAGAATAAGGGGTTACTATTCCTCACCATGGAGCACCTCAAGAAGCTCAGTTCTGTGCAAATGCAGCAGGGTTAGAGAATGTTCATGAATGCTATTTTTCAACTATTATTTTAATGTATTTGAAAAAGAAACTAAAATGTGAGTTTAAAGGCTTGTGTTCCAGATGAAAAGTTTTTATCCAGATACTTGTTTTTCAGGATATTGATTTTCTCAACTGCCATAAAGATAATAATAAAATTGCCTTCCACATATTTTCTTCTTCTACAAAACCTTTCTTCAAACCTATCTGAGGTTTTTGTAAGGATGTTTGAAAAATTAATTTTACAATGAAAAATGGGAGAAAGAAATACTAATTTTTGGTAGTTACTTTTTAATAGCTTTGTCCTCTCTCAATGTCAGATACTTTTTCCATTTTAAAATTATATGCAGCACACATTCTCTTTTCACTCATTCTTTTCCTCTTATGGGTAGCTAAGTACCAAAGTTACCTGATTTCAAGTATTCTATTTTTTAACCTCCAAACTCTCAGGATGGTTTTTAAAGGGAATAGAAGAAAAAAAATAAAATGTATAATTTCACTGATTGGCTTAGGAACTGTTAGTATCAATCAGGTGAGTTCGTGTTTCAGACACCCTTCAAATAGGTAATGAACATATGGACATAAGGGTTCATATCAAAGATACTGATCTCTTGTCTGCTAGTATCAGTCCAGTTTGGAGTAAACAATATTTCCACCTCACATCTTGAGAGCAAAAATAAGCCCATACAGAAACTCTTGTTAAAAGTGTCAGATCAGTATCACAGAAAAGGCACAATGACTTGATCCCTTTGTTCAAACACTCAAGAATTTTTACTGATGTGTTTACCATCCAAGTGGAGAAAGCAAACATCTTATGTGAATGTATTTTATGGGAATCCAATCTATGAGTTGATCACTCTTATGTACAAGTATTCATTCCAGTACTTCCTTGCTTTAGTCATAGGGCTTCAATGAAAAGTTTTGTCTTAAAACATTGCTTCTTTTATGTTTGTGCCTACTTCCAGCATTCTGAATAGGCATCTTTGTGTGGACTATGAGGTCTAGCAGAGCACCTGTCTTCATTGGCTCTGCTGTCACTTTGGTCAGAAGTTTGTCATCAGTGTCCTCCAAGAACCTCCTGGATTGTTTGTGCCCTGTTGTGTCATTCATCCAGGATTTATTATGGTGGTTGAAGTCTCCCAAGGGACAAGACTCTGGGAATGTCAAGCCACTTCTAGTCTGTAGAAGGCTGCATCCACTTGTTCTTCCTGCCTGTAGCAGACACTCACTACACTGTCATCCATACTAGTCAAATCCATAGTCCTTACCCATAGGCTTTCTGTTGGCTCATCATCCATCCCCAACCAAAGCACCATACACTCAAGATGGTCTGTCACATAGAGGGCAACTCATCCTCTTTGTTTTCTCTGTCTGTCCTTTCTAAAAGCATGCATCCTTCCACAGGAGCACTCCAGCCATGGGAACCGTTCCACCATGTCTCTGTGATCCCAAAATGATCTTAGCCCTGAAGCTACAAACAGATCTCTAATTCCTCATGTTGTTCCTCATGCTGCATGTATGAGTGTGCAGGTATTTCAGAGGGGCACACCAGCCTGCTGATGGGTTTTCCCATAACAATGCCTTGTAACGTTGCCTTGCCTTACATGCAATTGCTTGTAAGCAATTGAGGTGACATGACCTAACCCTGTTTTGTTGATTTTATGTTCCCTTTCATTCACATCATCCTGGGCCCCTTGTTTGTCAACACTGCCTGTCACTCCCTCATAGAGCTGCTGGTAGCTTTCTCCTTTCTCCATCCATTCCATAATGCAAATAACTTTCTGTTCCATCCTGTAGAATAGTTTTTCTGCAGAGTAGCTTGTGTGTCTTGGAAAACCAAAACCAAACAGGTTTATTTTAAGAATGTATGATAGGGACAGAAAATGCTATTCTGTCCTTGAATATTTATGCTCACTGGAGCTGCTATTTCTTTTCATGCTCTATAGGAAAGATTACACAATGTGTGCATTGGTACTAAGTAAAGGTAGCTAGGAGGAATTGTCTTTTATCTTTGACACAAACAAATGTTACAAAAGTCTCTTCCAAAAAACTGAACCACACAATAAACTTTCAAAGAAGAGAAATGGTTCACTATGTTCACATGTTTATTAATATTTCTCAATAAACTCAAAGGTCATGCAGTTCTCAAGGGGTCAAACAATGGGATACCACAATGGCTGTTGGATCATTTTTCTCTCTCTCCTGCTGCCTCTCTCTTTCCCTCTCTCCAAGCCTGAACTTGCTTTCAGCTTTGCCCCGTGGTCTAAATGAATATATTGTATGTGTTAGGCTTAAGATTAAATATTTCTGACACACACAATGTGATTTTCACAGAAAACTGGGGAATAAATACAACTCTTAGGTGTTCTCTGCAGAAATCTGTCCTTTTGGATCCAAAGAAGTCTGTTGTCCAGGCTCATGACAGTAGATTTAAACTGGTGAATAAATTGATCCAAAAAGAAGGAAAATGATGTTATGGAAAGATTTAAATTTCAATCAGAAGCTGAAATCCTGGTGTCAAAATGCTACTGGAACTTGATTTGTGAATGTTACAATCTGCAATCGCTTAGTCTCTGTTTACTCTGAGCAAACATAGGGCTGGTAAATGATGCCTGTCTTGCAGTCCTGCAGGAGAAAGGCCTTTGTCTATTCAGGGAGCACGTACTGTGCTCCCACGGTTGCTTCACCGCCTTTGCACCGTCGCCCTGTGGCCGAGCCCTCCTGCTTGCCCTGCCAAGAGGAAACCTCAGGGAAAGAGAAAGAGACAGAGGAGTGCCCCACCAGGGGAGCTGAGGGGTTTTTTTATTAAGGGCTAGCAATTCAGCTTCATTCTAGATACCATGGAACAGTGCTCCCTGCTACCAGGAGCAGCATCTTCATTAGTAGACAAGCACAAGCAATTGTGCCAGAGACAGGGTAGGAAATAGTGTGTCATGAAGCTGTGCAAGAGCTTGTGTTTCAAGAGATAGAACCAAAAACCCAAGTCTCTGAAATTCCACAGGACTGCAGAAGGGAAATTGGAGATACTGAGGTGTGAGTTATTTCTCACACTGTGTGCCCAGACAACCACTTTCAATGGAAGTAAAAGATCAGAGGCTGGATAGTTCAGAATGGTCAGTCAGGTGCCAAAAAACTCTGAATTTCCAGAAAGATAGTTAAAATCCTCCCAATAAAAGTGAGTAAAAGGATTTTGGGTGCCTGATCCAAGGGCTTCTTGTAGCTGGATGTTGACATCCTAAACAGAGGAAAGTATACATGGAATTTCCCAGTTTAAACTTAGTAAACAACAATCATACTGCCCCAGGACGCAAAACAAAACCAACAGGGCTCCAAGTGTTGGAAGGGAAAAAGCCTATATTACCCTGGATGATATTAAATAAACACCAGAAACAACAACAAATATGGGTAGAATAGAGTGGAAGTTAAAAGGTTCAGGGATTCTGCAAAAGGCAGTCAGCATGCACTGACAGGGAGCAATAGGTAGGGCTGCACACGGAAACAACAACAGAGGCTGAAGCAGCTCCCACATTTGTAAAGAGACAGTACACCTGGCCTGAATACAAGGACTGAAAATGATTACCAAGAAATGAAGTAAATATATTTTGTACAAGACAAAACAATTATTTTCAAGACATTATGGGGAAAGCTGTGTCAAGTGGCTGGAACACCTGTTTTCTTTTTCCTGAAATCTTAATAGGCATTTATCAGGCAGTGAGGTGTTAAGTTCATGTGCAGCAAGAAAGAAATTATAAAAGGTTTTTCTTGTTAAACATGATTCAGAGTGTAAAGCACAGAAATAATTTCACAGGCATAACAAATTTAGATATAAAGTCTTGGAAATAGATAGCTTACAACCATTCTAGAGAAGAAAACACTTGTTCCATGTTTGACAACATGCCAGGGCTTGTTAGGGGGATGTGTGCATGAGGTAAATATGTACTCACAGACATGATGATCAATTTAGAAATGTTTTAAAGGTGTGAGAAGGAAATTGCTGTAATACAAAATGTAGTTTCATCACCAAAACCAATCAATCTACAAATGTTTCTTTAGTGCTCCAACAAAAACATAGAGAGGAGTTTGGTAAATAGAACAGCGAAGAAAATCTTATTGAATGGCTTCATTCTGCAGTGATTATGGAAAATGAAGGTGTAACAATTTGCTTAGCTTTAGCTCTAGGAACTAATGCAATATAAAAATGGTTTAAATTGTATACTGTTAGTCTCAAATGAACATAAATGTAGAAGTATATCAAAGAATATGAAATTTTAAAAAAACAAAAACCCACAACACAGAAATACCCAAGAAAAGTTTGTCATGATAACTGCAGAAACCTAAGATCTGCAGTTGAAAATAGCCCAGATTTGCTTGCATGTGCTTGAAAAAAACTCTGTACCAGTTGGATTATTTTCACAATTTACAGAAATAGTAGTGTTCAACAACTAGATATGTAATCTATCTTTTTTAAACCCTGTAAATAATACCTGGTAGGTTTGTGATGCCATACTAAATGTGATAACTGCTTACAAATTGAACCTAATTTGATTACTATAAGTTCAAATGTTTTGCAAAATGATACAAATGTATCCATTTTCTATTGAGTATAGAGTATCCACAATCCAATGTTCCTGTGGAAAATAGTACAGACATTTTAAAATACTAGATTTAAGACCAAACTCTTAATTAGCATAGCTAAAAAATGTCTGAAACTAGGAAGTTTTTAGTAAAAAGCTTAGAACTGGACTTCTTTACCATATAATGGGCAATATTATAAATGTGAACACTGTGATCTGTTACTTGCACAAGGGAAAAATAAAACTGAAAATGTTCCAGGGAAAAAGCAGTCTTGAGACAGTGGCAAATGAGGTGGAAAAGACTGGAAGCTTGTCTAAATCTTCATCAGATTCCTGCAAGATGATTATTGAACATGATGAGGTGTATAAAGGACTAGTGAACATTTGAATTCTTACACAGAAGAGGAAGCAGGGGGAAAAGAAGTAGGAATTTCTAAGTTAAAACACAGGAGAGGCCATTAAAATTTGATGTCTTTGAGGGACATGAGTGAGCCAAACATTGTGGAGAGTAAATGCTAGGAGCTGTTTTGGAGAGTCATGAAATGACATGTGAAAATGCCTCATGTAATCTTTTTTCCCTTATGGAGACAGAGTTGTAAAGATAATTGTCCCTTTCTGAAACTGGCATGATTGACCCAGATCAGCCATTGATGTTAATCAGTGCAAAATATACTGGGTTTCTGCCAGTACTTCATTTTGTCCTAACTTCCTTTTTTTATCTCCTACAGTCTTTTAACTATATGTTAAAAATACACCCTTCTGACAGGTTTTTGATTCAGAGTTCAGAGGTTTTGGTGTCATAGATTAGGAGGTGGAAGAATTTATACAGCAAATAAAATAAGAAAAACAGCCTTTAAAATTAGACTATGTTAGTCTAATTAGATTACCCATTTGGTGGATTGATTGTGGCAGCTTGGTGCATGTGTTATTTCTGGCTTAGTTACTCACATTTTCTTCCAGCAGAATAGTGGGAGTGAGGCACTGAACAAACAAGACAAGGAACAAATAAAAAAGGACTTTAAACTTGAATTGCACACTGAACATTTCAGAGGATTAACTGATGGTCTATTAGAAGTTGAATGAAAAGAAAATACAGTTATGCCACAGCAGTATGATTATTTCCATTCACTGTTAATCTTACTTTCTCCAGCAGATGAGATTAAAGCTACAACAGCAGATATGAAATTTTTTGTGGAAGGTTGCTTTTCAAAAATTATTAACTCTATGCCAGTAAGAGAACAAGGGCTCATGGACATTTCATGGGAAACCAAAGCCCTATAAGCTTCATCAATTCACTAGCCACTGCAGCACTGCAAGGAAGCTGGGGAGCTTGTGCTGAGGACGTGTTGAAGACTGTTGCAACTTCAGAAAGTTTGTGTTAACCGAGGTTTAGACAGAAGGAGTGGTTCATCTACAACAAATATATGGGGATCTATAACAAAAATAGTCCATAGTTTACTTTCAGCCATAGATTTAAGGGAGCTGCAGGATCCTGCTGACTCAGAGGCCAGCAACGAGCCTGAGCAAAAGAATCAAGTTCAAGAAACTGAAAATATTTTTCACAAAGTGCAGCAAATTTAAATAATACAAAACAAATACTGCATAAAAGAAATACAAGTGTATAATAAGCAAAAAGAGAAGAACTTTAACACTAGCATCTTTTAAGTTTCAAGGCTTTCAGGTGGCCAATGGCTCAAGCCCACGGCTTATTGGAAGCACCTGTGTCATGTTAGGGGCTCTCAGACCAAGACTGCCAGGCCCTTGGGGTACCACCGGGCCCTGGTGGCCCTCACCAGCCCCAGCTGGGACTTCACCACACCCACGTACCCAGGGTTCTATTTAAGCTCAGCCCAAAGTGCTTGGCCCTTGCCTGGCTGTTGGGGTGCTTGTGTTCAGCTTGGCTTTTCCTGTGGAGCATCTTGCTCTGGGCATCCACATGTGGCTGATGTCCTGGCATTGCCTGTCCCCTTGGCCCTGTCTGGCCATGCTTAGAGCTGACCCCAGCCCTGCAGGTTGGCTTTTTGATCTGCCCTGCCCCAGCACCATGAGCCTAGGTCCTCTCAACTGAACCCAGCTGCCATCCCTGGCTGTGGGTGGTGGGACAAGTCCTGCCATCCTGGAGATCCCTTTGCACTTGCCTCTGCAGGAGCAGCTGCTATCACTGCTCCCTGGCTTGGAGGTAGGAGTTTCTCCATGCATGCAGTCTGCATCCGAGGAATGTTGCCGCAAGGAAGGGTTGTGGGTTTAGTATCTAATCATTAGTGCAAAGCTGTGCT
The DNA here is from genome assembly GCA_013399015.1 of Galbula dea. Taxonomy (NCBI): domain Eukaryota; kingdom Metazoa; phylum Chordata; class Aves; order Piciformes; family Galbulidae; genus Galbula; species Galbula dea. The sequence continues at coordinate 255,785 of VWZX01005568.1, forward strand.
ATGACAAAAAGTAAGCAGGCAAGTAGTGTATGTATTATAACTCCCAGGTCAAACCTTTGCCTTGTGGTTATGTTTTGTGGTGCCTGAACAGCAGCTTTCTCCTGCAGTCAGTTTTTCCTGTGGAAGATAAAATGCTCAAGCCTATGGTATTCACTTATTTGTCTCTTAACTCCCTCCCTCCCCTTAGCTTTCTTTTGGCCTAGCTCAGGTTAAAAGCCTTTCTTTGTAAAATTGGTGTGTATACTGTATTTTAACAATGTAGGTTTTTATCCTACTCCTTTTTTAAGTCATGAGGGAGTGTTGGTTCCCAAGACACTACAGAGGGACTGTTTTACCTGAAATTCTCCTGTTCCTCTTCACAAGAAACTTCTTGGTTTCTTCCCCAAAGAGTATGCAACATCCTTAGATTAATAAGGGAAGCTTTAAGTCTAACACTTTAGTCTGGAAAAAAAACAAACCAAAAAGACCCACAACACCATCCTTGCTCAGTCTTATACCAGAAGATCCAGCTCAGGATATTTCTAGAAACCTGTGGTGAAATTATTGTTTGATGAGCAGAAAGAAGGCTTCCTCTGTCCTAAAAATCCAGTGCAGAGCTCTGCATGATCAGAAAAACATGAAGTAGTCAAATCCCATTAGGCAGTTCTGACCCATCTTTGTCCACTGATTCAGATGGTGTATTTATAGTACAAACCATTTTAAAACTATGTTTCAGTTTCTTGGTTACACATAATTTCAGGTTTTTATGGAATAGCTGGACTGAGAGAAACCAGGAGAAACCCAGAAACTACAGCTTCTGAACATGTATCAGTTTCAGAATAGCAAGATGCCTGAAATTCTCCCTTTTTTTGCTCCAGGCAGATGCCAGAATTAAGAGTCATGTAAGAGGAAGAAAAACTGGCAGAAGATCCAGATATGAAGATTGCCTCATGCTATGACTAAAGACATAGGTCTGCATTCCTGAGTACCTGATGACTCTCAGGTAACTTTCTTTCCACAGTTAACATTTTTTCAGTAGGCACTTCCAGTGTTTTACTTCCTCAGGATTTTCCCTAGGGTGTGGGGCCTACATTTAGGGCAGAATTTCTCATCTTACTCTTTCTGTATTTGTCACCTAGCTTCCCAAACCAATAGTTAGCCAAATCCCTGCAAACTGAGTCTGAAATCTCAATTAGACTTCTGATGTTTTTTTTCTGTTTGTAAACTTCTTAGTTGTCTGTTATCTATCTTAAGGTGAGGGCAGAGATTAAAATCAGCAATATTTAGCCTTGCCCAAGAGCTTCTCAAGTACTTAGGCACTTAAATATCTGATGATTGTTCTGATACTCCATATTAGTTTGTGTCTATTAGCAATATTGCTTCAAATTAGGATAATTTATATAACAGTGCTTAATATCAAATACAGTGTATTAGCATGTTATCTTGCTTTTTAGAGTCCCAACCTTCACCTTGTTGTCTTGAAGCCAAAATAAACATCTGTTTTCCCTCCTTCAGGAGTACCTCTGACACTAGCTTTTCAATTTTGCTGGTCTTTCTGGCAGGGAAACTAAGGACTTTCTGTGACAAAGACACACTGAGGCACCTTTACAAAGAGTATGCATAGTAATAGGAACACCTGGATATCCATGCATACTTGCAATAGTGATGCTAAAGAGAAAAATGAAGCAAAATGAGTTCTCTTCTTATAGAGACTGGTAAGTCCTTTATATAGCAGTACTTGATGTTAGTAACTACAAGGACTGCTGAAATTCATACTGGGCTATTTATATCAGACCACAGCAAGCACCCTGAGTTCAGAATGCTTCTCAGCAGCACAGGTGCAGCCTTGTTTTCTAGTCCAATAGAAGCTGTTGTGGGCATAAGAGTAGAAATCATGGGCTTCTAATGAATGCCCAAGTGTTGCTTTAGGTGGAGGAAAGTCAGAGTTTGGGAAGGCTACCCTTGGATCTCTCAGAGTAGCTGGAAGATGTGTCTAGAGGGTATTTTTTAATTTCTTATAGTATGTTGTTACTTTTGCAAAAATGTAAGTATAAACAGCATAGAGGAAGAAAGGATCAGCAGTTTTTGAAGACAAGTCTTTGCACTTGTGAAAGAAAAGGGAGGTGATATTGAGTCAAAATGACAGAAACAGCTCAAAGCTGTAGTGCTCTGCCTGAAAGCAAAAGAAGGAATTTGGAGCAAACAAGTACAAGTATCTGAGGCACAAAATGAAAGCAAGCAAACCTGTCACTCTGATGGTGCTGCCTCCATAAGCCTTAGAATGATCATACTGCCTCAGGCCAAAGCTCTTGTAGCTCTGTGTCATGTCCTAAGAGCACCAATAGTTGATCTTTTAAAACAGACAAACCAAACAGCTGCTTCAAAGGTTGCTTCTGCAGTATAGCCACTTAGGTTAAGAACTTTTTCAGCTGATGCCACTTACTACTTCAGAAGAAGACTTTATTTTTTTGCCTCAAAGCAACAGCAGATGAAAGTCATGCTTAATTAGCTTCACTGTGAAAGGAGAAGGTTATCTTTCAAAAAACCTGAAAACAAAATTACTAGAAATTTTAGAGATTTTTTTTGTAAAGCTTATTTGACATCTGCAAGAATGTTAGGCAAGCCTGACACCTTCTCTGTAAAAAGAAAAATACCTTTTCCTCTAAGTCATCTTGTTTCAGTTTTTGTTCTTAGAAACTTTCCCCAAATGGCTTTTCCTTAGGGCATTCCTAAAACAGTGCTGAGTAGCATAAATGTCACTGAAGATTAGAAGAATTAATACTTTCATACACAGCATTCAGTGATGTGTTTTACAATTCATGTAGTGCTGGACACCTCTACTCATTTGAGCAATGTCACAACCCCTTTCTGTATATCACAGAAAAACTTGTTGGAGTAAGTCATTTGATCTTTCTGTAGGGCTCAGTTTCCCATTTTATTTAACAAGGTTTTAAAAGTTACTCAGTGCTTTTCAAACACAGACACACACAAAATTTTAGGAGTTGGAAGGGACCTCTACAGATCATCTAGTCCAACCCTCCTGCCAGATAATGTTAACAGAATCAGTTATTTTCCTTAAAAAGAAATCTACTATTTCAGTCATGGAATCAGGTATCAGTGTTTTATATGAAGAATCTGTTGATGGAGACAAAAAGATCTAGAAGAATTTTTAGGAAGAGAAAATAACCCTCAAACACATCTAGAACAGAGATTTGAGGATTAGTTTAGTGCCTTTTTCCAAACCAGACATGAAAATTCTCCACCCATGGTGGCCTATATTCAGTAGCAATTTTAGTTCTGTTCTGCCTATATAATGCAAGTACTTTCAAAGTTCAGGTTTGGGGTTTGGCTGTATTAAGGGATAAATGCTTCCAACACCTCCCTTCCACTCCAGCCTGTTACTTCTTGCTCCATGTACTGTGAAGATGCTTACCAATTGAGGACCTGTGTTTCAGCCTGACCTCCACAACCCTCCATTCTACACTTTATTTCCTTTTTGTGAGCTTACAGCACACTAGATGCTGTCAGAGGAGATTATATTTCTGCCATCCCAAACCTCCAGCCATAATTTTTGTGCCACTCTTGGCCAATATTTATTACTAAGTCTGGTGTAATTACCTCTTTGTAGAAGTCAGTAAAAAAAATGCACAGAAAAGGTATGAATTAAAAGCAAACAAAGCAAGCAAATTTTTCTTCCTATCATACTGATGTCATTTTTTTCACAAGAAGATGAAGTGATAAGCAGAAGTAAGGATTGCCCTGCTCCTAATAGGCATAGACAGGTAAATTCTGTGGTTTAATGATCACTTGAACATCTTCAAGACTTCAGATACATTCTTGCCAAGTTGTGGGAAAAGCCCAGCCTATTCTGTTTTGTTGTGAGTTACTCAGTTATTGTTATAGCAGAATACCTTTAAACAAAATTATAAATTTTCTTCTTCCTCAATTTCTCAGACAGTTTCTTATACAATAGACTGCACTGTGGTTGCACCTTCCCCACTCTTCTACAAAGGCTGGAGTCTTCTGTGTGGCAGAAAAGAAAAAAAGACTACTTTTTGTGAAACTTCTGCTGATAGGAGGAAAGGTTCTCTGCATCTCTTTAAAGGGGTTATTGCTGTCCCTCCTCCCAATAACATGTTGACTTCCAGGGCAACTCTGAGGTGATAGCCCAAAATATATTAGCCTGCCTTTTCCTAAGAATCTGGCCTGCCTAGGGCCCTCTGCCTTTCTCTTCAGAAAGCTTCCTCCTTACGCTATTGCCAGCTTCCATTGGGAACACTGGCTTTGAAAGCCCAACCTACTGTTTTAAAAAATCCCTGCTTTCTTCCCACCCAGGTGTCCTTGGCTCTAGATTTTGCCATTTTCCCTCTCTGTCTGCAATGGGGATGTAGCAGGGCATGTAGCAAAACCAAACTCCCTGTGGGTCATCTCAACAGGCTTCCTGGCAATCCTGTCCTTAGAGGTGCAGCATATGGTCCAAAGCAGTGTCTCTGTTAGGCTATAGCTTGCTTAGATGGGCACACTGTGGGACAGTGGCTTGCTCTTCCCAGGAGAAGGCAAAAGACTGATGAGGAAGGGCTACCTTAACCACAAACATCAGTCAAGGGACACTCCCTAGATACAGCAATGGTAGGCTCACTGTTGGAGCAGACTGTCACACAGGATGATCTGGGCTGCTTAGCACAAGTCAACAGAGAGGATTTACTTGTATGGTAAGTGCTGACAAGCCTGAGCTGTTAGTAGTGTACATTTTCAATGCTGTTTAAGCACTGTTTAAGTTTATAGAGCCATATCACTCTTGGCAGGATGTATTTAAGGCAAATAATTTCATACAAATCTCTTTCCAAGTTATAAAAAATGTGAGTTGTAAATGTATAGTGGAATCTGAGAATAGGTTGCACAATGGCTATATTGTATGTGATTGTACTGAGATACCATCAGAAAGCTGGTGGTAAACTTACTGCTGCTACAAAGCAGAGGAAAGTACTCAAGATACTGCATGAAAAAAAGTCAACAGAGTTGACAGTAAATGCTGGCACTGAACAAAGTAAATACAATCTGATTTAACCCCTCAGTTTGTTCTCAGCTGCATGGCAAGAGATTATGGAAAAGGTCTTAGGAGAGTCAGACATGGAAAAAAAAGCTCCTGCTTCTGAAATGGACATGATGACCATGTTGACATTAAGGAAAATGCAGGGACTTTATGAGGAACTTTCTCTAAGAAAAAACTGTCTTCTCATATGGGGACAGGTGGAGATGGTCAGGAGTAAAGGCCTGGATGACTTACCAGAGATGATATGGGTACAGTAGTTTCCTCATATATTAGGTTTGGAAAGACTTTATTAGATCAGATTCTGAGCAACCTGATCTAGATGAAGAAGTGCCTACTTATTGTAGAAGGGTGGGATTAGATGACATTTAAAAGTCCCTCCCAACCCAAACTAGTCTATGATTCATTAGGAACAATCCCTTCCCAGACTTGCCTGAATCTAGCGTGTATTACCTGTCATAATTACTTATTAACAGCACAATGACAACATATATTCTAAACAAAGATATCAGGAAAAACTATGAGGAAACTTTGGTCTATTTAGACAAAAAAAATTATGTAGATACATTTAAGGCAATGAGGAAGCTGGTTTAAAAAACAAAACAAAACAATAATAAATCAATTTTGTGGGTAGATAAAGAATTATGGTCTGAAGACTGGGATCCAAGTACTGTTCACCTATCCTATACTCATACTAAATAAAATGAGGGAATGAAAGACTGCCCTAACTTCTGACAACCACATTCTTGATTACTATGTTTGTCACAGCTAGTAGAGCACTGTCAGAAGCTTTCTAACACTACTTTACTGTCTGAGGCCAGCACTGTTTTAATTATTGCTGTTGAGCTGCAGCTGATTGAACTTTAAGAACTGAACTGCATCCATACACAGAATCACAGCATCAAAGAATCACAGAAAGGTGGGGGTTAGAAGGGGTGTCTGGAGATCATCTAGTTCTATCTGCCTGCTAAAGCAGATTCACCTAGATCAGGTTGCGCAGGACTGTGTCCAGGTGGGTCTTGAAATCTCCAGAGAAGGAGTCTCCACAGCCTCTCTGGGCAGCCTTTTTCAGTGCTCTGTCACCCTCATTGTGAAGAAGCTTTTCCTCATGTTCAGATGGAACTCCCTGTGTTCCAGTTTGTGCCTCTTACCTCTTGTCCTGTCACTGGGCACCACTGAGAAGAGTCTGGCCCCATCCTCTTGACACCCAATCTTTAGATATTGATAAGCATTGAGAAGGTCACCTCTCAGTCTCCTGCTCTCCAGGCTAAACAGACCCAGGTCTCTCAGCCTTTCCTCATTAGAGAGATGCTCCAGTCCCCTCCTCACCTTTGTAGCCTCAACTGGACTCTCTCCAGTAGTTCCTTTTTTGTCTTGAACTGAGGAGCCTAGAACTGGACATAATATTCCAAATGTGGCCTCACTAGAGAAGAGTAGAGGGGGAGAAGGACCTCTCTCAACCTGCTAGTCACACTCTTTTAAATGCTCTTCAGGATACCATAGGCCTTCTTGGCCACAAGGGCACACTGATGGCTCATACCTTTCTGTAACATCTCTCCTCCCTTTGCACTGGAGACCAGGAAATTTCAGAGTTACTCATCATTGTAACATCACCACAGTGGATTCAGACTAAGATTTCTGTGGAGTCTGAAGGAATGGATGTGAGGCAGTTACAGAATATATATACACACACACACATGCACACTTTTTCTATGGTATTCATATCTTGCATGTCTCAAATATTCTGCCCAGTTTATAAATGTGTTTTCTTCACCTGTTGCATAATATGCACCTGGTGGTATATTCACATCTGTAGAGGTATGTGATGATAGTCATCTCAATGTGCTGGCAAGTGAACTTTGACAAAATTATGACCCCTGACTTGATTGACAAATGCTCATGAAGCTGGGAAAAAAGGAAAGCTTTATTTTTCTGAAAGCTTGATGTACATGCTTCAGGCTTGTGAAAGCACTCTTCTAGCAGTTGTTTGCATCAAGGTTGAAAGTCATTGTTCCTGTCTGTCCCTGGCCACTGATATGCACATTGTGTGATGTTCACCATCAAGCATGAAAAAGCACCTGTCTTGCAGTGGGAGAGGGTGTGGGTGTGCATATAAACTTTCCACCACAGAGCAGAACTTTGGTTGCTGTTGTAGGTTATCTGGGCAGAACAAACCTCCTTTATGTGGGGAAGTAATGAAGGCTCTCTAGAGGCAGCTCTGCTGCTGCTGTACTGCAGCTACATGACTGCATAGGCTGGGGCTGAAAACAGCACACTCTTCAGAAAGAGCCCCTTTCTCTTTCAGGAAAGTGAAAACCAGAGCTAACCCTCTGATGCAGAGGGCTGTGTCTAATTAACTCTGGCCCTAGTGGAGGTGAAGCATTGAGAACCAAGAAAACTCTATCATGAGAGGTCACAGACAGGTATGGCAGTAAGACCTGCAGATCAGCCCTCAAACCTCCAGCTCCAGCAGGCAGAGAACCTGCAGCCTCCTTGGTCAGTCTCTTGCTGGTGTTTATCAACATTATCACTGTAAGTTATTTCTAGTATCTAACTGAAGTTCCTCACTGTTGTACAGACACGTTATTTCTCATTCTTTCCAAAGACAAAAGATTATTTCCTTTTCTTTGCAAAAGTCCCTTTTACATTTTTGAAGACTGTTGTTTTTCATCTGAGTCTTCTTTCTTTTAAGTCTGATAACCTCAGCTTTTACATTTCTTTATCAAAGATCATAGACTTTGTCTCTCTAGTCGTTTCCACTGCTTTCCTGAGTCCTCTTTGATTTGACAGTGTCTTTCCTGAAGTGCTGTGTCCAAAACTGAACAAAACATATGAGAATCTCAGCAAAGCCTGTCTTTATTTTTGTTAGGAATACAGTTTAAAATTCTTTTTCTCAGAACTTGATTCTCAATTTTCAGCTGTAACAAGGATAAATAGCTTATTGCTCTCAACATCATAGTCCAGGAGTATGATATCAGGTTTTCTCATTATTATAATGCAAACCCTTCAATGTATAGCCTAAGGACAGGAGGATGGGGTCAAGGCTCTTCTCTGTGAGGCCCAGTGACAAGACAAAAGGCAATGGTTACAAGCTGAAGCAGAGGAGGTTCTGTGTGAATACATGTAGAAATGTTTTCCCAGTTCAGGTGCCAGAGCACTGGAACAGACTGCCCAGAGAGGCTGTGAAGTCTCCTTCTCTGGAGATATTCAAAACCCATCTGGACGTGCTTCTGTGTGACCTGGTCTAGGGAATCCTGCTGTGGCAGGGAGGTTGGACTAGATGATCTTTTGAGGTCCCTTCCAATTCCTAACATTCTGCAACTGTGTGATGTAACACTGGAATCTCCTCTCAGTCTTGGCTTGTTTGTGACACAGTTGCCAAATAGAATAAGATCTGCAACAGGACACATTTCCCTTGGCTCATCTAGACTGAGGAAAAGTCTAGAAAAAGATGTAACTAAAACATCCAGCGAATACACTGAGCTGCAGTGATTATTAAGTAAGATTCATTTTGTAATTAGTGAGAACTTCTTGGGAGTATGAAGTTTTGGAGAATAGACCAATAGCCCTTTCTTGTCTTCTTCCTTTACCTGTGAAATTGACACAGGATGATACAGAAGAACATCCGTATGAACAACAGGGAGAATGTTTATGCTAATATTGACACTTCACTGCTGCTTGTTCACATGATAGGAACAAGCTTAGACACATCTGCAGTTTTAAATCTTCTTTCCTTGTGTGAAGAATTGTAATACAGTGCTACAGCTACGATTCTACATGGCTGGAGGTCATCTATTACATATGCTAATGAAGATTTCAGTTAGCACGCAGGGTCTTTGAATGTCCTTTGTCATAAAATTGATGTGTTGTATGCACTGTATGCAATGTCAGTTGAACCATACTGTAGTGGCTTTTTTTTCTGATGGCTAAGAAATTGCCTTTTTTTGGTGAAAGCTAAGAAATTGCCTTTTTGCAACCTCTGATTTACATTTGAGAAAGTGTCCCAGGGTTCCCCATTGTCAAAGGTGCCATTGCAGAACAAGAAGTGGCCTTACAATTCCAGAGAAAGTATAAAAAAATTCTAGTTTTTGGACTCAGTGTACAAAATATTCCCAGAGTGATTGCCCACAGAGTGAACTCATCCAGAAAAAAAGGGATTGAGAAAAAACTGCTGCTTAGATTGACCAACTCTGAAATTTAATCTAACTTCATTACTTTATCAGTCTTTTAGTAGAAATGTTCAACTATTATTGAGTAATATGGACAGTTCAGCAGAACAGGGACTGCTCCTGGGCATGCAGTCTGGCACTTGTAATCCAGAGAATCTGAGTAAAGCTTCATGCAGTTCTGATTATCTTTCATTCACCAGCAAGATCTGTGGAAGGAACAGGGAACTATTTTTGCCAGAGATGACCAACCCCATATGGACATAATAGACCATTGTGTGTTCTTTCACCACTTCAATGAATAGCCCTGAGAAACATGATAAAAGAAGCCAGAGAGTGAAATACATTAGTGTAAAATATGTCTCCCTTTTTAACTAAGCCAATGAAAATACCATATTTTGAACAAAGGCAAGGTGTTAAATTATTCCAAGACTACTTTGACAAACTTTAAAGGGTTTCTGCATCCACTGGTGGATGCTGGTGGAATTTCATAAGTGATCTGTGTGCTCCAACCTAAATCAGGAGTCAGCATTCAGAAGACTGTTACCTATGAAAGCAATAGAGGCACTCGTTAAGTGCCAGTGCTATTTGAACTGAGAGCCTGTAGAGAAACATTTATGTACTGTGTTGTAAGTTCCCCAAGACAACTGCATGTTGGAGTTTGTAGAGTTGATTTAGCCTGTTTTTTACAACTTCTAATTACTGGCTACTGAGAATTTAGATAGTTGAATAAAGACAGTAAAAAAGTCTTGAACTCTCTCCTTAAAAAGACATTCTTTAATGAATAGGATGTTTTTTGTGCCATATACCCATGAGAAAGAGTAAATAAAAAAAAGAATAGATACACTTTTTCACTTGGAATTTTCCAAGTATAACTGAACTGTACAAAAAGAGTTGGAGTACACATGCATACACATAAATATGTATATATAGTTAAACTATAAACAGCAAAGGTACAGGAACAAATTTATTTTTCCCTCATTGGAAGTAAACATGAAAAAAATCATAATCCTTAAAATGATGTTAGAATATAAAATAAGGTTTTATTGAATGACCTCACATAGAGGCTTATATTTCTTCTCCTTTTAGAAAAATGAGTAAACCATGGATTTGAACAAGTTTGCTTAGCCTGTAAGGATTTAATCAAGAACTTCTTGAAACTTATAATTCTTAGTCTTTTGTCTGAAACAAAACAAATCCTAGCATGAAAGTAAACTTATCTGATACTTCCTGCTATATGTTTGGCACTGTTTCTCGCTCTACCTGTTTGTTGATTACCCTAAAATGTATGAGTTCTTTCAGGAATGAGGTTTTGGATACATACTTAAACCCAGAAATGTTCTTCTAACACAATGGAGTTAAGAATATCCTAGAGAAAGATAATAGATTGTTATTCAACTAGAAGGAGAATATCAAATGGATGTTGGAAAGTATATATTAAAAAGCACAAGTAAAACAGAGTCATAGCTGAGTATATCATGATCATGATTATGATCATGACATAAATATCCATTTGATGACTAACAAAATTTAAATGTGAATTTCTGAAGTTTGGAGAAAATTTATGTTCAGTATATGGTAAGTTTGCTACATTCAGGCTTCAACATCTACATGCCAATTAATTAATACAGTTTATTTATAGGTAAGCAAGAAAAACATTTCCAAATGTTCTTTTGAAAACCTGTGATGTTCAGCCATTTCCATTGATTGCTGATGCTGATTTGGTCTCTGTCAGCACACAGTAAAGGAGAAAATAGGCCACAGACACTGCAACTGCCCTATAATCAGAGGGTTAATTCTTTCAGAGAATGAGAGAAAGGAAACACTAGTTAGGAGAGTTTTACCTATACTTACCGAGGCTGGAGTCTTTGGTGCTGTTCATCTCTTAGTCCTTGAAGATATGAAATGCTCTAAGAGCCTCAGACCTACCTTGTTCTACCTCTCTCTTGGAGCTGTAAAGAAGAATGCCTTTTATTCCTTTTTGGTAACATACTTGTATGTTTTAGCCTTTATTAAAGACAGTTAAATTCAACCTTAACTGGTCAAGTGCCTATGCCAATTCCTTCACTATTTGTACTGAGGGAATGGTAGAACTTTGAGTACAGGGATATTATACCTAAGAGAATTAATCACTGAGTTAACCAACACATCAAATTGTTCTGAAGATCAATAAAGCAGAAAATCAGAAATGGAAGCCTCTGTGACTATGTTACATAGTTTAAATGAGAAGAAATAATTCCCAATTTTATTTTTCAAACCAGCCAAAACACTCCAAGCATGTCTCTGGGCAATGCAGGCATTTTGTTTACATTGAAAATAGTTATATTGAATTTTCTTTGAACAGCTGTAGTACTGTCAAGGCTTTGGAGAACAATTTCACTTTTTTTTTTTTTTGATGACTAGAAACTACTCACTTTGATTAAATAAGCCTTTGAAAAACTGCAGCTTGAATATCAGCATGATTGTTAGATACCCAGATACTAACCTACACATTCTTTCAGTACTTGTGGGGACTCAGCTATGCTCAGTTCACTACAGCTCTGGACAGATTCAGTTGACACATTTTACAGGACTATCAGTTACTCTTCTAGCAGATATTGTACCTGTATTAAAGAAGGGTCAGGAGTGGCAGTAAAACTGGTCCAGGCAACAATAGGGCCTTTACTCTGACTCAACAGAGTGCAAAGGTTTAGAACAGATTTTAAAGGAAAGAAGTAATTAAGGCAGGACAATAAAATGGAACATACATTTTGTCAAAGGTAGATCATGCTGTACTGATCTGATATGTTTGATAAAACAAATTATCTAGTTCAGAGAAATGCCATTGAATTAATTTTCCTGGATTTCAGGAGATCCTTTAATAAAGTATCAGACTGAAAATGTTGCAGCTGAGAGCGCTGCACTTCTGATGAAGGCAGTAAAGACATACAGGGTCTTCAGATAAGCAACTGATGTGTGGTGTGATCAAAGTGTAGGGTGGAAGGCAAATGTAAAGAGATGGGACATGACAGCCTGTTGAATTAGTGGTTACAGCAGGGTATGACTGCAATTATTAAGGCCTGAGAGGAGGCAGTGCTAATAACTGATGTGTGAATGGTAGCAATCTAATTACAGTTGGGGTTTTTTTGAGCCACATTAACCTAGGGACTGTGGAGTTTTGTCTGCCTTTTCTTTTTTCCTCTGTATGTTCTTCAGAGAGTATTGTTGCTTCTTGGGTAGCAAGTATATGCTACTTTCCCTCCTTTCCCCTATCAGGAGAGAAAATGTCTCTCTTCCAAACCCAGACCAGAGCATCAACAGTTTTGCTTGTTGGTTTGGTTGGATTTTTGGGGTGTGTGGGGTTTGGTTTTTTTGTTTGGTTGGTTTTGGTTTGGTTTTGGGGGTTTGTTTGGGTTTGGTTTTGATTTGTGGTTTTTTGGGGTTTTTTGTTTGGTTTGGGTTTTTTTAAGACTGTTAAAGGAATTTGGTTATAAAATATCTGAAAGAAACTTTAATTTGCATTGATTATCTAAATAATGGCATTTAAATAGCTTTGAATTATGGTAAAGCTGGGTAGTAAATCAACCACCCAGAGATTAACAGAGTTTATGCAAAGTATGTAGCCCAACCACTAATGTTGCTATCTGCTTCCAGAGGTCTTGCTGGCCTTCTATTAGGTAACCCTATCACTTCTGCTATTTACCTCAGCACTCAAACATATCAGTAACATATATGGGTATTATTGTAATTCTGTTTTTACATGGAAAATCTTATCCCCAGATCAAGTGCTGAAGATCACCCTGTTTAACTGTGCCCAAGATTTCTGCCTGCTAGATATTTGTTTGAGACACACCTGCACTTACAAATTTATCTCCAGGACATTCAAATATGTATCACCCATTTTCATTAGTTTACTTGGGACAAATAATACAGCAGTTTGTGTGTAACTGATATTATTATGCTTCTGAACTACCATGTGAATATACACGTTAATGTTTATCCACGTATGGAGGTAAAGGGTGCCATATACAGGTACTCCTACATTTAAAGTTTTACAACTTTTTTCCTCTGTAAGAGTCTGTCACTTATAATCCTTCCCAAATTTAGCTGGTTGGATAGGAAATGTGCAAGTTTGAGTTTTGCTTGCTGCTTTTTGTGACTTAAACTAAAATTCATTTCATATTTCCAAAGCAAGTTCAGTGTATTGCGTTGCAGGTCACTGTTTTAGAAGATAAAGGATAAAAGGGAGTAATAACTAAAGCCTGCTACAAACCATCACACAACAAGAAAGCCTTAAGTCAGCTCTTAAGGCTCCTGTGTGTTACCTTTTGGGAAAAGGCATTTCAAACACTGACTTAATGAAGCTGAACATTGTTTCTGTGTTACCGATATGTGCTCTTTTCTGGCACCAGCTCCAGTACTTCTGTTTGTACTTTATGGACAGCCTTGAAGATTGGGGAGAGTCATAAGATAACTAAAATACCTGAAATGTGTTTATAGCAACCACATTTCAAAGTCACTGTCTGCTCTTGGCTTGTCTTTGTCCCAGACCAAAGCTTGATGGCTGAAACCTGTTAAGTCTGGAGAAATGTTGTCCAAGATTCTGGGCCTGGTGACTGAGTTTAGGCAAATTCAGGCTGGAAAAAAAGTGAAAATTTTTATTAGGAAAGATACAAGTGTTGGTAAGTTAAGATAGACACACTGAGGGTTCCTTATTAAAAACATTTTAATAAAGGTTGGGTGTTTTTTTTCCGAAAAGTGTGTTTTAGCTCAACCACACATATTTAGTTTCAAGCAGTAACTAAATCTGTCATGAGTTCTGCAAGAGACTAGCCTAGATAACCAGTCTCTTACCCCATTACATCTAGGATTGTCTTTCCCATACTAAAGCTCTTGGTCATTTAACTAAGAAGCTCTTATACATTTGTGATGTGGACCAGGAAGGTATCTGCTGTTCCAGAAACAGGAGAACTTCAGGAAAACACAATCATTATCTGGGTGCTTCGTGTCTCTCTAAATAAGTCAGATCTTTTAAGTTGTGGACATTTTCAACTAAATTCTTCAAGAATTGTATGTATGGCAGGCAGGACTTTCCAGCTTTGCAGGAGCTATGGAATGCTGTATTACAGGGCACCACAAGTGAAACTGGGCACTGTTTTCCTTTGCTATACCTTCTCCTTTTCCCACCACACTTGGAAATGGAAGTGGGAAAAAAAGCTCTTATCAGAGAAAGTAACTAAGTTTTTCAAAAGACTGAGATTGAAAAGTTCTGTTCAGTTTGCACCATGCTATTCTGTAGTAATATCAGCATTTGCTGATCTCTCTCACATCTGCAAATGTAAGCATGTTAAAAAAACTTTTGTGATCTGCTTATGCCTTTTCTGTACCAGAAATATATTTCCCCATGCTTTTAGAAAACATGAGAATAACAGAAAGGAAGAAACCCCCCCCTTATTTCCTAATACCAAAGCTGCTTACCCTGGTATGCTGGAGGCTTCTCCTTAGGCTCCCTAATAATGAGCACCCTTCATCAGGATCAGTTTAGTTCAGTACTGATGTACTCCTTTGCAATTCAGGCCTCCTTGCTGGGGTTTGTCTTTCTGTTATACATGCAGATAAGAACAAGCATCTTCTAATTCTTCTGTAGGTATTACTGTCTTTAAACCAGTCATAACAGATGATTATTGGCTATTGGTTATACTTTTGTCACTGTTGTTTTGGTTGGTAGCTTAACTTTGGAAGATATATAGGTAATGTATGATGAACGTGCTTGTGGTTGTAGCTAAGGTGTTGCTCTGCCTGACAGGGTACAGACATTATCTGGAAATTACTCAATCTTAAAAGCTTTTTAAATTGAATTGGCCAAAATAGTCAATAACTGTCCATCATCCCTCTGGGGATAAGTCACAGATGACAAACAAATGTATCTGGGAGTTCCAGCAAACTTCTGTGGCTTTTCTTTTTGTTTAAGTGGACAGTAGTTAACACAGTGCTATTCCTGCAGAAAACATAAAATAAGCAACTTTATCAAGAAAATCACTTGCAATTTTGCATTTTTGAATAGAGCCTGACTACTTTTAGGCTTTACAGGAGCTGAACACATAAAGCTTGTGCTGTGGATTTGTTTTGGAGTATTGCCTGTCTTTAGATTTGTGAGTAGCAGTAATGGCATACATCTTTCAGCTGCCAGTGTGGTTTAGTGGTGTCATCTGATTTTCATCTAAACACCAGTTATTGCAGGCTGAAGAGTCTCAGTTTTGAGGTACAAAGGAGAGTGTGAAAAAGATACTAAAAACCAAGCCTAGGCAGAGCTGTTGATGCAGAACAAGAGGGGCCTACTGTGTCCTAAATGAGACCTGGAGCTTTTGTGAACCCAGCTAGCCGTTAGTCTCAGCAGGTAATGAGTTGGGCTCATAACATCCAGTTTACCTCATACAATCCCCTTCCAGCTCATGACAAATATGCAGTCACAGTATATGGGGGCTTTGTGTAGGATAGGCTCATTTTCTTTTTACATATTTATTAGAGTTTAACAGCTTTTTTCATAATATCATCAGTGAGCTGCAAGAGAGTTAGAAACAGATATTGGAAGAAGATTTCCAATAGGTGAATTCCTTTTTTCTGCCTTCAAAGATCCCTCTCTCCTTCTATAAATGTGAATCTCAGGCTGAATTCAGGGCACACACTTTCATACACACCCCTTTGAATATTTCATATATGTAGTTTTGTCCATCCTTAGGTCACCAAACAGCTTTTGTCACCCAGAGAGGCTAGAAGTGAAACGATTGCTTGCCACTCCAAAATGGGTAGAAATCAATGTATTTGACAACAGTGTCTGAAACATCTCATATAGACTTCTGTGAGCTTTGAAGAAAGACCTTTTGTAGTGGAAATCAGCAGGTTGCATAGTGCAGGGATAGTGCATGGATGAAGGAAAATATTTAAAATCAAAGAACATGTTAAAAATGAAGGTAAAAGTCACTCAGCCCAAGTATTTTTCTCCATTTTTTTTTTCCTAAGGTGTAATATTGCTAAGGAAAAAATTGAAACTCTCTTGCTGAAGAAAGACCACAATGGGTTGTGCTGTACCTATAGTTTTCAGGGTTACACCTTCTTTTCATTTGAGACTAAGTCATTAAGTAAACAGAAAGCAAACTGGAGCCAGAGTTGTGCAAAGCTGTGTCCAGACAGGAAGCTCCTGATGCAGAAAATGTTGTAGAGGTACTTTCTCTTCTTTTTTTCTACTTCTCTTAAAATATAAGGATGATCTTTTCTTTTTCTTCTAGATGTTTTTCTAGTAAATCAAAGCATTTCTTTCTCTATTTGTGTTTTAAAAGATACTGAGTTTTGACTTTAGGTTAAATGATGTCAAAGGCTTTTCAACTGACGTCTTCAGATGCAGAAAGAATTTTGCAGTGGTTAGTTCTTTGATGTGGTTTGCTCTTTGTTGGTTGTTTTTTTTCTTTTTTACATTGCTTTCATTGCTTTGAAAAGAAAATAATAAATACACAAAATTTTATCTAGGTATCCAGTAACTAATTCCTACTACCTGAGAAAGATTGTGTAAAGGAAAGTCACAAATCAGATAAAATGCTAAATATTTTATAGATAATAGATTTAGAATAGTGGTATGAAGAAGAGATGTTGATGTTATTCATAGACTATTTTAAACTTCATAGGATATTAGATACTATGTTTTCTGGTTTGGTTTTTTTCTCTATCTGCTTTGATTATAAGCCAGGACACATTCTTATTTAAGATCTTCAGTTTCTTCTTTGATATCTAAAACTTGTAGCTGCAAAACCTTAGAAAATTCTCTCAAGACACAAGAATTTTTTGCCCTTTCAAACTGCTGAATATTTTTAGTTACCAGTGTGATCTTGTGAACTTAGTTTTGTAATGGGGAAAGGAAACATATTCATGAAAACAGAGAATATAGAAGGGCAGAGAAAATTATTCTTTTACTGTCATTTCATTATTGAGATTATTTCCAGAACACTCTTTTGTTTTGCATTCTTCTGTGTCAAAACCTGAAGCTGCTTTGGTAATATTTCCACAATAAAGCTTCTAAATTTTGAGCACTTTTACCTTTAGGCTAAGTTTTACTACAGTATTTTGGAAGTAGTAAGCTGCTTTAATTTTTCAGCTCTTGCAACATTTGAACATTTGAATGGGGGTTTAATTTACAAATTAAAGCTTCTATTTCACACACTGCTTTAATATTTCAAGTTTTAGCCTTTTGAAAGATACTAATAGTTCTAAATGTGAAACAAAGAAAACTGAAATGAAGAATGACCTTCAGTTTTTTTCTCCTCAGGCTCCACATATACTAGAAGTGCTTCACTAGGTAGAAATTCTTGTCTGCTATATTTACAGATCTTCTGAGTAAGCATGTAAATGTAAAACAGAATTATACTTTACACATTTAATCATTCCTATGTTCTGTGGCTGCAGCAAGAGATACCTCTAAAAGAGCTGTTTAATTGTGACTGTATAAAGTGCTTTTGCTATCTTCCTCTCATTTGTATAGACATTCTTCATTCTCTCATGATGAGTGAGCCCTGGATAATAGCTGGGCATATGTGTGGTTAGTCACATTTGTACAATCCATATTTTCTTTGTGCTACTCTATTCAGGCTGAACTACCTTCTCTGAACAATAGAAAAAAACCAATAATCAGTGAAGAGTCAATAATTTAAAAAGTGATGATCTTTCCAGAGGATATTGTTGCAGGGCTTCCTGCAGATATATTTTTCCAAACCTACATTAGTTATCCTAAATCCAGATGCTGCTGTTGTGCTTTATTGTTTGTGGGGTGGGGTTTTCTTGTTTGGTTGGTTGGTTTAGTTTTGTGGGGTTTTTTGTTTGGTGGTTTTGGGTCTTTTTTTTGGAGTAGAAATTGTGGGAAAGCTGTGGTTTATTTTCATTATTATTTTAGATACAGTTGCTACATTGCTACTAATGAAAATGGTTTAAATTAACATCTTTCACTTTGCTGCCTTACAAAACCACTAATAAATAAATTCCACAGTGTCACAAAAATCTATCTCCCATCTGAAAATATCATTGGCATCTTTTACCCTCAAAGGACCAGGACTTTTCCCACATAATAGCTATTGCTTTATGTCCTGGAACTTGGGAAGTTTATCAGACATTTTATTACAGCTTCCATTTAATTTCACTGGAATATGGGCTCAGGAGCACAGCTATTGATATTTGGGGCTTTAGGGCTCAGTCACTGGTATCACAGGTTGGGGTTAGATAGCTGTGGTTACAGTTGAAAGGTCTATGCTCAGGCAGGAAGACAGACATTGCCTTTACATGTAAGGCTATTCCCTGATTTTATAAAGTTGTTAGACTCTGATAGAATAAATGCATGTTTTAATTTATTTGTTCCTTTGAACAACTTTCATCTCAGCCTTTTCTGAGGTGAAACCCTTGGCCCTCACCAAACCTTTTCTTCAGTAAAGTCTGAAAAGGCCTTAATAGGATACCGAATTTATGTAAACAATATTTGTTGTATGACTCCTGTAATATTCTACATTAGGCTAGTGTGAATCTCATGCTACATTACATATTACTCTTAGTTTAAAAGGTAGGTCTTACAGTAACAGATTATCATGTGTATTTTAGACAAATGCAGTGTTCAATAGACTTTCAGAAAGCCAGGAAGCAGTATCAAATGGGTTTTTCCTGGTTCAAATAGTTTTTAAAATGTGAAAAGTGTAATTTTTCTGCAAGGTTAAAACTTCAGTAAGGAGTTTTTTTCCTGTACAAAATCACCTGAACATGACTACATAAGTGAATTACAAAGGCAATACAGGTAATTACCAGCACTGGTATTTGTTGGAAATGGAGTCACTTGTCCTAGGAATTCATGTAATGCAGTAGTATAAAAATCGACTCTCTGTGTGATTGTTCTTTCAGCTGGTCATCTATATGATACAGTTCTTTTGTCAAGAATGTCTATACATTGACAGAATGGACCTTTGGTGAAAGGCAGGCAAAATGAACTTCATCTTTTCTGCTCAGTGAGGATACTTTATTAAATTCATATGATCTTGGAGTTTGGTTAATATAACAAGCACATGAGAGAAATTCCGAGATGAAGCAACCTGATTCTGCAGCCTTCTAACAATGTATGTCTCCATATTCTCTGGCCACAACTCACTTCACTCAGTTTAGTTCTCATCATAATAAGTGCCCCCTGAGGCAAAGGAGCTCCATGTCTTCTTAGTGGTTTGTGGAGTAGCTCACCAGAAGGGCAGGCTTCAGCACATAGGTGTACTTGTCTAGCAGACTCCATTAGGGATCCCCAGGAAAGAGACAGGCACATTTCTGACATTAGGAAAACTAGGCTTTGTATAATGTAGCATGAAAACTTTGATAACTGTAGTTTCTCTAGAGAGGTAAAACATGGCTTCTAAACTATAGAAGATGAACCACAGACTTAAAGAAAAGGAAGCTGGAAAAGACCTTAAGGCCTCATCTTGTGCATTCTGAAACTCCAAAGGAGTTTCTTGGAAGTATATCTTGGAAATAAAAAAGTATTTAATTATTGCTATTGTTAATAATGGTTTCTTAATATAGAAGACAACTTCATTGTCAGAATTTAAACCCATCACTTCATATGCACCACAGATAAAGTAATCCCTCCTTACTTTTTTACAGCTAACTTACATAGATGATAATTTTTGTGTATTCAGTTGGCCTTCTCTTCTTTAGACTGAGCAACTCAGATTCCCCCCCCTCCAACTGACCATTTTCTCTGTTCTTTTCTGGACTTTCTCCAGTTGGTCTCTCTTCTCTCTGAACAGTTTTGCTTGAACAGGACCTAGTGCCACAGGTTCTAGCCAGAAATATAATGGGAAGTATTCTTTAATGTATTGTACAAGCAAAAGAGTTTATCTTTCTACTATGCAGTTTGTATTCTTGTACACATATGATGTAACACCACTTTTTCATGTATAGGTTGTGATTGACTGCTGCCCCTCATCTCTTTTTGGCACAATGGCTGCCTAATTGGACATTGCTGGTCCTACATCTTTGCAAACTATTATTCCCACCCAGAACCTCATACTTGTAAACACAAGTGCATTGCAATGTGTTTTCTCCTACAAATGATTTATTTGTCAAAAGGGTTGTGAATTTAATGTATTATGCAATGTGTTTGCTTTTCATCTGGGCTTACTCTTATCTACAAAGCTGAAGGATTGTTCCTTTTTCTGAGTCACTAGTGACTTGGGCCATTGCCTGGCCCAGAACAGATGCAGCTTGAATCTCATTGGTTATATTTTCTGCTTTTCATACAGAACAATTGAAAACTAATCTTAATGCCTGTGGTTTGTTTGCATTTCTGTTTGTTTTTAATATTTTAGGTTTTAATATATTTGATTGTTTGTTTGTTTTCATAGGTAGTCTTGCACTCTCCCTAAATTAGTTTCACTTTAATTTACTTTTGGAAATATTATGAGTTAATGTCAATAACATCATTAAAATTAAAACACATTACATGACCTGCTGCTTCTCTGTTTATAAGACTTGTTGCCCTTTTACAGAAATTAATAGCCAACATACCAACAATATAAAACAATCTATATTTTCAAACTAACTCTAACTTTTCTATGAATAATTTTTAAAATTTATTCTAATATTTTTCCAGCATTGGTCTCTTCCTCAGTTCTCAGCTTTTTAAAGATGAGCACTTGGTTCACCTCTTCACACATTTCTCACACAACTTCTGAGAGTTTTCAGAGGAAGCTAACAGCTCTGCACTTGCTTCACTCTGTTCTCAAGGTATCTTCATGTGCACATCCTCAGGCTGAGCTGTCACTATGGGTGGAAATCATCTCTCCTAACCCAACTGCCTATGAAATAGCCATTTATAGCTAGGCAGGAATGTAGCTTCCTATCAGTCAAGGCAGACTTAGTACAGTCAAGGACTAATATAGAAAGCTTTTCTGGAGACATGCTGTAGAAGCATACTTGAGGATAAGGTGAATTGCAATGTTTCCAAATTATTCTCAGACATGTTGTTTTCCTATTTTAGATGGATTCTTTCTTAGTATGGTTAGTTATTAGTCAAGTAATCACAGATCATCCTGCAAGAGTGATGGAAAATGTACTTCAGTTCTCTGCAAGTGAGCTATCACTAGATTTTTCTTTTCCTTACAGATTTGTTTTCTTGCTATCCCTTTTGTTCATTGCTTTCTGTTATTAAATTTGTACTTTACTTTATCCTTTTTGACTTTGTTTCAGCACCTTTCAGCTATTCTTTCATTCTTGTCCTTAGGAGTTTGACCTGGTTTCCACTTTCTGTACATTTTCTTCTTGTGTTTCAGGTCATTGAAGACTGTGTTGCTTAGCCAAGCTGATCTCTGACCATACTTCCTATCTTCTCACTGTGTGGGACTGCTTGTGTTTGTACCCTAAATATAATTTCTTTAGGGAACTGCCAACTCTACTGAATTCCTTCTGCTTTAGCCATGTTTCCCATGAGAACTTACCTTCCAGTTCTCAGGGTTTATTGGAGTCTTCTTGTATAGAGTCCATTGGGTTTGAATTGATCTTTCCTCTTGTTCCTCATCTAAAAATAATAGACATTATTACATCACAATTGCTTTCAATCACATTACCTTTACCCTCATATTTCCAACCATCCTCTTTCTTGGTTGCTTAGCAGGCAGCCTCTTGGCAGGCTGCTGTTGAAGAGCTTGGCAGGCTCTGACAGTTGCTGTAGACCATAGGCAGGGAGTGGTTAAATGCTGCTCATTATACCCAGAGACAGGCAGAGCACATTGCTTTGTAATGTGCAACTAGAGGTGCTCACCTAAACACTCACAGGGAAACACTTGTCTTTTAGCTTGGCATTTAAGCAAAACAAAGACAAATGCCACATCTACAGAGGGTTTCAGATGCTATCCAGGGCAAGTATCTGTGAGGATGCAGAAACACTTTGCCCAGCCTTGCAGTCCAGGTAAGGAGAAGATAAAACCCTCTCCCCTATTTCCTTTGCAGACCTAGGTGTAAAACTAAAGTAATGTGTCTCTTTGGACTGATCTTTCTTTGTCTGAATCTTTATTTTCTACTTACCAGCACTCAGAGGAATGGGAAATCTCCACTGAGGTTGTCTGATTGGTGAGTAAAGCTGGATTGTCAGTACCTTTTCATGTTGCCATAATTTTCACAGTGTAGTCAAACCTCCACAAAGGGAGTTTTTATTGTCTCACAGGTTTGGAGTTATTTTGTTTTGTTTTAGTTCATTTTCTCTTTTGTTTGTTTTCATTTTATATGTTTAGAAATTGCCATCAAATTTCCCAAGAAATAAACTGTGACATTATCTAGCTTTTGAAATCATAGCATGATGAAGTGAACCTACAGAGGATTTTTTTTATGACAGGCTATTTTTCTTTGTTACTGCTCTCCTCATTTAAGAACAACAAAGTTTAACATACAGCTAAAAGTTGATGCTACAACAAGTCTGGCACCTGAAAGGAAGAGACAGAGGCTATCTTTCACTTTCTGGCTTTGCTAAGGGTAATATACATCTTAACTCTTCTCATTTCAATTCAGTTTGCAGCTGCATAGGATTTTGTCAAATTTCAAGTGTTTAAGCAGAAATTTTCCATGCTAGATATTGGCCTCAGGATAATTTTTTAAAGCCTTTGAGCAAAAACAGTTTGTAGATTTTTATACAGGATGTTTTGGAAACTCTGCTTCTTTTTCCATCTTCAAAGTTTCCAGTGACCTTTCCTCTAAGAAGTTCAGGTATTTTGCAGGTTTTGGAAAAAGCATCTGAAAAATGAGGTTAAAGTGATCCTTCTTGTATATTCTCAGTGAAACCTCTGTTGGACCAAGGTGGCACAGGAGGGTAAACCACCTCTTTGAAATAAGAAGGCAAGCATGATCAAGATTTTTTTGGAGGGAAGTGTTGATGTGTGCTGGCAAACTAGATCCAAAGAATGCAATCATCAGGAAGAAACTATGCCTTGATAAGCAGTGTGAAAATTGATGTGGGAGGGAAAGGAAAATGTGTCAGTATGGTTTGAGAGATACTAAAATAGCTAGAGAAGCTGAAGAGCAGAGCTTGGGACTTGCTGAGTACAGAGCTGAGATTGAGAAGCAGTGGGGCTGTGTGGGAGGCCTGGAAGGAGAGACAGATCTGATGAGCTGAGCTTGGCGGTGTGCTTGGTGTGGGGGCCTGTGAGGCTGGCTGAGGAGACTAAGGGAGGAGTCTGGCAGTGGGAGCCAGCAAAGAACTGGCTTGTGCATGGGGAAGACCGAACAGCAGAACTGGGGTGAGATCTGATGAGCATTTGGAAAGCTGGAAAACAGGGTTTGCTGAGCAAGCTGGCTGCGAACAATACAAGGATGGCTTTTGAAGGTGAGGTGAGGATTTGCTGGAGACTGGGTTACAATTCTTCCTGAGGATTGGAAACAGGGACTGGGAAAGATGGGGTCACACCTGGAGCAAGGGCTGAGGGAAAAGCACTGATGCCCATGCAAATGTCTGTCCAGTAGGAGGGAAACTCGGTGTTAGAGAGCTGCTGAGGAGCAGGGTGTAAGGAGGTGGATTAGGGAGTAGCAGGAGTGGAAGACTCTGGGCAGGCCATGGTGATGGTGGGAGCAGGGAAAGAAGAACAAGATGTGCTAGGGACTGCTCTCCTGCGGTGCCAGGAGTGGCATCCCTCATGCCTGAGTCTCACCATATTGTTGCTGTGAAAAGATAAGTCTGATGAGCTTGAGTCTCATTGCTGTTAGTGCTGGTTTTGTTCAACCCACTGCCACTATCAGTTACTTCATTCGAGTGAGTATCCCAAGATAGGTCAAGGGAGATAAATGATTCACCACTGACATTTATTTTTGTGCATGTTTTTTGGATGTCACATCAATAAATTTTTCAGTAGTTTTTCAGCACCTGTTTGGTTTGGATTTTTTAAAATAAGATATTCCACACAACTTGACACACTGTTAACAGAATGGATGTGCACTTGAGATGATTTAGGGTTGTGCAGTAGAATCCTCACTCTCTATAGCAGATGAGGGAAGGTGTGCAGTGAATCAAGCAAGAGATTTTAGTGTGATAGTTTGGGTTCTTTGCCACAGTAATCCCACACTATGTGGGGCACCCACCTTTTCTGAGACTCTCATTGACTGTCCATTCTCCATTTTCTGGGTACTTGAGCATGCTTTTGAAAACAGATTTGCAGATCTTTTGAGCATTCTGTAACTGAATCAGCAAGACTATTTTGAACTTAGAGCATACTGCAATGTTAAATACTCTGAACTGTCAGCTCTTTAGTTTCATGACTGTGCTGCCAAAACCCAGCAGATATTTCATCTTATGTTCTCTGTGATCTAACTCATGCAGTACTTTAATCCTGCCATTTCCTAACTTCTTAATATTTGATACTTCATGTGCCTTAGTATGATGTAAAAAATACGTTTCATAAAAACAGACTTTAAACATAACTTTTGTGCTGAACAGCTTGTCCTGCAATACAGAGGAGGCCAGAAAGGAAAGGAAAAACAGACCTAGATTCATGTAGGAGGAGAGAAGAGTACATACACACAGTTTGCCAGTAAGTGTCAGGATGTTTCAGGCAAAGAGGTTATTTCTGTAAAAAAGCAGGCACTAAGTCACCAGTGTAAGGACTTGTATGTGATTCCTCTACAGGAGTCTTTGGAGGAGTCTAAAACAAAGAGTTATGGGGAATGAGAGTAGAGGTGTGGTTTTGGACAAAACTCTGTTGGATCCTGAAAATAAGGGTCCAAGGATGGACTAGAATGATAGAAGTTCTAGGATATGGGAGCAAAAAGAAAAATAATTTAAACAGAGACATTTTGTATGCATGGGAGTGTAAAAAGAAAAAGGCAAATGATGGCTACGATCAGTTATCACAGAGGGGGGTTAGTGGAAGATATATAATGATATATTTAATGAGGTGAACAGCAGCCAAGAGTTTGCCTGGGGACTGTGTGCTAAGCAATGGGATAGTTACAGGCAGTTCTGGCTGTGCTGTTGGGTGTGCAATGACAGGAATTAATCAACCAAGTTTACACAAGGAGGCGAAAAGCAGGAGGGGACAGAGAGGATCCAGGGTAGAAAACAAGTGGGTAGACTTGTGTGGCAAGGACAACATTGCTAATAGAGGTGGTAACTGAGAAGAGAAATATGGGAAGGAACTCTAAGACACATGAAAAGCCAGAGACCTAGTTATCAATATAATGAGAAAAGCAGAGGGATTTTGTGAGGCTCCACCTCCCACGAAACAAGTCTGGGAGGAAGTCTTTCATTGACACTGTGGTTGGTGTGCATCATGTTATAAGATTTTCTTCTGTACTACCTTTTCTTCCTTTCTTCCTCCTTTCCAAGTTTCTTAGACTCATCTAGGTTCCCTAAAAGAAAGTGATGAAGGTTGCTCTACTATGAATGGTTTTGCAGTGGTTTAAATCACAGTTGGGGTGTGTGCGTGAGTGTGTGCACGTGTGTGCATGTGATTTTGAATTAAGTGTTTAGAAAAGAAGGTCTTACAGCCCATTAACCAAGCAGAGGAGGAGGACTTGATGATCCTCTTGGGTCCCTTCCACCTTGGTAGGTACTGTGATAATGTGTGATACTGTGGCTTTGTTCTCATATCATCTGCCAGGCCCTGAAAGCACTAACAGGGCGCCAACTGTCCCTGCCCAGGCCCCTGGGGCTTCCCTCACCCTGCCCACAGCCCAGGACTCCATTTCAGGTCCCTGGAGCCATCAGTCCCTGCCCCAGCAATGCTGCAGCCAGGCTGGTCTTTCAGCACCCCATGACCCACCTGAGCTGGGCCAACCCATGAGCTGATGTCACCATGGCTTTTCCTGATGATTCCTGGCCAAACTTGGGCACCATCTCCAAGTCTTCACTCTGCAGGGGTGGTGATAGATCCAGGCTAGTGAGCCAGCTGCCAAGCTGGCCACATGACTATTGCACTTGGCTCCCAGCTCCCCATCCCCAACAGAAGAGCTGTCCCTCACTAGTCCCTGGCATGTCAATGAGAGGTGGCCGTACTTAGAAAATCAACAGCCCACGGCCTTTCTGGCTAAAACTACAGGAAGGAAAACAGAGAAAAGTTTGATCATATGGTAGGGGTTGGGTTCTAGTGCATGAGTGACTACAGTGCTTTTAATCTCATTGAATGTATGGTAATTTATTAGATATCTTTTTGTTTTCCTTTCTATACTAGTTCCCTTGAATTGTTCTTCTCCATCTTTATTTTAGTGAATTACACTTTGTGTCTTTTCCACTCTCATTCTCAGCCTCCCTTTCCCACAGCATCATCTGACCAGGCTACACAGCCTTTCTGTTTCCCACGGCTCTGGCTCTGCCACTTTACCCCAGGTTACTTCACCCTGACTCTCTGGGTGTCAAACTCTGCTTCTTTTTCCCATATACTCTTTTTTCTCCCCTTCTCCTCACTTTTCTTCTTTTCATCCTCAAATTGGATCTTCTTTTCACTTGCTCTTTTGTGGGCTGGTTGGTAAAAATTTTAGGACACTGGCAGCCTAACTGTAGTTGGCATCCCTGAAAAGGAGGATTTAAAGGAGCGATTTTTGGTGAAAAATGTAATGGCTCAGTAGGAGCCTCAAAAACTTCTTCAAAAACAGTGTAACAGAGGAGAAAGCAGAGCTATTTATTTGTTAACAGGGACTAATAGTAGCAGGAGCTAGCAACTTGATCAGAAAGTAAAGTTGAGCTATTAATACTGTATGAGAAATGACAGGTAAAGAAAAGCGTTGAAAGGGAAGACAGGGGGATGACATGGGAAACAGTGAAGGAGAAGCTAAGACAGGCATAAGAAGGTGGAGAAATGAGAACAACAAGTAGTTTAATGGATGTCAATGAGGAAGGCAGCACTGCAGTTGCTGAGACCAGAAAGAAATCTGATGCCATAATGGATGGCTGAGATGACCACTACAGGAAACCAGAGTTTTAGCTTGTGCCAGTGTTGGAAATTGTGACTTTGTACCTACCTCACTGTTGTGAGGTGTACTGTTCTGGAGAACACCTCTGTCAGCCTCTTCCTCAGTATCCCCCAGTCGAGCTCATATGTTGTCTCCCTACTGAGCTGGTAGTTATAGTTGCTTAATACCTTTCAGCCCTTGCTGCTGCAAGTAAGGTGATGTCAGACCCTGGCTCTTTCTGGCAAAATGACCCAGATCAGATGGTTGTCTGCAGCCTGCTGGAGGTTCTCGACCCACTAATGATTTTCCACTCCATGGAGCAGACCAGCCTGCCTGCTGATACTCCAGTTTCTGGAGGGATGGAGTCCCCCTCCCTCCTCTCCATCCATAGGGAATTGTACAGGAGCAAGGATGCTGGAGATTTGAGTGAGCAAAGGTCTTGCTTCTAACAACACAATTCACCCTGGTAGAGCAACACTCGAAACCATGTCCAGCAAAGCTTGTTTTTCTGTTTGTTTTTAGTTCTGGCTGTTCCTGGGTGTATGTACACGTCATCCCTTCCTCACCTTCTATGTACTCAATTACATATCAGTTTGCATGTATTTGCAGTTGTCTTTCTGAAGGGATTAACAGGGTTTAAGTACAGAATGGGGCTCAGTGACTGAGAATGTTATCTGTTTCCAAAGGTGTTCCCTACTTTCCACTAAGGTGCCCTACTGGTACCTTTTTTGACTTCTGGCTTCAAATGTATCAGGAACACAAATAAGTATTGTAGTAGTTTTATTCTTTTATTTAATCCAGAAAGTCCTACTTATTGTCAGGTAGGGTGCAGAGGCTCACTTCATATGCTCAGCTGTGACCAAGGTCTGCCTCTGTGAAAAGTTATCTTAAGACACACCTTCTTAAGTTTATCACCAGATACTTTAAATCCTTATCAACCTGCTTAGTTAGTTTACTTGAAGCAAATAACATGCCAATGTAACTGATATTAATGTTTCTGAACAACACATGTGTGTATATACATGTATGTGTGCATATAGTTAAGGAGTAGATATACAACTACACATACACATGAGTGTGTGTAGCTGTATTTGAGTGTTGGGTGCCATACATAAAGACTTAACATTATTGAGTACTTCTAGTTATAGGACTTCTAATTGTTTATAAAAGTGTCAAAATACTGTTTTTTCAGACTGATTTTTTTAATACTTCTTTAAAACCTGCAGGTTTTTCAACTGCAGTGGTCCAGCAGTTCCAGGAGAAGGATTAGAGAAGGAATCATTGCTTTAGATCAAGGGTAGAATGATGGACCAGTGATACCTGTTCAAGGCAACACAATCTATTCCTTTGGTGCCTGTGCTAGTAATAAACCTGCATGGCAGGAGGGAGAACTTAACTCTGAGTGAGATATTCTAGGTCAGGTACTCACATGACTTTACCATTAAAACATCTTTAGACTGTCTAAATATTTCTTAATTGAAATAGCACTAAAGATTCTATATCAGACCTTGTTTTAGTCAGGGGAAAAGGAACATATGGCTACTCTATAATTGTGTGATCTGAAGAAAAAGCAAAAACCAACAGTACAGTGTAAAGCTGTTATGTAGAAGATTTTATGCTTCATTAAAAATAAAAATAAATAGCACAAAACCCCCACAACTGTGTTACAAGAGCAAAGCAGATTAATGCCCTGTACTTAGTTTTTAGTCTGTTAGTTCCAAAGAGATACTGTCTTTCACCTTGCCTGTGGGAGCCCATTCTGCTGCTCTTTGGCTACAGCAGGACTAGACTATTTATTATGGAGTTTTTGTGTTAATAGACTTACCACACCTTGACTGAGGAATGCCTTTTAGTTACTCAGTCACGTTAAATCACTCTTCATTCAAGGTAGGGTGAGGTAAAATGCAAATAGAAGTATTAATTCATTACATCTAAAATAGACAACACAATTATGAATATCTGGTAAAGAGTTAAGTGAAGAAATAGAAGAAGAAGTTCATCTGGTCTACTGACACTGAATGTATCACAAAGGTGTTTCTTGGTTGGGTTTTCCCCCCTTTTTTTTTTATTTCCAAATGACTTGTCCCTCTTCTGAAAAAAGTGGCTCTCAGAATTGTCTTTCCTTCTGTTCCTCAGGTTGCTTTTAGGTGATTTTCATCATAGCAGACCTTGCATTACTGTGTACTCTGTACTGGGGTCTTCCATCAGAAAACATCTTTAGAAGTCGTCTTTGGACTTGGCCTTCAGGTAGCTTCTCAGAATCTTCATATTGACTTCACTTGTTGATGGATGGTTTTAGCTCTTACAGCTAGTCTGCATTTTGAAGTATTCTAGGAGGTCCAGACAGATTTCACCTATTATCTTGGAACTCATTCTATCCCTCCTTATGATCTGACCATTCTCCTGAATTCAAATAAGGATTATTTTGCTTCCACAAATATGCAAATGTCTTAGAATAGGAGTTGTCTCCTGTGTTTGACTAGCTCATAAACAGTTTCTTCCCCTCAAGGAGGCAAGACTCTTCCACTTCCTTCTGGTGACTCACTGACATGTTTCAACATAAAATATATCCTATGGCAGACCTTATATTCTGTACCAGTAACTTAATTAACAAATATCTATGATACAAGTATCTAAATATTGGCTAAATGCCATTGTGTGTAGAAACACTGTTTTAATTTGAATTACTATGGGGCAGAAATAGAATGTCAAGTGATTTACACTTAATTTTGCTACTTTGGATAAAATGTGGTGGAAAGCATGTTGATGAAGAGCTCTGTAATGGGGGCAACAGAATAACATTGCACTGAGGCCTTTGAGAACTCTCTCTGAAGGAAATGCAAGCGTGCAGAATGGCTGAGCACAGGAGAGAGAATATGTTGAGTGTCAGACTACACTGGACTTCTCTCCTTTTATCTGTGAGCATGGAACATCTTTTCTGTTGTTTCCTCTGCTGTTTCTATAGGCTTCCTACCATAGTAAACCATTTTGGGGGTCTTATGCTTCAGCAGCAACAGCAGCAAGATTCTCTGCTGGAACGTGGAAGAGTTTCTCCTGCAGTGAGTATTGTTTTACTTGTACAAAGTGGAAAGCTTCAGGGCAAGTGATGGGAAAAATCTCATCCTGAATGCATCATAGGCTTGGAGATGGCCTGTTGCAGGTCACAGGAAACTTTGTACTCTTAGACTCTTACAAGAAAGGTTATTTAAAAAAGATAAATCTCTGTAATCTTAAATGAGGTTATTGTTACACAGTGTGAAGAGAGAGAGACTTTGGTTGGTGGGAACATCAGCTTTAAATGAGAAGAAAGAAGGAGTATTTATTCATACACAATTCACTGTTCTGAGAAAGGGAGGAAGTTTGTAATACTTTGAAATGGTTATCATTTGTCTGTTTGGTTAACAGTATAATTGTGGTGAGTCTTTTTCATAGGAGAATTTTTACTTATTAACAAAGCCTGTTTTTCTAGGGCTTGAAAGGTCTGTCTGCTGCATAAATACCATGTTATCTTTGTTATATCAGTTATACAGAATCTAACTTGTATTATCTTTCCTTGTTGACAGAAGGGCAGATTTCCTCTTTAGAGATTGTATCGTCCACCCTCCTGTGAAAATAATATGAACCAGAAGGTGTTAGTTTTCCTTCTTCCAAATTTTATTTTTGGGATATTTCTTTTTGGTTTTTTCTGTAAGAGACAAAAAACCCTAACAGGTGAGTAAAGGATTTACCAATAGAAAGACATAAAGTTTTCTAGAAATAGGAATGTCTTTCCCAAATGTGTTAGAAACTGTGGAGCCTAAGTGATAATCGATACTAGGAAAATATCCAAAGCCCTGTCACTGTGATAGCTATCTTAGCAACATAAGAGAGCAAGATCACTACAAAAAACAGTTGGCATTAGAAGTGTTAGAACATCAGTCTTGCTCAAAGTAATACTGTGAACATATTGAAAGCTTTAATTTTAACAAACCTTCCACTAAGCAAAATAGTTTATTACATGTTTGCCATAGTGGAGTCTGATGACAGTAAAAATCCCCCAAAACCAACAAAACCCCTAACACATTAATTTTAGCATCTTCATGAGTTTTCATATGCAAAGAGATATTTGAGTGCCATGGTTGACACAGAGACTTACATAAGTCTATCTCAAACTGATGGTTTAAATGTTTCCCTTGGTTGCAGGTGCTTTCCCTAACCCCTCTGAAGATTGGCTGGAAATCCAAAATGGTCGCAGAAGCACAGTGGCTTCTGTTTGCCTGAAGAACCACCTTCTTAAATTAAACAGCAAGTTGGATTTTCAAGTTGCAAGCCAGCTCTTTGTGGAGCACAAGCATAAATTTATTTACTGTGAGGTGCCCAAGGTAGGCTGCTCCAACTGGAAGAGAATAATTTTTCTTCTCCAAGCAGAATTGAATGCAGAAGCTTCTGAAATTGAGCACGACCATATCCACCAAACCTCAGTGATCAAAAAGCTGGTGTCTTACCCTCCTGCCATACAAAAAGAATTTCTGAACAATTACACCAAAGTGATGTTTACAAGACATCCCTTGGAAAGGCTGGTTTCAGCTTACAGAGATAAACTTCTGCACTCTGAGCCCTTCTACAGTATCACTGTTGCTAATGAGATTAAGGCCATGTTCAGGAAAAACAAAAATTCTTCTGAAAAAGTGAGTTTCCAGGAGTTTGTCAGCTTCATTCTAGCAAAACCACCAAATAGTCTTGACATTCACTGGAAACCAATGTTTCTGCTCTGTGATCCTTGCAACATTCACTATGATGTACTGGGTAGGTATGAAACTCTTGGGTTAGATTCTGAGCATGTTCTGAAGGTCATTGGAGCACCAGGGAGCCTGCACTATCCCAGCTTGAAGAGATACGGCTCAGAGAAACGAACTAATGGTGATATCACCCTGGAGTATCTTAGACAACTGAACTCAGAACAAATTGAGAAGATAAAAAAATTATATCAAATGGATTTTTTCTTGTTCAACTATACTATGAATTATGAGGATTATTTTTCCCTGAATAACTAACAGAGGTTAAGCAAAGAAAAGTTTCCTTCGTATAAAATAGGTGGAACTTGTGCTTGATAAGTGGGTTGGTGACTGACTGCTGCTGGCATTTTACTGGTGTTTGGAGACATGGTTTATCATCCTAAGCACTCTTATAACATCCCTGCCATGATCTGTTGTACTGTACAGTACTTTAACCTACATGAAATTATTGCCTTCCTGTTGATCATCAATGGTGTATGTTTGTTTCATCAACACTGTTTAAAAATGATAGAGTTTAGGCTGTTGGTAGGAGATGGAGGAAGGATGAAGAATGTTGTTTTTCACAATAAATATTTTTAGAACACCATTAAAAAATATAAATTATTTTAATTTTTATTAGAAAAAAAGGACATATGAAGTAATAAATAATCCTCTCTAAAGCCAAATCACTCTGTCTGCAAAAACTTCTATCACAAACCCTGTAGGAAAGGAGGACATAATTTCAGATGCTTGAAGCTGCAATAGAGAACTTTGTGCCTGTTTATATTTCCCCCTTGCAGTGCTCTCATTACAGCCCACCAGCCTCATCCATCAAGCAGTATAGCTGGCAGCAATCCATCCAGGGTTTCCCTTACATTTCTTCAAAATCTTCTCATGAGCAGGTCTGGTGTTCATGGTGACTTTTTTCACTACCTTTGTGAGCATTATGGTCTGATTTGACACTGTCTCCCGTGGCATCCTTGAGGCTAAACTGAGGAAGTGTAGTCTGGCTGATTGGGTAGTGAGGTGGATTGTGAACTGGTTGAAGGACAGATGTCAGAGACTTGTGGTTAAGAGGGTGGAGTCTAGGTGGAGGCCTGTGTCTAGTGGAGTCTTCCAACCCCTAACATTCTGTGGTTCTGTGATTTAAGAGGCAAGGTCTGAAAAAAATTATCTGTTTTTACCAAGGTATTTACAGGTACCTTCTAAACTGTACAACTGGAGTGGTGTATGACCTAAAATCTCAGAAACTCTTATCTAGTCTCCAAAAGCACTTACCACCCAGTCAACTGACTGGTCAGTCAGCACAGGAGGAACAATGTTATGACTTTCCCCATTTGTGTCTGGGATCCCATGAATCCTTGGGACTTACCTAGGCATGTTACTTCAGTAGAGCTGAGTAATCAGATAATATGTTGCTTTCATATAATAATATGCTGCCTGTTGCTTTCTAACCTCACAGCAGATTGAGTGCAAATAAATTGTAGAATTTTGGAGAAGGGAGCAATGAAGGATATGGGAGAAGCAGCTAAACCCATTATCTGCTTCTGACATTCCTAGGTGGCTTTGGGTTTAGATCACTGGGGGATCTGTAACTGTTACTATATTAAGTATGAGACTTGCCCCATTTTTTGGGAAGATCTATTACCTAGTCATACTGAAAATGAATTTGTGACTGTATGAATTGTAGCAAGTTTTAGAAAACAATCATATTAACACTGCCTTTAGGGGATATCATTCTCTCATGAACTACCTTGAAAATCTCTCAAATGCACTTTGTTTCTATCAGCTATATCTGCAAATGTAAAAAAGGCTGGCAGGCTAGCCTTGTACCCAAAGTTGTCTCACAGCTTCTCATTACATAGAAAAGGACAGGGACAAAATGACTTAATCATGCTGCAGGCACTGATCTGGATAAGCATTGCTGCCAGCAGCATGGCTGAGGGAGAGGGAAAAGGCAACAGGGAAAAATGGATGCAATGGGTTTTGAGTCATGAAAGTTGTGAAGAGAGCTCCTGGTGTAGGGAGTGGGATGCAGGGGTGATTTACTCCAGAGGGAAGATGCAGTGATATACTGGATATCAGCTGGAGACACTGATGAGACCATAGTGACAGGAGGAGGTAGAGGAAGAAGCTCTTTGGGCCCCTCCTTGATGGCAGATGGCACCCAAAGCCAGGACTACTGGTCAGTACATCTGGCAGCTCTTGCATGGCTGGCTGTTCCATAAACAGGGTAGCTTTGGCACAGGGAGAGATCCAAAGTGAGAAGACCAAGCAAGAACAGCAAAACAGGTTTTTTGTTGTTATGTTTTGTTATCAAAAATAGCTTGTGATTTTATGTGAAGTTATTCATGGTTTTGGATCTTACCACCACCATATTTGGTGTCCCTACAGTCCCTACTATCCCTGATGCTGGATTGCTCATACCTTGCTGGCAGCCCTATACTTTATGTGAATTTTTTTAACTTAAAGAGGAAGCTGGAAAACACTCCCCTTGAAGTTAAGACTATGCAGAGGGATGCTTGCTCTCTCTCTCTCCTTTCTGAATCAGAGCCATCTCCAGCTATGTTTCTCCTACTTTCTTTGCCAGATCATGCAGAGGAAGAGATTTGCTTCATAACTTGCTTCTGCATGAGAGAAGTCCCTCTAGAGCTATAAGCTTCAGCAAAGATACTTCAGCTTTCTGGCACCAACAGCCAACCCAGGAAAGCCCTGAAGAAATTATTCTGACAGTTTGATAGACATCTTTGCTATCAGCACTCTAGTGTTAACATTCCCCTCTAGCTTCTTGCTGTTAGATACAAGCAGCTTTCTATTCTTAATTTCTCTTTCACACAGATTCACATATTCTTCCTACAGTGGTGGCAGAAAAGGGATGGCTAGTTCATTCATCACAAGCACCAGGCAGTAAGAGAAGGAAGAAAAATCTCTGCAACTATTCACAATTTCAGAGTTGAGATTTGCCTATAGGAAACTGTAGGTAGCACAGTGCCTGAAAGCACTGGCTGCTGTAATGCTGTTTGCTGGCATGGGTTTCACTGAGAAAGCCTGCAGAGGACATGTGTGCATGTGTGCATATATAATAGCAGTTTTAGGCAGAAGTTGTACAAGAACAATGTAAGTTGTGCATTACCAGTGCTATCAAAAGTAAAAATGAGAATAACTTTGATGTCTGTTGGAAAATAGAAAAAACTGAACAATATATTATAAAGGATCTTGTAACATTCTCTTGCAGGCACCTTCTAAAGCTCAACCCAATGTACCCCCTTTCCATTTCTGTGACCTTTAGAATACTTCCTAATGCCCCCCACACCCACAAGCTGCTGTGCAGTGGTGCAGGAGTGCATAAGAGTTCTGCAGCACATTTCAGAGTTAATGAAAACAATGGTGCTTCCTATATGTTGTAAAAAGCTTTCACAGCTTGTGAAGGTGGGCATGGAAGTTTGGGCTGGGCCCCAAAAATGAGTCTGCAGGAGAAAATTACAGGGTCTTTAGTACTTCCATTAAGTTGGCTGTATTTTTTAGTGATAGCTCTCAAGCAGCAATGCTCCTGGAAAACTTTGGTCTATAGTATTTCCTAATGTGTGAGTGGCTTCCCATTGCAGGGAGCAGAGGGGAACTCTACCACTTTGTTTATTCCTCAGGTGAATCTCAAGGCTCATTCCACTGGACAACATTGCGTGTTTGCCAATGAAAAGCCTTGCTGGTATTTCATTATTGATATTGTGATGTAATTAAAGTTGATGAAGGCTCTGAACCTTGTCCTAGTCAGCCCACAGGATCTGCAAACACCTGAAAACTTTATGATGAGAATAATGTGACTGTCTCTTCAAGGCCTGGGAAAGGGATTTCCTGTACTCTCTTCTCTACAAGTGTATTGTCCAGAGCAAAGGCTCGAAGCTCAACTGGCCTCCTTCCTGCTTTAGTTGAGAGAAGAACTCTCACTGGAGCTTCCTTCCTTTGGGTGTTAACTCTAAGTGATCTTTTCCTGGGAGGAAAGTGGATACTTGCAGTTGGGACCAGGGGTGGAGGTGGCATGTCACAGCTCAAAACTCAGGCCCTTAGGTGGGTTCAAAGGGGTAGGGTGTGACATAATTATTCTTAATATTTGTTACTGTATGCTTATTGTAGGACCATTGCTAAGTTTCATTTCTAATTACTGTAATAAACTTTACTGTGTTAACACATTAATGTACTTTTTCATCCTCTCAACAATATTTAAGAAAAAAACCCAACAAAGAGCTGTTTTCCCAAATCATAATATAGGCCACATGTTATTACACAACAATAAATACAAAGCCATTTAGTACATTAATATAAAGCAGTATTAGAGGACTTGTAAAGAATTGAAAGAATTAGCAAATACTAACACTTGTTCTGGTTTGGAGAAAAGATGAAACTAAGTGGGAAAAGGAAGAAAACCAAACAATCTAGTGAAGTCAAACATGCAGCTTTTCTACAAATCTATCAGTAGGGAGGAAATAAGAAAGAACTTTCATATTCTCATGGATGTCCACACACACACATCCTCTCAGACACAAAACTGACATACTTTCTTCCTGAAAGTTTAACAGATCTGATAGTTGATCAGTGTATATCAGCAATGGAGACCATGTCACCTGCTGTTCCTTGAAACAGATGTTTCTTTCACTTAAAAGTTATGATTCTGCCCATAAGTAGTTCTATTTTTTTTTTACACAGTTTTGAATGTGAGTCCTAGCAGGTAAATTATGATTAGTGGTTTCCTGTTCTCCTGCCTTTGCTGGGACAGAACTGTAGGTCAGTCATGGTCTGCAGTTTATTAGCAGTTTGAAGTCAGGTGCAGCACCTGACCTGAGCTAGCTAAACAGGTGTATCCCATATCATGAATGCCATGGTCGTTATAGGGGGAGGTTTGGTGAGAAGGGATGTTCTTTCTCTCCTCCCTTCTTCTCCTCATCCCTGGAGGGGCTTGTTTACCATTCTGTTCCTGAAGACTGCTTTCCTGTGACTGCTGTACCTTTGTTTGGCTGAGTATAACTTTATATACTGGCATTGGTATTAATTTGGTTATTTCATTGAACCCATTTATTATTTCAACCCATGGGTCTCCTCTCCTTTTCCTGCTCCCCTTTCTCTGCTGGTGAGGGGTCATTATGTGGTAGAGCAACTGCTATAGCTTAGCCCTGGATGTGGGCTAAACACAGATAGTTTTTCAGAGAACTTCCCAAAGCATGGCAACTGTGGACAGAATTAAAGTTGTGAGCTTTGAAACTTTGAGTGTTCACTGCTCCACAGAAGTGTCCTCTGACCAAGGAGAAGCAGACAAACACCACCTGTGCAAGTCACTGTTCACTGAATGGACTACAGCCCTCATGGCTCACAGCTAGAAGGTGATTCTATTTCTTCATTCAGATTGTTGGTAGACAAAAGCTTTTAGCCCTACAGTCTCCAGTTTCCTTGACTTGTCTGTCATAGAGGTAGAACAAGAGAAGGAAACAGGGAAAGAAAGAGTAATGCTTTGTGATTGTAGTGTAGGCCTTACATAGCTTCTCTCTGTTTTCCCTTCCTTCTAGAACTGTATGCTAGGTCATGCTTTAATATAAAACAAAATGTTATTAAATTATATAACTTACATAATTAATGCAATCCAAATAAAATCAAAACAGGCAGAGAGTTTACCTGATAGAATTGTCTGAAATTTCAGGAAGTTCTCTTGGCAGTTTTGATTAGGTATGGAGTGAGCACAGATGTATAGTTTGCTGTTTCAAGTAAGAACTCTTTTTAGAGAAAAAGCTCAAGTGGTCAGCACACTGAGACTTATCTTCCAGTGAATCAGCAGATCAAAAATGAGTGATACATTACAGGATCAGGTCTGTGAAAAGGAATTGGCTGAACAATGTTCCAGCACTACCCATGTTTGCTTCACCAGTAGAACACATTCTTTATGCCTCCAGGATCCTTTTTGTAGCTTCTTTTGGAGATGTACCAAAATTTAGCAAGATGAAAGGGCTTTCTCAAAAAGTCCCATCATCCCACCCTGTAGAGATATTCTTAATGAGATTATACATCATTTGTGGTGTCCTACCAAAGGCTCAGGAATTCAGCCATTACTGGAGCTGAGAGCAGAACTTAGCATGAGTACCCAGAGCCAGGTAGGCATACTCATTTATCTTTCTATGATTTAGTATAAGTAGGGGGAGATCCTTTACCTACCTATAACTAATATCCTGACACCCACCTCACTTGATTGCATTGTTCCCCCCTTTTTTTTCCCCTTCTTTACTATTCACCTGAACTCTGTGTATAGACTCCTGCTGAATTCCCACAGTAAGAGGGTACCAAATAGGTGCTGCACAAGCTGTCTCATTCAGGTACAGCTTGTTGGCAGGTGCACATTGCTGGATGTATTGCAACTATTGTAAGATACTTTTTGTGTGAGAAAGTTGTTCAAGCACCTGCTCCATGAGTGAGATATTGCTACAAGGTGAGATGTAAATATAAAGTGAGGGATGTTTTGAAGGCATTTCTATCTGTAACCCACTCCCCCCCCAAAAAAAAAAATCACCCCAAAACCCAAAAAAACCCAACCCCACCTTATCTTACTTAGGTTTAGTGGGTAAGGGAGAAAGCTATTTTGGAAATCATTGACATCAAGTCTCAGAGGCCTCTGTTAATAGTAAACCCAAAGAGATAGAAAACCCTCTCATGAACATTTCTCTGCAGGGTTAATTTTTATTTACCCCTAGAGGTTCGTTAAGACTTGTCCCCATGGGTGCCTACATATTACAGGAGCCCATTGAGACTTCTAGCTTTTGATAAGCATAGAAAAGTAGACTGGCAAAGTTGGGAGAGAATCCATCTGACATCTGAAAGTTAAACAATTGATTCTGGGTCCAACCTGTTCCAGAAAGGGAATAGGTAAGAAATAAAACCTGGAAAACCCAATAGAATTAATGTAAACAAATTATTATCCTTAAGACTTTTTGTATTCAGTAACTGTATTGTACTTTTTCTGGTCTTTGTTTATGAGGTTCCTGTCTGGAAGGCTGGGTTTGGGTTTTTTGGGGTCTTGCTCACAGCACATAATATTGTACACCATGTCAGGATTTGAATTTGTTTGCTAAGCTCCTGTGGCTGTGGTTTACTGTCTGTGGGGCTCTCAGGAGTGCCCTGGCTCACTGCTGGCAGCTGACTGTGGCTACCTATTAGGCGTTTATTACAGCCTCTGCCAAGGCTTTTCATTCTACTCAGGTTTTGGGGTTTTGTTTGTATCTGAAACAGATTTGGCCTCCACATTCTCATCAGCTCCTAAACCTGCAATTTGCAGAATGTTTAGTCCCTCTAAAATTGTGAGAATATATTAATTAAATGTTTGGATCCAGCAATAGAGATTAGAGATTGGAACTCTGCTTTTGACCTCTAATGCTTACCTACTAAGTATAATGAGAGTGTTTTCCTTTCCTTGAGAAGTGAAAAGTTAGCAGAGGTCTCCACAACACCTTGCACCTGGGAAGTCCAAACTGAATCCTCTTACTGAAGTTTGCAAGAGCTTTTGGGACACCAGTGGGGCCAGAAGTTAAATGTTTGGAACAAGAAGCCTGGGGACTGCTGCATGTTGAAGTGCTGCTGATCACAACAAACACTGGTTCATCAAGGCCTCCTTGTCTCTTAAATTCTGCTCTATAATTAATCTTACATTCATCTGGCCTAACTCTGTATAAAGGCCTGGGATGCCAGATACACTTGTTTTTCACCTTTTCTAGAAAAGGTTTGGTGGAATTCCTGCAGATGTTGAAATGAACATTCAGTGTTTTTTCACTGATGTGTAATTATAATTCCTCCGCATTCAAAACCTGTCTGGACACACTTCTGCATGACCTGGTCTAGGGAATCCTGATCTGGCAGGGAGATTGGACTAGATGATCTTTTGAGTTCCCTTCCAGCTCCTAACATTCTGTGATTCTGTGGTTCTGTGAAATCTCCTAGACATCTTAGAAAATGACCCTGAATGTGTTATAAGAAACTGTCTATTCTAGGATTTGTTACCGCTCATTGCTGGCTCATGGCACCAGAGTTCTAGCTCCCAGCTAAACTTACTGATTTTAACTTGGGGCCCTGTCCACAATGTCAGCTGCTGTCTGCAACTGGCTGACAAAACTCTTCATGAAGCAGTTTACCAAGCCATTTTTTCAGGCCAAAGCCTGAAACACAAATGTACTGGTTATATTGCACAGAACTTTTGTTCGTCTTTCCTGTTCTCCTTTGAATTCTTTCCAGTTCCATGTGATTTCCACCTCTCCTGAAACATGATGCCCAAAGCTGGGTGAAATCCTGTGTCTTTACAAGGGCCACATAAATTAAAAGCACAAACTCAGGAATATCATGTTACATTCCCATTTGTAGTGTCAATTCAATGTTATCCTTCTGCTAGTGCATCACATCTTGTTTTTAAGACTGAACCACGATACTACATCAAAACATCCCGGGACTTGAGACGGGAATTCTAATCCAAGCTTTTGAACCTGGAGTTGTCCAAACTCTACAGCCTTGTGTGCCCAGACTTTGGGAGGATTTATTTTAATTTTGGCAGCTAGCATCCTTGGAAATTAGATTTAAACACCGTATGTCCTTGGAGTAACCAAATATTAATCCAAGTTCATATGGGGCCATCTGGTGGTGCAGTGTGGCTTGGGCAAGAGAGGATTACCCCAAAAGAGGTATTTGATAGCTGGTGTAGGTTGGTTGTTATTTTCACCTGTAGTCTTGTAGCTCAGGATTCTCATGCCTGTTTTTATACTCCCTCTGATTATCTTCCTCCTTCCCTGGAACAAGAATTCAGTTTCAACTTGGCCACGAGTGGCTTTCCTCTCCCAGTAGTTTGTTCATCAGTCTGACATAATCCTTCTTCTCTAACTTGCTAAGATGTGGGGACCATCCAGCTTCTGACACTGGAAATTACCCTGTTCTGTTCCAGCAAGAACCTCTTGTTTCTGTGTTGCGCTTCACTTCTTCCACAATGGAAACTTACTTTTTTTGTTTGTTTATTTGGGGTTTTTTTTTAGGTTGGTTGTTGGGTTTTTTTTGAACTGCAACTGGGCAGGAAAATAAGGCCTCTTATAATATCTCTTTATTAGTTTGATCTTCACATGACAGTCTGAAAAACAGGGTGTAATATATGGTATATGGTTATGTATCAATATCTCACTTGCCATTAGGCATTTTATGTGTAAAATGTAGCTCAGTATCTTCTATTAATCCCAGCCAAAATTCTGTTGATGTGCATTGTTTTCAAGGAATCCATATGTGTGTTCATCAAAGAGAAAAGTTTTTCACGGAAATGGCCAGAAACTGCCAGCGCTGGAAATGTAGTTCCTAAAATGAAAGTGAAGTCCAGCAAATAAATCCCTAGACACTTCATATCAGTCTCCCTGTGTCATCTCAACCCAGTGTTTCTGAAGGTGCTTATGTCCTCATGAGGCAGTTTCTCAAATGCTCTAGCAAGTACCTTGATAACATTGTCAGGGAAATAGGATTCATTATTCCTCCAACTGGTATACAGAAAAAACCACAAAAACATTAGGTTCAAGTTAGTAAATATAATAACTGTCACCTTTGTCAACTTTAAAAACAAAACAAACAACCCACTGGGGAAGCAAAGGTCTTCTCTTTGCAGTTTCAAAGAAGGTGTAGTTTTCTTTGCTTCCTATCTGGTCATCGTGTAGCCTTGCAAACTTGTACTTACGTGAGGAGATAATGTATTGGATACATGAGTAGAATACACTTGATGGTTTTATTTTGGTTTGCTATCTTTTTCCATGATGTTAAAGACCATGTTAATTGTTCTTTATGCCAGTAAAAGCATGGAGTATTCTTTCTCTAGTACTTTTGCAGGACTATTTTGTTTATCACTGTTTATTAGGAGAAATTGTGCAACTAGCCCCATAGAAAAGATGAAAGAGTGGAAAGTCCCATGAGTTCAGAAGGTCAGGGGAATGCTTGGGTGCTGAGCCACCTATTCTGTCAGAGGAATCAGAAGAATTTGCTTATAGATTTACCATCCTTGGCTTATAATATAGTAACATAGCTCCTTATGAGGAAGAGTGGATGGTTTAATTCTGTCTTGCTTTCAGTGTCTTTTTCCAGCAACTGGCTCTCTTGGAAAGACAAGAGATGGAAACCCAAGCTAATGATCTGTAATCCAAGTTTAGTTACCAAAAAGAACTCTCTGTTCTCTTAGCAATGGTGGAAACACCAAAGACAAATACCAGATAATAGCTTAGGACACAGATATGGCAGCATTAACTTTTGCATCAGGGTCTCAGTTAGTTTATTCATGGCCAGAACTGAAGAAACTCATAAGAATAATGGTGTAGGAAATACAAGAATTAATCCACCAGGATGAAGGAGAAGACAGGGCAATTCATGTAACAGTTGGGCTCAATGATCCTAAAGGTCTTTTCCAACCTAGACAGTTCCATGAATCTATATTCTGATTCAAAAAAAACCAAAACCAAACAAACAAAAACCAAACCACCCAAACAAATTTAAAAAGAAGGACATCTATGACCAGGAAAAGCTGACCTTCTCATAGTCTCCATTATTGATTTAATTCAGCACAAACTGAGACTTAATATTTTTTTTAATGCAAAAATTGGAGATTATTTTCCATTCAGATTACTATCTGATTTACTTTTAAAATCATATGAAAAAAGGGTAACTAAAACTTCATACACATTCTCCCAGGAAAAGCTTGGAAGAACCAGAACTTACACAGATCTTTAACATGTTATTTCTATCTACTTTTTATACTGATTTACTCTCGCAACACATAGTGCAAATAGGCTGTCCATGGTGATTGATTACACAGCATCCACTGTGAGAGAATCACAAAATCATTAAGGTTGGAAGAGATCTCTAAGATTATTAAATCCAGCTGTTAACCTATCACCACCATGCCACTAAACCATGTCCCTAAGTACCACATCTGCATGTCTTTTAAACACCTTCAAGGATGGTAACTCCACCACTTCCCTAGGCAGCTTGTGCCAATGCCTAACTACTCTTTCTGTGAATAATGTTTTTCCTAACACACAATCTAAACCTCCCCTGGTGCAACTTGGGGCTACTTCCTCTTGTCCTCTCACTGGTAACCCAGAAAAAGAGACTGACCCCCATCTTGCTACAACCTCCTCATCTTATGCTTATGTTAAGCTTGCATTAGCAGCATCATTACAGCTACAGTGTTGTTGTTGCTTGACTTTCAAAGAATCTTATTAGGCACTTTTTAGTGGCATTACTAGTAGTGATAGTTTTGGGGACTTAGATGACTATAGGATGTAGGTTTTCTGTTTTGAAGCCAGAACTACCAAGGTAACTGAGTACAAACATTAAGCTTTGTTTTGGTTTTAAACACCTCTCTGTCACCAATAGTCCTCCAAGGACTGGCAGTAATACCATCGGACGCTGTCCGTAATGTGTGCCGAGTCTCGCAGTTGCACCTCAGGGGACAGATGTCCCCTCGGCGTGGTAAAGGTTAGGTGTCTCGGTCAGCAAAAGCTCGGGTGCTGTCCGCGGTGCTGAGCGCGTCCATGAGCCCCGAGTCGGCAGCCACGGCCCAGTCCACTCTGAGGGTCTGTCTGTTCTCCCAAGGACAAGAAGAAACAGGCTCAGGTTGGTCCAGCGGAGGTTTAAGTTGGATATTACAAAGTCTTCACCAACAGGGTTGTCAAGCCCTGGAACAGGCTGCCCAGGGAAGAGGTGGAGTCACCATCCCTGAAAGGATTTAAATGACATGTAGATGTGGTGCTTAGGGATAAAGTTTAGTGGTGGACTTGATAGTTCTGGGTTAGTGGTTGGACTCGGTGATCTCAAAGGCATTTTCCAACTTAAATGATTGTATGAAGTGCTGGCATAAAGATGTACAACCCTGTGGCACAATGCTTATGGTAGCAACGAGGTCAGAAATGCTCTTCTTAGGCTAATATTAATTCTGCTGTTCATGGTGAATTTCACAGATCACTCTTTCCCCAGCACATTGATGACTGACTGCAGGAAGTTGTTATACAACATGCTTCTTTACAACACTCTCCACTTAAAGGGTAAGCTAGAGGTTGACTTGCTGGAAAGCAACTTGGTGGAGAAGGAGCTGGCAGTCCTGGTGGACAACTAGTTGCCCATGAGTCAGCAGTATGCTCTTGTGGGCAGTAAGGCCAATGATATGCTCTGACCCAGA
Source organism: Galbula dea (assembly GCA_013399015.1). Lineage (NCBI taxonomy): Eukaryota > Metazoa > Chordata > Aves > Piciformes > Galbulidae > Galbula > Galbula dea. The sequence continues at coordinate 299,864 of VWZX01005568.1, forward strand.
GGTTGAGTGAGGTTGTCCTCCCCTTTTACCCTGCCCCAGTGAGGCCATATCTGGAGTACTGTGTCGAGTTTTGAGTCCACAGTTCAAGAGACATGGAACAACCAGAGAGAGTCCAGCACAGATTGAAAAGATGATGAGGCATCTGAAGCATCTTTCTAATGAGGATAGGTTAAAAGACCTGGGGCTGTGTAGCCTAGAGGAGACTGAGAGGGAATCTTCTTAATGTTTATCAGTATCTAAAGGACAGGTGTCAAGAGGATGGGGCCAGGCTCTTTCCAGTGGTACTCGGTGATAGGACAAGGGGCAGTGGACACAAACTAGAACACAAGAAATTCCACCTAAACATAAGGAGAAAATTCTTTCCTGAGAGGGTGCTAGAGCACTGGAACAGGCTGCCAGAGAGGCTGTGGAGTCTCCTTCTTTGGAGACTCAAAACCTGCCTGGACACAATCCTGTGCAACCTGCTCCAGGTGAACGTGTGCTAGCAGGGCTGTTAGACTAGATGATCTCCAGAGGTCCCTTACAAGCCCTATCATTTTGTGATTCTGTGTAATATACCAGAATTTAATGTTAGCATCACAGTAAGCACGGGTAAATGTGTCCCCGTGTTCTGAAGGTTTATAAACAGCTAGCCAAAAAAACCCCAACTGTACTTACTGAAAGCATAAAGCTAATAAGTAGTTTCATTGGAGCAATTATCTTTAAATCAAATCTTCCTCCTGAAGTTCTTACAGCTCACAGGCAACTCTGAGGAATGTGGTTGTTAGGGTAAAATGTTACCTGTAATCATCTCAAACACGACGGCAAAACTTCCTCTTGTTTTGTTATGACATTTTTGTGTGGATTTTCTGCTAAAATGACAGTTGTGAAAGATGAATATTTTATTTAAGCCAAGAACAGGCAAAATACAAGCAGAAAACATGAGAGTATCTCAGATGCTCTTCTATGAAGCTGCAGGCACTTTGAGGAGGAAGCACACAAATTTACATGCCAAACTAACAACCTGCAGCCAGTGATGTTGCTGCCTGGCTGCTCCTTTCAGCACATGCTTGTCAGCATGGAACAGCACACCTGGGGTCCCTTCTACTCCCTCATTTTATTCTATTCCCTGGATAAGTTGCCCCCCAGGCCAGCAGGGAGAATGTGAAGGAGAACAGGCTGAGAAAGAAGTGGGGAAAAAGAGGTCTTACACTTCACAGAATATTCAGAGTTGGTTTTCCCCCCAGTAGCTCTTCCTCTTGCATCTACAGTAGGTGAGGTAGATGAAGAGTTCAAGGTACTTTTGTTCAGGTGTCTAACTTGCAAATGTAATTTTAATTCCAGCCACGAAGGAATCTTCATAGTTTATTGTCCCGTTCCTGCAGGTTCATCTGATCTATCCACTGAGATCTATATAACCATACTCACTTTCACCAATCTATTATGTCTCCCTCCTAGCTGAGGAGCTGCTCAAATCCCAGAATCCCCTGCTAGGTCAACTGTCACATGCTTGGAATCTGCATTCAACTTCATTCCACTGCTTAAACCCAACAGCCTCTTTCCTGTGCTTCCACGGCAGCTTTGGATCCCCTTTTCAGGTCACCGACTTTCCATAGCCTCTGGGTTGCTCAGGAGTAATACTCTGGGGTACTAAGAGCTGAGCTAACAGCACGGCTGGGAAGTGGGAAAAGTGATTTCTGCATGTGCTGACCACACATTAGAGGCCAGAAATCCAGGGTAGGGGACAGCTGAAGCATTGTTGTATCACTGAACATCTTAATAATGCAGCCACAGTATGACTTTAAAAATTACTGACTGAATTACAGCTATGCTGCTTCTTAGGTAAAGGTAGATTCCTAATTTTTTTTTTCATAGTCCATTTATTGAGCAGATGTCCAGAGTTTTTATCAAAAGTCTCCATATCTTGCATAGAGAAATTTGGCAAATAGCTTATGGAAGTTAATCTGAAAAATAAAGAGCTCCTATTTCTTGCAGCAGTTGCTTTCACATCATGTAACCTGGGTTTAGGGTCACAGTCTTGCATAGAGAAATTTGGCAAATAGCTTATGGAAGTTAATCTGAAAAATAAAGAGCTCCTATTTCTTGCAGCAGCTGCTTTCACATCATGTAACCTGGGTTTAGGGTCACAGTCTTCTCTTGAATGCAGTAGCTGTGTACTTGAAGAATTTTACCTGGTCATGTTCATATGAAAAAAAGAGGATGTGACTGCAACATGCACTAACTTGCTTATTTAGTCTCTTGAGCAGCAAAGAGAGCACAACTGGAACGCCCCGTGGGATCCCCAGCCTATGCCTCCTTGGTGGCTACCAACCCTCACTGCCACTGCTGCTCTGCCAGCTACACCAGTCTGACCAGCCCAGAGCTTGCTCTGCTCCAACCTCCTCTGGGCAGGGAAGCATCATCGTCCCGCAGAGTTTCTCCTGACCCACACCTCTCCTGAGGGGAAGTCAGCTCATCCGTGGCTTTCCTCTTACTTTCCAGGTAGAGCTGTGTTTTTCATTTCAGCCACTGGAGGGAACCTCAGTCTCAGCCAGAAGAGGCCTACGGGTGAAGTGGAATCTGCCCTCAGGCTTGACCAGCTTTCAGACCCAGGTACCTTTCTTCTGGAAAAGGGTCTTCCTATCTTACTTTTTATTTTTGCATCCAAGAGAGATATGTGAATTACAACTCTCGAATTACTCTTCAGGTCTTCTTAGGTTGGATTTGAAGGACATGGTGTTTCTCAGCTGCCATGCTCTAAGCCCTCTGAGGAGTCTCATGTGGGCAACAAAGTATTTCGTACCTGTGAAACAGGCCAAGCTAAACCCAAGGCTCCTCTCTAGATCATGAGGTTCAAGGCCAAGTGCAAGGTCCTGCCTCTGGGTCAGGGTACTCCTCAATATCAAAAGGTTGTGAGACAATGGGATTGAAAGAAGCCCTGTGAAGAGGGACCAGGGGCACTGGTGGATGAAAAGCTGGACATGAGCCAACAATGTGTGCTTGCAGCCCAGAAAGCTAACTGAATCCTGGGCTGCATCAAAAGAAGTGTGGCCAGGAGGTCAAGGGAGGTCATTCTGCTCTGTTGAAAACCCACCTGGAGTACTGTGTCCCGTTCTGGAATCTTCAGTGTAAGAAGGACATGAACCTGCTGGAGCACATTCAGAGGAGTACCACAAAAATAGTCAGAGGGTTAGAACACCTCTGCCATGAGGAAAGGCTGAGAGAGTTGCGGGGGGGGATCAGCCTGGAAAAGAGAAGTCTCCAGGGAAACCTTATTGAGGCCTTTCAGTACTTAAAGGGGCCTGCAAGAAAGATGGGGACAGTCATTTTAGCAAAGCTTGTTGCAGGAGGAAAAGGGGTAATGGCTTTAAACTAAAGGAGGGAAAATTTAAACTGGCTATAAGGAGGAAATTTTCACAATGAGGGTGGTGAATCACTGGCACAGGCTGCCCAGAGAGGTGGTGGATACCATATCTCTGGAAACATTCAAGGTCAGGTTGGACAGGGCTCTGAGCAACCTGATCTAGTTAGAGGTGTCCCTGTTTGCAGCAGAGGGGTTGGACTAGGTGACCTGTAAAGGTCTTCCAACTCTAACCATTCCATGATTCATATTTAATCTTTCCAATCTGTTGAAAGTGTCCACAGCATCTTCACCTCTGTATTGTCATGGCTTAGATACCCTATGGGAATGCAAACTGAAAGGAAGTAAAAATAAGCAATGTGTTAATGATAACAATGTTTAGAAAGGGATTTCATGGGAATGAGTCTTTTTTTTCTTTTTGCCAATATAAATAAAGGCAGAAAGTTCTTTTTGTAGCAGCAGTGTGTGAAATGTGAAACCCCAGCAGTGGGAAGCAATACTGGTATGAATCAGAATGACTGAGATAAACAAAACTCCTTATTCCTGGAGTGGGAACATGATCTGGTGATTACAGGAGGAGAGAGCAAACCTGAAGTGCTCATTTCTGTCCCTGACTCACCATATGTCAGTAGTCAACTCATGTACTGCCTGTACCCGCCTGTAAAATAGGGACACACATATCTGTGTCTTATCAGATCTGGCTCTTGCCAAGCATCATCAATGGATGCTGACAGCCCTTTGCTGTCAGGAACCAGGATTTCACAAGTGGCAAGTACAAGTCATTATCACTTTTCCAGGACACCAACACCGCTCCTTTTACTAGAACAGTAGTACCCTTACAAGCAAATGTGGCGATATTCGACTGACAGAAGAATCTCTTTATTCTCCTGGTTGTGTTGAAATGCTTCCAGTTAAATCTTACACAGACTAAAGCTGATATGCTATAAAAACACAAGTCAATTAAACCTATCTATCTTATCCAACCACTCAACACCAATCAGTAGTATTAAAAGGACATTTTTCAACTTTCATACATGTATTTATCCAAATTAAATGTATTGCATATATTTAGTTTCTATCTTTATTTGTTGTAAAATCTTAAAAATTATATTTTATAACTGAACCATTAAGTGATCTTAGCCCTGTGTGGAGTTGGTGGTCTCAGAGCTGTTGCAAATGTTGTTTCCTAAAGAAGGAAACCTTTTAAGTAAGGTTTCCCAATCGCAGACCACACATAATCCTGTAGTTGCAGAAGAAGCAGAGTAACGGCTAAAAGTGTCTGCAAACCCAACCGTCCTCCCACATGCAGCAGGGCTGCTGGAAGGACTCCTGCTTGGCCTGCAAAAATTCGTGCTTAACCTCTTGCCTGGGAATAAAATCTTTTTCTGTCTTGCTGGTCTGCAGATGGAAGCTGCCACAGCTACAGAAAGTAGTTAACTGGGTCCAGCCTGTGCATGTGTGATTTTGGACACCCATTTAAAACTACCCTCTGTATTTTCTGCTCTGTCCTTACATTTATCGCTGTGAGTCTTCTTATAAAACCATCAATTATAGAATCAAACTTACAACTTTAGGTAGGTATTAGGCCTAATCACTTCATATTTTGAGACTGTCTTTCTGCTATAAGATTTGAAACTAATTACAAAGTTGTTCATAAAAGTGGTGACTCTGCATCTTCTTTCAGAAAGAACTTCTACCCGTTAGGTCTACCACAGAGGAATAACCTCCTGCCGGCACTTTGGCTTCCTCTCTGTCTGTTGGTGACAAGCCACACTGCCCACCATATTCTTCTCCTATTTACTCTTAGTGCCTTTACAGAATTTTGCAATAGTTGTCACCCCTGTCTCACCCAGCACGTACACCTTGGCAGCTCCCTGGGAAAGCACCTACAGCTATGCCCCAGTGATGCCACATCTGGAGTACTGTGTCCAGGTCTGGGCTCTCGAGCTCAAGAGATAGTCCAGCAGAGGTTACAAGGATGACGAGGGGACTGGAGCATCTCTCTAATAAGGAAAGAGAGACCCGAGAGAGACCTGAGACCTGAGAGTCTTGGGGCTGTTTAGCTTGGAGAAGAGCAGATGGGAGACAGAATTTTCTCAATGATTATCAGTATTTAAAGGGTGGGTGTCAAAAGGGTGGCACCAGTCTCTTTTCAGTGGTGCCTGTTGATAGGACAAGGAGCAACAGTCACAAACTGGAACACAGGAGCTTTCATCGGAACATAAGGAGAAACTTCTTTACTTTGAGGGTTCCAGAGCACTGGAACAGGCTGCCCAGAGTGCTTGTGGTCTCCTTCTCTGGAGACTTCCAAGACCCACCTGGATGCAATCCCGGGCAATCTGCTCCAGGTGAACCTGCTTTAGAAGGGGGGGTTGGACTAGATGATCTCCAGGAGGTCCCTACCATTCTGGGATTATACACAAAGAACTACATTCACCACAAGATTTGGCCATTTAAGCTGGAAATTCACACTGGCCAAATTCCTGGCTAGGCACCATTTAATTCTAGAAAAACATCTGGAGTTGACTTGACTTTTTATCTGTGAAGCTCCCATCTGCCTGCTCTCCTGCATGCTGGAGACTTTGTAAACAGCACAGCAGTTGCTTCAGGAGAGGGCACATCGTGTGGTGCCTGTTGAAATAGGCTATTCAGAGACAACCTGCAAGATCAAACTGTAAAATAGTCAACTGCAGCCGAGCAGCCTGAATGAATCAAGGAGGTTAACAAATGATTTATGTATCACAGGAGTGGGGAGTCCCCACCGCTGTGGCCTGGGCTGCACTGCATGACGTGTTGAGTGAGCACAGCCCCCTCTGCAATGAGCTCACAGACCAAGAACCAGGCAAGAGACAACAGATGGCAAGAGACAGATGGGAGAGTTGAAGGAAACAATGAGATAAATGAGCAAAAAGTAAGTTGAAGACTTTAGCATTTGGTTCAAAAATTATTAATTTTACTAATCTTCTCAGCTGATGTAGCCCTACAGTAGGATGCCTTTCCTGTTCCAAGGGCCTTAGTAGCTACAATCACAACGCATGTGGCAGCCTAGCACGGGTTACATTTTAGGGAAAGAGTGGGAGGTAAGGAGGCAAGAAGTACTCGGCGGGCGTGTGTGCTATTTGCTGAAATTCCCCCGGTAACGGCGGTTGGGGTATCTCAGCAACCCAGGGCTTAGGGCAACCCGATTAAGCACAGCTCAAGGAGGTGAAGCGCTGACTGACGGAAAAACTAGGCTGTACCGGAGCACGGCAGTGCCCTGCCGCCTCTGTCACCTGCAGCAGGGCCTGTCCGCGCGCCGCCGGACCCGACAGACCTGAAACCCGACCGGCGCCGTCGGTGGGAAGCAAGCGCGGCACCCACACTGTCAGCGGCTGCACTGTGCACTCGGCTGGGCTGACTCACCGTACCTCTCGCTTACGCACTACATCCCTGCGCCTTGTTGGGGACAATTCGACCACCCGCGGCACCCCCAGAGGGATGCCGAGGTCCCACAGTAGCACCGGGGGCACACGCAGACCCCAGATCGCCATGGGAGTCGAAATCCCGAGAGGGCGTCAAAAGCCGCTCCCCTCACCCTTCCTTATTCCCCCCTAGCTGGGAGGGGGCTCGGTGAGCAGCCGTTGTGCCCGGGGAGCCGTTACCCGGCGAGGGGCAGCGGCTGCTGGAGAAAGGGGTACGATAAGGTGGAAGGTGCCCCGCAGGGACAGCGTGAGGCCGTAGCCACTCGCCGGGGGCCACCACAGGGAAAGCGAAACCTAAGGGGCGGAGGAGGCGGTGGCGGGGAAGGGGAAGGGGTGGGCAGGGGCTCCCCGCGGCGCTGCTGGGCTCGCTCCTCCCCTCAGCGCCGGGGCGGAGCGGGGCGGTGGCGGCGGGAGAGCGGGCGGGCTGAGAGCGGCACCCATGGCACTTGGCGCTGTGTCAGCGGGCACGGCAGCCGCCTCCGGCCGTCGCCGCGGGTGAGTCAGAGCTGCCCGGGGAGGGCGGGCTGGACATGAGCCTCGCCACCGGGCTGCGAGCAGCGGCCGGAGACTGAGCCACAAAGAAGTTTCCCCGGCGGCGCGGTGTTCCCCCATGCATACTCCTGGCCGTCGGCCCTGGGGCGCTGCTCGGCAGGCGCCCGGCGCCAAGCCCGCCATGGAGCCCCGCGCGGGGCTGCATAGCAGTCCGGACCTCAGCCGGGCCAAGCGGCTGAGCGTGGGGGAGCTCTGCTCCCTCTTCGAGGCTCGCTGCGCTGCCGTGGCCGCCGCCGCCGCCCGGCAGCTACCCGACCCGGCGAAGAGAGGCTGCCGGCCCCCCAACGGGGTGCTGCCGCCTGTCATCCCTCGGCTCACCGTCACCGCCGAGGAAAGCGAGGAGGCGCAGGGCAGCCCCCAGGCGCAGCCGCCACACCCGGAGAGCGGCTGGCTGAGAACGGACAACTCACTGCACCTGCAGTCCCGCAGGCTTTCCACCTCTTCGCTTTCCTCCACCGGCTCCTCCTCCCTCCTGGAGGATTCTGAGGACGACGTGCTGAGCGACACGGAGGGCAGGAGCCAGGGCATCGTGCACCTGGAGCATGGCGACGACACCAACCAGGTAAGGGGACGCAGACGGGGGTGGGCGGTGAGGCAGCGACTCACTGCCCCCTTTATCGGGCACCCCTGGGTGCCTCGGTGTCACCCCGCGCTCTCGTTTGGAGTGAGGTTTCTGCAACCCAACTCCACGCAAACTTCGGGAAACTCGTGCCTGGGGCCAGCAGCAGTGCGATATGGTGTACATACAGGTTCCTGTGCCTGTTTGGGAACGTGCTGTTGTGCGTTGGCTCCGCTAAACCCCGGCCAGGTGCGCGCTGTTTTGCTTCCTTTCTGCCGTGAAATTGTGTTTGATGGCCCAAGAAGAGAGGGGAGAGGAGGGGACACATATACACGTTTTTTGATCCTAACTGGGTTGTTGTTTGCCTTTTCTTTTTTTTCCAGTCTCCTTTATCCGATCTTCAAAAAAAAAAATTTCCAGGCATTTACCAGCAGGTATTTTTTGTCTCTTCCAAGCCTGGAGTCTGTGGTTGTCAGTTTTTCAGCTGCTTCTTGCTGTGAGCATGCCAGGGGATGGGGAGGAGCTTGGAGTGGGTAGAATGCATGCTTTTGTCCATTCTGGCAGTAGCACATTCTTCTCAGTAAATCCCCTCTGTAATTTAGCAGCTTTCATCCGTGAAGTGTACTTTTAAAGACATGTAGTTAGTTGCTTTTTCATAATCTTTAATGTATATTAGCCTGCCTCGTTATAGAATGCTTCTCGGGGTTTTGTAGCTGAAGTATGTTGCTTTAGCAAATTCTCCCTCCTACCTTTATTGAGACCACAACTTAAACTGTTGTTCTGCTGCCAGCTTGTTGGCACTGAATGGCTTTCAAGCAGAACATATGTTTTGAAATAATGTATAAGCAAGAAGTAAAGCAAGTTGTAGGTGATACTTCCAGCTGGACTTTTCTCATGGTAATTGTGGGTTTACTACTTCAGAGGACGCATAGTACAGGGCCTATAATGCTGTGCGCAATATCGGTTTTGTTTGCATCAACTTGTGTCCTGAATTCGGAAGAGAAGAAAAAAAAAAAAGGGTTGTCCTTTTTCATACTGCATATCAAGAAACCAATAATTTGTACTTTTGATCCTCAGATAGTAATTGTTTCCTCTACCCACCAGATTCTATTGTTTTGCTTACTTTTCTCAAATATATAGTCTGCTAGTGGGTTTTTTGTGAGAGGAGCAAAAGAATATAAATTAGAGGCTATAGGATGGTTTGACTCAATGTCCCTGCTGTCACAGTGGGCTGTATGTGTGGTTAATAGGGAACAAGAATTTAGTTATAACACTTAGCAATACAGAGAACTGTGAGATGTCATTGTGACGTCTGGTTGTCTTGTTTGGGAATACAGGCTGAAGCAAAACCAGCTCTTCAGGTGATGAGCTTCAAGGTTTTGCTTCTGCACCACCAGTGTCATTGGTAATGTACACAGTAGAGTCCTAAATGATTGCATACTTTATTGAATCCTAAATTATTCACTAGTATTGTGTCCTTCCCTGTAGTCTGATGTGGACATATCTGAAACATACAGCGTAAGGGGATGTGAGTGGTATTACTTTCCTTTAAATTATATGCAGTTTCTAGGCACTGCAAAATTGGAAAAGGCTTTAGTCAACTTTTAATTACAAGAAAATAAAATTTTAAAACAGAAGGTCTTTAATAGTGACTTTTAGATAAACTAAAAATAGCTGTATTATAAATGTTTTAAACTCCAACATAATGTCCTATTCATTTAGGTGTGTGGGAAATGGAGGACTTTAATATTAATTGTGAGAATTAAATTTCTGAAGAAGTTTTTGCACATTTAGTTTCCCAGATTTAGTGCAGCAGCAAGACTTTTTAAAATGTCTCATTGATAAAGCAAGTATTCACTCAACTGGTGAAATACTTGTGTTTTTAAAGGCTGAGTTACTTTTCCATCCCTGCAGTGTAGGGGGAAGATGCAGCAAACTGCCCACCAAGAGCCTGCATTTGGACTGATGGTCTTTATCCCATTATCACCTTTGTGGCAAGTTGGCATACCTAGAGCTGAGACTGGTACCTAGGACTCTACCACAGCAGAACTAAGTATCACCAGCTTCATGACACTATATTACGTGGGCCAAATCTTTGATCTGCTTAATTGTGTGCTCATGTAGTTCATCCCTCCCTTCCTACCCAATGAGAGTTCATACCCTGGGAATGTGCTGTTTTGCCTGTCCTCAGGCACACTATTTTTCATTGCAGGTGACTGCACCGTATACTTGCCGATACCTGGAGTTGACCAGGACAGGCTTGTTCTTGTGTTTGATGTCTTTCGGGACTGGACAGTTTTGTGATAGCAGCAGTCCCTATGTTCAGCTGTCCAGTCTTGACAGACACTCTTTCTTTAATGAAGCAGTGAGTTTGCAGCATGCCAAACTAGAAACCTGTGCTTTGAACCTTTGTGGATTCAACTGGATAGGGTATGTCCTCTCTACTCATTAAACTTGAGGCAGAATGAATAAGTGTGTTTTAGAACAGAAGGCTCTGGGTTCAAGGCAGGTATGTACATGTGTAAATAACTGGAAATTATAGGATAACTCAGGGAATGGTTTTGTATTTTGAAGGCTCTACTTAGAGTCAAATTGGTGTATTTTTTTCGTATTTATTGTTTTTAGCATAGGTACCTTAACAAGTGAAGTCTCATTCTCAGGGTGGAACACAAAGGATAGAGACTTTTCTGAAGAAAAATGAAATCACAGGTGGGTGGGCCCAACTTACTGTTTCCGAATTCATGGGAAATTGTGGCATTTAAAAATTTCCCTTGTATTGAAATTTCTGTAGACTTTTTTTAAGAGCCTGGCACCTTCTGACAAAGCTCAGACCAGTAAGAGGACTGCTGGACTGTCAAACCTAGCAGGGACCTTGGAAACTTGCCCAGGTCTTCAACTGCGAGAGTAGAAGTTCTGATAATGTTGGTGTTATCAGGGCTTGAAGGCTTCCATCTGCAGACCCAGGAGCTTGAGACCTAAGCTGAAGAAGGCTCCCGCAGCCCTCTCGGCTGGAGGTCTTTCTACTGTTCCTTTGGAAGTCAAGACACAGTTGATGTATTGTGGGCTCTCGAGCTGCCTGCACAGAGCCATGTGAGAGACAGGAGACTCTGGAGACCTTACTTCTGTGTACAGGGCTTGTTGCCCTGGAGTTGTCAGGCCTTGAGTCCTGGATGGTGATCCTGGGAGTGTGATCCTCGGCTATGCCCCTTGGAGGATGGTTCTCCCTGGCAGCTCACTAGGCAGGCAGGGAGCTCTCCAAGAGGATGCGTGATGCAGTTAAGTATTTCACAGAACATTCTGGGTTGCATGAATTGGCACACCATGCCAATGTTAAATTTTTGCTGCTTACTGAGCGCACTGTGTGGGCATGTCCCTGGAGCATCAGGGTTGCTCTTGTGGGGAGTGAATACTGGGGGACCGATGACTGACGATTGCAGTACTGTCCCAGCCTGGCTCAGCAAGGACAAGATGCTTCTGGCATCTAGGCAGGCCTACCTTTAGAGAAGCCCAGTGGGTGGATTCCAGTTCCTGGGCACAAGTTCCGCATTTCATTTTGCAGTGATTAACAGAGGCTTTGGGAACTAGACTGCCTTGGCTTTCCTGGAGGGAGACCCTTCCAGCAGTGGAGAATTGGAAGTCCAAGAGAAGCCTATTCTACTGCTGGCCTGTTAGCTGGATTTGTGGCTCTGTGAAACCCAGTTGTGCATAGCTGTGGTAATATAATTTGCATCTTGGCAGTTAACTTAATAAAAAAATTACTGGCTATCTTTTAAATAGCCAGTTGACAGAATAGACTTTACCCTATGACAACAGTTAACATTCCTGCCTTCCCTTGCTTTTAAATAAGAAGCTTTCTTTTCTACCCTTGCTTCATGCCATCTGGGAAGTGTATATACACAGTTGAATGTAGCAGTGAAAGCACCAGTGGTCCATTTATAGTAATGGAGAGAGTGTAAGAGTTCTGTATTTTTGTCTTACATTCTGTAAGTGAGTAATTTTAAGAAATACCAAGTCTGGTTAGCACCTTCTTTGTTGGGGCAGAGACATTAAAAGTGGTTTTCACAGAGAATAAACACCATGATAATGTGCAGCAGCCTCTTGTCTTCTTTATGGGAGAATGTTATTTACTAGATAGAGCCATGCCAAATAAATCTACCCGTTCTCGTAACTGTGACCTGTCATTTGAAATTCCTAGATCTGTAACCATGAGAACAGCTGACAGCTTGCTAGAGAAAAAGCAGTTTAGTTCTTGCTTCAATGATACCAGTCCAGAAAATTTGGGGGATACTCATTAGCAAAGCTTATTTGGTTTCACTGATCTTCTCACCATTATTTTTCATACTACCAAACACCTTAAAATGGACAGACATACAGGGAATCCTGCTGTGGCAGGGGGGTTGGACTAGATGATCTTTCGAGGTCCCTTCCATTTCTTAACATTCTGTGATTCTGTGAGTTACACATGCTTAACGAATATGGACCAAAAGTTTCAACTACTTTGGCTCAGGGGTGGGTTACATAAGCTATTGCAGTGGAATAGATTTGTTATTTTTAAGTGAAGAATAGGAATGAAAGGATGACATAAGTAAGACACTTAATGGGTTTTTAGCCTACTTTCCAAAGGAAAGAAAGCTTGTGTAATCACTCTGTCAATTCCCTTTTAACAGCTTCAGTAGATTTCAGTCAAATTTGGCAGTGACATAGACATCTCAAAGTTTCTTCGAAAGCCCTTTAAAGTTCCACGAAGATCAGCCTTTGGGTGGAAGAGAGGAAGCCAAACTAAGTGCATACCTTTCCTTCTCAGAGGGTGAAGGTGCAAGATGAGTTCAACAGTTGTCCTCTGGTTTGCTTGTTAATTAGCAAATTGGCATGTGTGTCCTGGCTGGTTGATAAGTGCTTACGTTTTTGAGCCAGCCAGAGCAGGTAGTGTCCCTTGTCCTGAGGGTAATTAGGAGAAAGTATGGGAGGGAGCATACAATGTTGTGGGCTGGTGAGGTCAGGGAATGTGGAAGGCACTAGTTGAGAGGCAGGGGAGGAAGACAAGGAAATTCTGGGTGGATGTTGAAATGTGAGAGGGCAATATTAGAGGGCTTTTTGGCATAATCTTATAGCGGACAGTGGCAGGCTGCAGTTACTTCACTAAAGGTGCAGGACATTAGATAGCAGTCAAGTAGAAACCAGGCTTCATTAGATTGCTTTCATGGAACAGCTACTTTTAATGGAATATTTTCCATGGTTCTAAAAATTGCTGATTTATAATGACAGTCCTGTATACTGAAATCTTTCTATTGTATACTGAACAAATAGGAGGTGCACAGTAGTATGTTCTGCATTTCTGTGTTGCACAGTTATTGGGCCAGAACTCTGAACTGGGAGCCTTCTCTCGTTTTGAGGATGGTTTCTTCTCCACTGTACACTCTGGTGGTGGAGCATATCAAAACATAACATCAGCAGTATTGGTTCTAGTGGTAATATGGATTCTTGTCTAGTAGGAAATGGGTTAGCTCTTACCAAACTGGTTGAGAGAGGGGCATTTAAATGTCTTATCAGTTAGAGTTTCCAGTCCTGGATATATCTGATATGGTGGCCTAGAGGTTACAAAATTCTTCTGTTTTGAATCATTTTCCCGTGGATAGTTTTCACTTTTCATATGGTAAAGGACATGTTGCTTGAGTGTACAGTTTAATATTGAAAGAACTCTATTTATGGACTTGCTGGATTAGGTGTGTTATAGAAGTTTCTCTATATGCAGTTCTCCAGTTCAAACCTCTTTGTAATGCATTCTGCATCTGGAAAAAGGGAGAGTAAGTAACAGCAACTCCTGGTCATCAGGTGATGCATTCCTACTAAAGAGGGCATACCAAAGCAGATCTTTCTAAAGCTATCATTGATTCAGCAGAGTGGAGATTTATCTGTGAAAACCCATGTCAGTCTCAAAAGGAATAAGTGCAGTGGCTTTAGCAGTAGTTAGGAATTCTGTGCCTCTGTATTTTTGGGTTCTGATACCCTATGAGACTGGTTTGATGAGGGTGAACTTCTTTTAATTGAAGATGTGGTTGTTAAGATAGACAAAAATAACCTCTCAAATCACATCTAAGGTTTAATATAAATGGAATATGTTAAAATGAATCAGTTTGATTAAATTCTCATAGTATGATGCAGTTTAGTATAGCTAGTACTTCTGCAAGCTGAGAATGCATGTATTTATCTAGTAGTGTTTTGTTTAGCAGTGACTGAGAAGAACTAAGGACCATCTCTACAGAGCATTTTGTGATGATTATCTACAGAATGTGGTATTATTATCCTTGCATATCTTGGAAGAAGAGAATTATCTTACATACAGCACCAATTGAGTCACTGTTTGTCCCTTCTGCCTTCTCTGTCAGTGTAGATTTTGCAGAGAAAAGGAGCTGAGGCAGAAAGAAATGGCTTGTCAGCCCCTGTTAATTTGGATCTTGCATAGTGTAAGTTTAGATAGCATTTTTAAGTGCCCTTCTCTACCAACAGAGCTTCCTCTAAAAGGCTCATAAGTTAGGCAAGGTGGCATTGTCTGTCCATAGCACAGCATACCTGGGGAAAAACATCATTTAAAAAAAAAAAAGGGTGGGGAGAGAACAACAACAACAAGAAACAGGTGTTAGTCTCCATTAGCTCATTCTGAGCAAAACCATGGGGAAGGGTGAGAGAGACTACCTGTTCATCCATTGTCAGCCTAGCAAATGCAGTGCTATATTGTCTCCAGTGATTAACTGATCCATTCCTGTCAGTAATGGAGAATGCTTTCTGGGATAGCACAGCAGCCAGCAGTATTTGGGTAGAGTTTTATGATGATAAATAATGAGCTTCCCACAAGAGATAAAATTTTCCTTTACATTCCAAAGGACGGAAGTGTGACACTGATGCTATAGAAACCTACTCTGAACCTATCAGGACTGGCTATTGTTGCCTGTTACCAAACCTTCTATTCCTTGGCAAGCTTGGAAAGGAGTTAGCCAAAGACCAATTGGCAGCTCATTTGAAGCAATATCATAGACCTGGCAAGATCCAGATTTAGAGCTTGGGACAGAATCTCCAAGCCAGTTGATGACTACAGCAAGCATGACACAGATGCTTCTTTGTGGGAGCTTGGCATTAACCCAGAATCTGGGAAAACTCTATATCTACAGGCTGAAATATCCAAGTAAGGTGGTGTAGTGAGTGCAGACTCTTATTAAACTGTTTACCCCAGCCCATTGAGACCACCTTTATTTCACTCACATTCAACTTCAATCTGCTGTTCTTCAACAGCCTTCTGACCTCATCCGTGCTTGAGCCACATTGATAACAGAGGTATGGTTACAAGTGATAAAGAATAAGTGTTGATGACATGTTGTGTCTGCAGGTAATTGGCACTGAAATGTGTCTGATTCACCAGTCCACTAAGTGATTACCCATTTAACAGGACGCTAACACATGGCAAGGACATTCCATCCTCCCTTCTTTTCCAGAACACATGCTGCAGGGTAAGTCAGAGTTGGCCAGCCTATTTCACATGCCTGTGCTAAGGAGAGCACTCAAAAGAATGCTGTACTTGGAGAGACTCTTCAGGCCCAGGGAGAGGTGGCCCTTTTGTATCAGGGAACCCAGGTGACAGCTGCCTTGAGCACAGCTGAGCCTCTTCAGGCTCACCTCCTGTGTCTGAAGAGTGGGATGGCTGAACACACCCTTCACAGCCGAGTTCCATCAAGCCTTCCTGTGTGCTGTTCTCAGCAATCTCCACAGAAGGTAGCATCTGCAGGCTAATGAGTGTCTACTTTGAATGAACTTGAGGTTCTTAAAATTTGCCAGATTTGATCAGGTTGACTTCTGCTCTTTCCATGGCCTGCTCCTGCTTTAAAAAAAAAAAAACAACCAAAAAACCTCTTGTGAAATTTTAGGCTCCTTTCTCAAAATTCAAGGTTAAAATGCTTTTCAAAGCATTCATCAGTAGTTTTGTTGTGGGATCAATATGTATCTTTTTCTAGCCTGGAAACAGCCTAAGTTTTTTTGGAATTGTTCAATCTGAAGCAAAACAGTTTTTGCTCCTCTTTGACGTGACAACTTAAAGCAATTCTGAGGGAGAATGAGACAGAAAAAAAAGACTTCATGTGCATTGGTGCTTTAGTGGCTGTTCAGGAAGTCTGGATTTGAGACCCTGACCTTCTGAAACAGGCAGAGCTAGAGTAAGTCTTAAAAGGTGGCCTCTGTATTTTCCTCTATTGTTGTATGCTTATGTGATGCAGTGATAGAAAGGATAAAAATCTGTGAGCAGTGTTTGTGCATCCAGATTGGCTGTTTGTTATCTTTGCAGGGTTTGAGTGGGTTGTTGGCTAAGTGCACTTGACCTGAATGTTCTAAACACTATAAGCTCTGCTTGCTGTGGGCTCTTTCCTCAGTGGTTCCCACCCATGCACGTTCTGTAAGGAACAGTGGTATTGGTTCCACAAAGGGTCAGCTTTGTTCAGAGGAGAACATAGTCAGAAGAAACTGGGAAGCCTTCCTACGCTCCAGCTTTCACTTTTCACAGTGTGAAATGCTGAGTGTCAGAATTTGGGATTGATAGTTGGATACAGTTTGTATTGTCTTGCTGTGTGGAATTCAGATGAGGAACTTTTTTGCCTCCATTGTACTAAACCAGAAGGAGTATGCAATGAAATCCTGGGGTACTAATTTCAGGACAGATCCTGCCATTCTGTTGAAAATCCTACGAGAGAATTTAAAACTGAAGCTTCCTGACTTCTAGTTGCTTTTGCCTATCACTTACTCATGATGCCACCATGGCTACCAAAGACATTCAGTATTAAAAATAATGAAGCCATATTTAAATATGTTGGGAAGAAGTAGGGCTCTACATTTCTCTGTGGCCTAATGGTCTGTATGGATCTGGGCACTAATCACGCCCTGGTAACTGGGCCTGACTTGTTTTCCTGAAGTTAATAGCAAGACCAAAGGGAACATGTGACTAGCTGTCTTCAACAGTGGCACTAGGGAGGGAGGAAGTCTAATAGCCCTTTGCTTGTTAATCACTGTGCCAACAGTCTCCAAGTCTTTTTCCAGTGGTAGGACTAGATGATGTCCTGAGCATGGTTTCCCATTCCAATATTAACACTGGAGTGACAGAAAACGAATTATTTTTTCCATCCCTGTATATCCATTGGGATTTTCTGCCTTAGTTCTAGAAATATGACATCTATCGTTACTATAGTTGTGTCTTGATCCCAGTTTGCCTTTTCAGTCCTCTGATTGTATAGGTAGCAGTCCTGCCTGGGACAGGGTATGGCTATTGGTTGAATGTGTCAAAGTCACCAATTTTCTTTTTATATTGCATTCAGCAAGGAAAAGGTCAAGCAGGGCAGCAACATCAGTCTTGCCTTGTGAAGTAACTTCTCTGCAGGGCTTGTTCCCCTGGGTGCAGTGTAAGCCATAAATCACCTGTAAATGACATTTTCAGTGGCTGTCTTGTCTTTTCTGTTGAGCCCTGGTGTGTTGGTGTTGGTCACTTTTGGCTTCTGCTATCCATGTCCAATATGGCATAGAAGTTCCTGCTTGCTCCGTATTTCAGGAGGCTGGTGTAGGTGGTTGTGCAAACTATGGGAGTGTGGCTTGCAGTTCTGTTGCTAGGAGCCAACAGTATGAAATTCTTCTGCTTTCTGGAGTTTTTTGGTCTCTTTTAGTATGAGATAAAAGTTTTGGTAGATGAATAGTGTATGTATAAGCTACACCCTGTTTATTTTTTAGGTGAGTTCATATTTTAATGATTGGCAATTGATGCTTCTAAAAAGGTGGCATCTCCAGGAACTTGGTTGTAAACACATTTGTTTACCTTCAGGGCAGAGGAAGCATACTTTGTACAACACACTCACTATTGTTAAACACCCACAACTCTTCACGAAGGCAGATGCCTTGTTTCAGTTTCAGTCTTTCGTTGAGTCACTCCTGCTTATGTAAGGGCTGAATTTGACTCTCTCTCTTAAGGCTACATTATGGAAATTTAAAATTTTAAATAATCCCTTGTCTGCTGGGGCTACCTGCTTCTGATATGGAAGAGGAATTCAACTCACCTTTCATGTGTTGTTCTGTTAACAGAAATTCTCTTTTCATCCTGTATTTTGCTCAAGGGAAAGGTCATCTTTTCTCTGGATTCCTTACATAGTTCCTACTGCTGACTTGGGGCAGGAAGAGCTTCTCTAATCTTAGGCTTGCTTCAAAAACAACTACCTCGAAACACAGAAGGTTGTCTGACTGCAGTGGGGGAAGGTGAAGGGTTTCCCATTTCAATTTAATTCTGGGTTTCTCCATCATTGCCACGTTCCATTTATAGGCTGTCATCCTGTCTGTGACACTGGCCTAACTTGTTCTGCTATCCCAAATAGGAATGTGTGTTTTGTTTGTTTATTTTGTTTTTTTTTGTTGTTTTGTTTTTTTTTTTTAAATCCTTTCAATGCAGTGGTTTGGAATAACCTCACAGTTACTATGTTAAAAACTCAGAGTTATTAAAGTGGTTGCTGAAGGATGTGGCTTTCCCTAGGTAAATACCCTGCCCCGCTAAACAACCATGCCTATAACCTGTTGACACTTGCATTCCATTGTGAAGGGTGGGCCCTGTTTGAACAGTGGCATTACATGATAGGTGAAGCAGTAACTGCTTACGCTTCTTTAGAGGAAAATGGAAGTGTGACTTTGGAGGAGACAAAGGAGGAGAAGAGAGGTGGAGTACTGGACTTTGTCTTGTGATAGATGAGAAGAGCAGATGGCAAACTGTTACCAGTGTAGGTCTGGTCTGTTTTTTACTTTACCTATTTTTAGACTAATAATCCTTTTCACTTAACATTATATTGCTGCTTATTTGAATACTTGAGTGCCTTACCTGAGTGCCTCTAATTTAGTTTACAAACATTAATTACTTAAATTGTTCAGCAGTGTTCTGAAATGGAGCTATTGTCACCTGCAGTTGTGGGAACGGGAGCAGAGAAAGGGCACGTGTATGGACCTAGATCCCATACTAAAGCAGAGGAGTTTGCTCTGATCTTTTGCAAGTGAGTGTCTGACATTTGACATTTTTTAGGATATTAGAAGCTGAATTATCATATTGGGAAGGAAAAAAGTATGTAAGCACATTTTAAAAACGAGTACATGTCAGTAACCTGTTTATATGTATGTGCACATGTACATGCATGTGTACAATATTTTCAGAAGTCTGGATTTGCAGACAAGTGTTGATGTGAGGGACTTTTTAAATGAATGTTTTAATAATTTTTAGAAAATAGAAATAAGGCACAGAAAGGGGATCGTGTAACATTCTTCACTTTCCTGCAGGATATAAGTATCTCCAGACCACTGATGATGAACCGTCTTGGTGCTTGTTATTTTAAAGGACTAGAACTCCTTTAAAAGTATTGCATCTCATTGACACTAGAATCAGCCAGTTGTATCTTGGTGGCAAGCATTCCCTGTGGCTGAGCTAGACCACAATTTTACTAGCATTTGTCAAGCCTGTTTGAAAACTCATTGTTACCCCTGAAAAGCCCATTTTCTAAATTCTCACGGAATGTTTCTGTTTTGTTGCAAATTAAAGGCATTTGTTCTTGTCTGTCCCAGAGGACATGGAGAACAACTTATAGTTAGGAAAATTTGTTATGCATTAGAAGACCATTGGTGTGCTTGCTTGGTCCTCTCTGGGTAAAGACACAATTTTTTCAGCCTTAGCTATACCATGTTTGCTACTTGTCCCTGAACCTTCTTCTAATTTGTCAAAACTTTCATGGTCTAGTGACCAAAATGGAGCACAATCATCACAGATAACCGGTAAGTTCTTACAGCAACCTTAACTCTACCTTTGTGCTTCCTATCCTCTCCTACAGGGAAAAAGGAATTGTAGCACAATAGTCTTCCACTGTAGCAGTGTTACATTATTTTCAGACAGAATCTCAAAGTTATATGAGATACTGCTTCTGGGGCCATTACACAAGGGTGTGTTGAAAGCATGGTAAGCTTTCAACATGTGTTCACTAGCCCAAGTTGCCAGGGATAGGAAGAGAGAAGTCTTTAGTTAATAGAAGACAGTTTTGCAATTTCTGCCTGATGGTAGTGATTTGTGGCAAATGGGGAAGTGCCATAAAGGTTAAGCATTAAAATTTCCTTCATTTCTCTTTATCTGTTCAGACTGGAGATTGTCCTGTGGCTGCTGAATCACTGGGGTGTTAAACTGGTGGTGATCGTAGCCCTGAATTGCTGGGTAGGCAGGACAGAGCTCTGTGTCTAGGTAACAGTCTGAACCACCTTAGCAAATAAGATGAAGTGCAGGCTCAGCTTCCTACCCAAGTGCCTGGAGTTCACTCAGGGGAGATTAGTGTCTTGAGGTTATTTCCTGGCTTGTTGCCAGAACACAGTCTCTCTTGATGCTGTGCAGAAACTACACCTGATATAAATGGATTGGCGCTTGTCCTAGTACATCTGGATTTGAGGTCATACACAGTTCATAAATGACACATTTGTGCTGTTACAAATTGTGCTGAACAGATTAATTGGTCTATGTATACAGAACTGTGGATTTCTTTGGGTTTTATGTGTTCCCAAATATTCATCCTGTTTGAAACTGGTAATTCTGTGTCCTACCTCATAGGATGGTAGGCTCTTTTCTTCAGCTAAAACATGTTTTCTTTCTGGATGTCCCTTTCTCATGACTGGTGACCCATGCAAAGTGGAGAGTAAATGGAGAAGGGGCAGAGAACTCTCAAAATGCCAAACCATGGCATAGGAAGTTTCTGAAAACTGCAGTTGTTTTGGAGGTTAAGAAAGATTTCTTTCCTTCTGCACACCATCTGCTAAAGTGATGTTTGATCACTGGATGATGGACAGCCTGGATAAATCTCAAATGTCTGGGCTCTGAAAGTGAGTCAACTTTCCTATAGTGAGGAACTTTCCATTTACTTCTTGGATAATAATATTTCAGTTTCCAGCAAGTCTGGCAGAACCCTAGTAGGGGCAGAACCTCTTTGGTTCAGTTTTCTTGTGCTCAGTAGGGACAGGTGGCACAGCTCCATCCTTTTACAGAACCAGCGTCTTTCAGAGCAGAGCACCTCTGCAAAGGTAGATATAATAGCTGTGTCTAATGCTTGCTATCAAAGGTAGGCATTTGAGTATCCTTTGAAACAAAATGTTGATTCTTATTAAAAGCCATCTAAATTCCTTGACTAATTTGGCTTTTGACATGGGAATAACATAAAGGTTGTAGATATTTCACTTGATAATGATCAGAAGCAAAGTGCCAATGTCGATTCCTGCAGAAGAGTCAGCAGACTGCAGCTCTGGATGCTGTTTGCAGAAAGGCCAACAATGCCTTCACTTTGTCGCACTTTGTTTTCCTCTGATTTGGAGAAGGCCTGCTCCTGGAATTAGAAGTAGAATCTAAATGTGGAGTGGGGCATGGAATTTTGTGCTCCTGGTAAATCAGTTTGATATTGAACATCCATTTCTCTTCGCTTCTTCTTTGATCCTGACTTAGTGAATATCCAGCAAGCTTACCTAAAGGGTATCTAAGCCAAACGATTTGTGCATTTCCTTGCATGGTGAGGCATGACAGAAGAGAACACAAAGGAACCATCAGGCTTCTGTCTTGCAGCATAGTTTCTGCTTATTGCAGTAAGTGTTTCTCATGACTCTGAAGATTTAGCCCAGCCCATCTTGAGTGTGGTACAAACAGGAAATGAAACCCCTGCAGTCAGAGGATACACCTGCCAAACACTGCTTGAGCAGCTGTGGCTCTCACCCATGGTTGGGTGCAAAACCGGAAGCATCAAGGGCTAAGCACAGGCTGAGCACCGTTTCTTCTCAAAGTTTTGGAGGTTGGATGGTGAAAGAGAGGGAAAGAGAGATGAAGGTGTAGTCACACTTTGCCTGGCATTCTGATGAGAGGTGCTGATTAGGAAGTTGCTCGTGTAGCATGCAAACTGCTGATCTTTAAGAACGTTCATTCTCCCCTGCTGTTGATCATGAATCTTACAGCTCCAGCTGGCACTCATACACCATAGGAAGATCAACTGTGTGACAAAGCAGCAACTGTTAGTTCCCTTGGGGACTGAAGCAGATACATGGATGGTCATGGCTCCTGAAATGTCTGGCATGTGGACATTACCTTGATCAGGGACATGATTACACTGTTTGCATTCATTGAGTGATGGCTGACAGCATTTGAAGTAACACACCTGCCTGGCAGAAGGCGAATTGCAGTGATTTGGCCAGATTATCAGTTGATGTTGGTTTGCATGGCACCTATTACAGTGTGAAGAATGATGCTCTTGCCTATCAGGTCAGGGCACAAACTTCTTCAAGCCAATGGTCAAATCTCCAGACTCTGAGCTGGGCTATCCATTGATGTAAGTTATCACAAAGCAACATTTTGATTCTGGCCCTAAATATTTTTTTGTCTAGCAATGAACAATCACTTCTGTGGTGACTGGTGCATGTGTACATCAGGAACCTGTTTACTGCCCAGGGGCAACAGATGAAATGCAGTAATAATGGGGCTAAGTCATTTGCTGTAAGAGCCTCACCCTACCTTGGGAGCTCAAGTGTTGCACTTAGAAACTCAGTTATAGAGATTTGTGTGAGTGTTTGCTCACGTATTCCTGTTGGAGCTTGTTTGGGGAGCATTCTTCTTGTTGACTTGCTCTTTCACCTCCCACCCATTGAGATCTTTTTCTCAATTTGTGATTCATATCTGATTCAGCCAAGTGGGTAGTAGACTTGGCAGCAAGAATCTCCTTAGTTTGAGGATTCCAGAAACCTTTAATAAGGGCAAAAGCACAGAAACTGTCTGCGGAAAGTATAAAGTAAGTGCCTTATATGACAAATTCAAGGATGTTTTTTGTGATTTGGGGCATTTTTGTTTTAGCTATGGGCAAATCTTGCACCTTGTTTCCTTATGTAGAGCCTTTGTAGATATTGAAGTTGTATTTTTCCCAATGAATAGGGGAAAAATGACATGTATGCCTCAGTTTCTCCAACATACTACAATGCCTTGTTAAGTCTTCTAAGCTTCTCCAAACATCACATGATCCCCAGCCTAGGAATTGTTATACAGTTAAAAAGCAAAGTCATGGAATTTTGAACAATTGCAATGAAAAGCTTTTACTAGCTACTTTCAATATGTGTGTATATATATGTGTATATTAGTAGAAGAAAAAACAAGGACAGTTAAAATTTGCTTATGTTGGGCATAAAAATATATGCTGTTGCAGCATTTGGATTTGACCAAGTTAACTGCCTGCCTCTTTCAGATCTGCAAAGACAACTACACTGAGTCTCAAACTGAAAGAACTCAAAACCAGAATCCATCAGTAGGCAAATTCTGTGACTGTAACCGGAAAGATAGTGAGAGTTGCTGAGCAACATGCTGTCTTTTTATTTTACTTTTTTATGTAACATTGCTCAGATCCCGAGATCACTCCATGAGATAAAATGATATGGTTGGTTGTCCCAGAGCTGCACTCCCTTGAAAAACAAAATACCTAATAACATTTGAAGCTGGCTGCTGAGAAGCTGCACCCATGGAAAACTCACTGGTTTTGGGGCAATTACACTATTAACAACTTGTCTTGGTAGGATATTGTGATTTTAACAGAGCAATAGATTCTTTGTTAAAGTGTGTGTGATTTTTTTTTTTTCTTTTTTAATAGGTTGTAAATATAGAATCATAGAATCATAGAATGGCTTAGGTTGGAAGGGACCTTAAAGATCATTTAGTTCCAACCCCCCTGCCATGTTATTAATTACATTGACACAGAGAAGCATATCTACTTACAGGGTAATTAGACTAGTAGTTGTCTTCATTGTGGTCTGCTCAAAATGATTTCTAATGGAAGCTTTTTATAGTATGGCAGGTAGTGGCTGCACAGAGACAGCTGAAAGCAAAGTTTTGTTTGGGTTGGGCTTAGGTCATAAAAATAATATGGTGAGTAGCTTTGGACCTACATTTAAGTTCTTAGTCTGTACAAGTCCAATATACCAGTCAAAACCAATTCAAATAAAGTGACAATTCTGAAAATGTAGAACTAATCTGAATGTTAAGTTTCTAAATCGAATTAAATAAGTAACATTGCATAAAGAATTAATAAAACAAATTAGCTTTCAAGCTGATTTATTTCAATTTTAATAAACTAAGGTAAATAAAACAGCCAAGGATTTTGTAGATAGAATTAACTCATAGGGTTTAAAAACATTTTATTGAGTTAAGTAAATGTATATACTATAAAAAGTAAAGCTGAAACAATAATAAAACTATAAACATACACAAGAGTTTAGAAGGAACAAATATTAACAGGCATTAAATATTTGCAGGACTAGATCCTACCACCTACTCACACTGATGTTGATGACAGCTCTATGAGTAATCATATGGCCCTTATGAGGATTTGTTGTATCACTCAGAGTAACATGGGTGCTAGTATGTGACCCAGAAAGGAAGAAGGGAGGGAATGGGAGGTGAGAATCACAGCAGAAAGGTGAGCGACTGGAGAATGACTAATACTGTGCATGGATAAGTCATAACTGATACCCAGCTTAGTGATGCTTAGCATTAGCTTTGGGCCTCCTCATAGAAAGCAGCTTCAGCTAATGCTCTGATGGGTTCCCAGGTTAGACTTTTCTAGTTGCTATTGTTCTTGTTACTGTGTCCTGAAAGGGGCCAACACCCATCACCTTCTCATATGCTTGCTCACTGGGTTGGCTGGGATTGCCAAGCAAGCATTGCTTGATGGTTTTGTGTTTTGGGGCATGTGGCCCTTACAGAACTGTTTTGAAACACATGGTAACTTTCTGGTAATTACAGTTTTCTGTACTCCTTGCAAGTCCCTGTAGAGGAATCTTGTTCCTTCTAGGAGTTAGTGAGACACTGAGTAGGCAGTGGCAACCAGTATTACAGATCAGATTTCAGCCCCCATGTCCCTGAGTGGCAGAATTTAGCCTAAATGATGTAAAGCCTTTAACAGAACAGGCTGACAATTAAGTAATCTATCTTAAATCCTTTTAGGGGAAAAAAGATTACAGAGAAACAGCTCACTATCCTTTTGTTTCTTGCTGTCATAATGGCTTTCTGTAGGCTTGCGTAGGCTTTGTACTAATGCACAAAAAAAGACAACAGAATCTTGAATAAAAAAACCTGCTGAAATTTCCTGGAAAAAGGATTTCAGGGGTCGTTGTTTTCTATAGTGTACCTGAATTTCCATGAAAATTTACTAGCACAGGCAAGAAACTAATCCTCCACTCTGCTGCTGATGGAAGACTGAACGTTTTTCGGAACCCTGATGACTTACATTTCAGTGTAATTCTGTTCTTTAATTCACTATTGTATCAAGTAACATGCAAGTTTTATTAGAACTGATGGATTTTTTTTTTTCCTGAAGAGGTTTTTCTTATTCCCCTCCCTCCTCCAATACTTACTAGTTTAGATGTGATTAGCATTTTTAATCACTGTAATTCCTTCACTTAGGACTTAATTCTGCAAATTCTTGTGTGTTCTACCTGTTTGTTAGTGTTTGCTTGAGGGTGGTTACATGTGTTTAAGGTGTTCACAGAACAGAGATCTTGGTTTTCATTTTACCCTTAAATAAGGGGAGAGATTTTACTTGTTTTTCCACAGTACAGCAGAGGAAGAATCAGGTCTCTGCCCCCTGTTGCCCTTAGGAGACAGACTGTCTTTCGTGTCCTTGAGGGATTCAGCATGTGCTCAAAGGTAGATTTCAGCTGTTCTAAACCTCCTGTAAAACAATGGCACCTGAGAAAAATCCCCAACCAATTCAGGGACTCTGCACCAACCTGTTCAGTGAGCCTGGCTGTTAGGAAATCATAGCTCTTGTCCTGAAATGGTGGGAATGTTTAAGGAAAGCCTGCAACTTCCTAAAGATTACTTCCTGGGGACAGTGAAACCTCAGACATAAACCCCTTAAAGTGGGTGAAACACCTCCCATTGAGTTTAGTGGGGTTTCCTCAGCCAAGTCCTACTGGTGTGTTTGGGCAGGATCATCACAGCTGTGCTTATGCATACTAGTAATGTATGAAGCTGTGCTCTCACATGAGGAAAGGCCTGAAGAAAGCTGTTCTCACAGGAACCAGTGGCTCTCAGTTGCTGCTCATCTTTGCTGTTTCTTAATGGATAGACATAATGGCAAGACTTACTTTTATCCAGGGCTGTATAGGTTGGGAATAACAGATGGCCACCATCCTGTCTGCATACGCCAGTGCTAATGCAGAGCAGGTTTGCCACATCTACTGCATGGACATATGCTTCTCCTCAGTGCTGTGCTTCATCTTCAGAAGAATGATTCAGAAGAGTAATCCAGATAATACAGATCAATGTCAGGTACCAAGCCACAGTTCTTTGCATGCATTGTGGCTGCACTGCAGGAGTTGGTTCTCCTATTCTCTTCCTCTGAATTTTTGTTTGTTTGCTACCAGGGACACAGTTGCAGTGGCACAGCCCAACACACAGGCTGACTGCTTAGTAGGAAACTAACTTTTCCCCTCTTTAGCATCCCCCGACTTTTATTGATTAGGGACATATATATAGCATGTCAGTTACAGTTCACAAGGAGTAACTTACATGCTGAATCTAAGAATGTTAATGTTTCTCTCATGTTTGCCTCTTGGCTCTTTTGGAATGTTTTTCCTGTTGGAAAACTCTTGAGTATATTGATCCCAAGAGGCATATAAAGCAGCATCAGTGATGTCAAGCGCGTCTGATTTAGACAATACTGATAGAGAGATGTGAGTTTTCCCTGGATTTAAATGTTAATAGCTTACACTAGCTGGGAACCTAGAAGAAATGAGGGCTTGGAGAAACCCATGCAAAGCAAAAAATCAAGGAGGACTGAGCAGGAATCTAGAAGAAGCAGGGACTGAAGGACATGCAGACTACGAATAGATGGGCAGCGGTAGCAGTGCTTTTTGCCATTGCAGCATAAACCAGTGATTTGAAAAGCATGTAATACTGTTGCTGACAAAGAGGAAGAGATCTTGCTTTAGAAATAACAGTGAGAAAGATTCCTCCTACAGCAGGCTCACAAAGTTTTCATCTTCCCACTCACACCACTGCTCCAACAGCATGCAGCCTGGCAGTTTGCATCCTGGGTTGAGTGAGCTGGGAGACTGGAAGTTGCAGTGAAGGGCAACTGCCAAAGGCCTGCTGATGGCAGCGTGGCCGATGGGGTGGCTCTGGGAGCAATCGTTTCCCTCCTAGCTTGATCCTCATGCTTTCCCTGTCTTGAGGGGGGGAAAAAGGTTTGTGAAGAGATTATTTAAAACAAACAAATTAAAAATTGCCAGTGTTGTCTTACTGGGTAAGCAGCTTAAACATACTCATCCAAGGCAGCTGTAACCTAAGCAGCCAAAGTCCACTTGAGCTGCAGCTGCATTTGGCCCATTGTCTCTTCTTCACACCCACACTACAAATAAAAGCTGCAGCTTCTTAAGGCTAGGTGGGAGGGAGGAAGAGGAGGGAAAGCCACTGGAGTGTAGAGTTGTATTGACAGTTGATGTGCATTCTTTGGAAGACCTGTGCTTTTCACCACTATCTTCTGGATATAGCAGTATCACAAGTCCCTGGGAGATAGGATGCAGTTTATTAGGAGTGGGACATTATGATGAGTATAAAATATTAAGGAGAGACTTTGATTAAGGGATGGGGAAAAAGGAGTGTTACCCTGAAAATTTGGTTGGACATTCAAAGGGGTCATTTTAATTCAGAATAATGTTTACTTTCAGATGTTCTTTAAATAGGTTAGGCCTATGTCCCTCTGGAGAAGAAACAGCAGAGTATACTGAAGGGCTCCTGGTAACAGTTAAGTTTGGCATATAGACTATACAAAAGTAATTTACCTTTGCTACTTGAATAACAATATTTGTATTGCACTTTCCTCCAGAAGGAGGCTATGGACATTTTTGAGTGGTGTACAAGAGTCTCTCTCATCCTGTCTGAACAGCATCTAGTTCTGTGATAGATCCAAGTTGCTGTTTAGTGCTGCAGAGTTGCAGTCTGGAACCACTTTTAAGGCAAATAGTAAGAATATGAAATCCAAATAATACAGAATGTGAAAGAGTGATTTAAACCTGCAGCAGTTGTTCATGAAACTGGAGTTTAGCTAGAGCTAGTAACATCTTTGGAGTAAATCATAAATACAACTGAGTTTTCATGACCAAACATCCAGGGTTTTCTTTGGATACTTCCTCTCAGTGGCACAGTATGTTTTCAGAAGTATTGCTGCTGCATGGGACACTTATTTGAGACTGAGAGTGACTTCATTTCAGATTGAACTGTATTCAAAGCCAAAGTAAGTTAAATAGGGAGAAGCAATTTTTTTTTTGTTTCTCAGAATAAGCACAGTCATATGGTAATTATATTGTTCTGTTAGTTTGCTTTGCCAGCATAACTTAAAACTTTCTTGGAAGACAGAGCGTTAAAAGAAAGATGACTTGTGTCTGTGAGTTCACATATCCTCTTCATACATTCTAAGATAGCTGCAGGGTTTTGCCTTCACACAGTGACCAATGTTGCTAGAGGATACCTTATAAGAAATGTGGTCTAAGTGAACAAATTTGGAGAAGGGTGCCCAGGTTGGAGTGTGATCTGGAGAGCTGCATTTTGCCTGTGTATCATTGCCTGTATTTTTTACTTCTGTAGAAGTGTAGTGTAGAAGACAATAAAAATCCAATATCCTAAGTACATAAATCCATCAGATCAATATCCCAGCTAGAGAAGTTATCCTTTTCATTATATCAAAGACTCCCATTGGTTTTAGTGAATCCCAGTTAGGCTGTTCATAAGCATTTCTGTAAATGCAGCCTAATCCCCAACCATACTTGATCTCAGCACAAAGCCCTTAGCACTAAATTGTCATGCACAACTATTTTGCTGCTCCATTTTTAATCCAGCAAGTGTCATGTTCTAGGGACAGAAGAAATGAGCCTGTTGTCCTTGTTTGTAAAGCATTTTGGGATCCCTTGGAATGGAACGTGAACACCAGTGGGGCTGTGGTTCTCTCCCACCTGGGTTTCAATTCCAGGCACAAGTCTTCCACTTTCTCTCTCTCTTTTTTTTTTTTTTAAACCTCTCTCTTCCCCTTTCTGCCTTTGGAGCAGAGCACTCAGCTGCTGTTTGTGAGCAGCTGTTCTGTTTCCCTGCATGCCTGCAGCAGTACCCAGACAGCCGCCCTGTGCAGCAGCCAAAGGTGGCCAGAGCAACGCTCCGTTTTGTTAAAAAGTAACGAGGTTGGGAAAGAGGGGAGGGAGCAGGAAAATCCGTGACCTGGAGTAGATTCTACACCACTCTGTCAATGGGAGCCAAGAGACCTGGGGAACCTCTGTGTCCAACTACAGTTGCATTTTCTTTGCATCTGTTACAGTAAGACTCACCTGCTGCCTCAGGGAACGCTGTTAAGTGTGAGGTGATGTTGAAGTTCTCTGGGAAAGGAAGTGTTCCTGACAGTGTCAAAAAGCTTATGTTCATGTCTCATGGAAACTTAAATATAAGTGTGTGTTCAACAGCTGCTGTCTGCATACAGCATGACTCAGGCACAGGGAGGATAAGGTGTGGCTAAGAACAGCCCTGGAACATGCAGTAATTTATTATTTATTTTTTTTAAAAAAATTTCTTGCTGGCAGCTTTCTTGTGGATGGTAGGACATTAGATTTAAGTATTTGTCCATTCTTGGGTTTACTTGCATGTTTTTCTAATGATGATCGTAGTGTCTGCTTTGTGAGGAACAGTTCAAGGTGCATGAGGCTATGGGGTAGGTTTGTGGCATGTCAGGATTTCAGCTTTTACCCAACATAATATTTCTTTTCTTTGTATTCCAGAAGAAGGCATGGCATACAATTAAAACCATGGTTAACTTACCAGTCATCAGCCCTTTCAAGAAACGCTACTCATGGGTGCAGCTGGCTGGGCATACAGGTGAGACAGGTGTCTTCATGTCAGTGTTTCCCTGTTTCCTTCTTTCAGGTAAAAATGAAGCAGGCAATATCATATCAATCTGATGATGACAACATCTTTCTTTTAGTTCTGGTGGGAATAGGGAAGGGGGAGAGATATACATGAATAATGAGCGAGGAAGCAATGGTCAGACTCTGGGGAAAGGCCAGGCTGTCAATGCATCCTTGTAAGGTGATACATGTAAAATCTGTGTTGGAGGGACTAAGAGGTTGAAGCCCTAGTCCATCTGTTGTTGTTGGTTATGTGTGGAATCATTTTTCTTGACAGTGTAGCCACTAAGTTAGTTCCCTAAGGGGAAGGATTACTGTCCATGCTTGTATGTTCCTCAGCCCTGGCAAGGTCAGTGTTTCTAATACCAAACCCAAACTGCTCATCTGAATGTAGGCCCTCGGGCGGAAAACAAGTCTGGTGAAAATTGACTTGCTGCCCAGGTGTTTGCTTTACAAGTCTGTCATTGTTCACTGTATGAGTGCAAGAAGCAGCTCTTTCAGCTGGTTTTGTGTGTAGAAGTTAATGTGTGCTCCTGATGTAGCCTTAGCTTTCCTAGTAAGGGAGGGAGAAGGGAGAAACCAACCAGAAAAACCAACAAATAAGTCATCAAGTTTGCTTCTCTTGTGTTTCATTTAATCCCTATGCAGCCGTTGTTCCTCAAGTACTTGTGAGGGGTTTATTAGTACACATGTGGGCTGGCACCTACACTGCATTGTGCTTTAATGCAGTACCTGAACCACCTCTTTATGTGCTAATGCACTAATATGGTGCACTTCAAAGCTGTGCAGAGAAATTTATGTAGTACCAGAAAGGAAGCAGCTGCATTTTGCACAGTGGTGTTAGTGGGGCTGCCTTGGACTGTGCAGACTGCCAAGGTGATCCAGTCTTACTGCAGTTTTTATCACAGCATGTGTGGGATTGACTTGATCTGTGTGGAGTGATGCACTGGTTGTGTAATCATAACCCTTCTGGAGGCTTGTGGAGTGGAGTGGAAGAGAAGGGTTAGGAGGTTACTAGAAGCTAATTAGGAGATACCGCTTCAGTTTGCTTTATGTAGTTTGCTGTGGTTGCATTCAGTCCATCCTTTTTGCACTGTTCTCTGATACAAGAAGTTCTTTCTAAACCAAAACTTGGGCCATCACCACCCTTACCTTTGTGCTGAGGCAGTGACAGGATTTGTCAGGGAAGAACCAGTTTGCAATGGCTGATGGTTCCTGCTGTGATAAAAGTTGAGCATTAGCTTCAGGATTAGCAAGGCTCCTACTTTGGCATCTGTTTTATGTTGTATAGATTAAAGAGCATGTCTGAGTGAATACTTTCTTCAGATGTTACTGGAACGCGTCCTGGTTTGTTGCAGGACAGAACATCTGGACAGGAGACTTCAGACAGCTGGAGTCTTAATTACTGCCAATCTTGGCCTATGCAGTGTCATTTTTACTGGATACCATTCAGATGCAGAGTTTTAAAAATACCCCACAACAATTGTACTACAGGCTGTACCTGAGGATTAGCAGGGCTCTGGAAGAGGGGCAGTACCTGGAGGTACAGGCATGTGCAGTCACAGTGTGTGTGTGTGTAGAAAGGGCAGTGCTTGGCTTCTGGCCTGTTCGTGTCTGTTTAACAATCACTGATTGACGGTGCTGCCTCGGTATGTACACAGTCAGCAGGTATAGCCTATGTGAGGATTAAGGACAAAGCCAACACTGTTGGTGTTAGGTAGTGTTATGCAGCTTTAAAATAGCCTGTCAGAGGATTAATGAATTCTGGCTCGTGGCTTCTTCCTGTGCATTTTAGTAAGTATAGTAGTGTTTAATATTCTAACAAAGAGTTCAGCATGGAAAAAAATCCCAATGGCCTGGAGCAGCTGCACTCCTTAAGGCTCTAAATTCTGACATGGGAGTGTATCCAAATGGACTTTCACTGCCAACAGCTGTGTTTTTCCTGGGTGTTTTTTTTTGGTTTTTTTTTTCTATTCAAGGGAAATCTTTACTGGTGTCATGAGTGTAAGGTAGATGTTTTCCATTTTTGCAGGTCAGTCTTGTCAGCATGTGTTTGATTTTTCTTTTTTAGGGAGCTTCAAGGCAGCTGATAGTGGGAAGATTCTCAAACGCTTCTCAGAGAATGAAAAGGAGTGTTTTGAGCGATTGATGCAAGACCCGCTGTGCTCCTGTGTCCCTCGCTTCCATGGTGTGGTGGAGAGAGATGGCGAGAGCTATATTCAGCTGGATGACTTGCTCACTGATTTTGAAGGGCCTTCTGTGATGGACTGCAAGATGGGGATCAGGTGGGGTACATGAAAGAGAAAGTGCTTTCTAACCCAACTGCATTTGAAGGAAGCAGGAGATGTCGTCATGCTCTGTCTGGAGGAGTTCAGTGACGTTTTCGGAGCCCTGGGTTTCAGGCCAGACAACCTGTTTTAGGTTTGACAGTCACCTTGGATAACCTGAGGAGAGTGTGTCCCACTGTTGCCTGATTGTACATGGATTCTGGAAAGTAACTGAACTATAGCCTCAAAAGCTATCTACATCAAGAGAGATTCAGGAGTGATTTGAAAGAAAATTTCTCTGCTGTGGCCTGATAATACCTGGGGACAAAAAAAATTACATGATTCATTCACTGCCAGTTCATTTAATCTTTGTGTATGCAGTGATTCAAAAAACCCCACAAACAATAAAATTCCCAGCTCCAAACATGAATGACTGAATAGCATTGTGAAAGCCCATTCCCAATGCTTGAATGAGTCTTCACTGGCATTGATCTTTTCTGTAATGAAAAGAGTTTACCATCTGCTCAGGACTGACT
Organism: Galbula dea; assembly: GCA_013399015.1. NCBI lineage: Eukaryota > Metazoa > Chordata > Aves > Piciformes > Galbulidae > Galbula > Galbula dea. Next base: position 332,572 of record VWZX01005568.1, read on the forward strand.
TGTGTTTTTCCCTACTCTGAGATCTCCATGATGCTATCACCTTTGTTCTCTAGATTCTCACTTTCTTTCCCTTTTCTTATCTGCAATTAAGAGGAAAACCTCAAAAATGTTATCTAAGCATAACAAATAGATAAGGAATCTTGAGAGCCTGCAGTAACAGTACAGAGAGGTATGCACTGTCATAGTAGTCTTTTGGGTGCCAGCTCAGAGACTCATTAGTTATTGTCATAAATGAGTTATTATTCAACTTAAAGGAGTGCAGACAAGCCTTTTCAGACAGATGCAAAACATTAAGTAAATTGATAGCTAAATCAGAGTAGATATGTGTAGCACTGGTACACCTGGAAGAAAGAGGAAAAGGATTTACAGCAGTACATATTTTATTCAATGTAAGTGACATTCTGGTAATGAGTGACAGCATCTCCTAAACACCATCTTGGTTTGTTACACTGTGAAGAAGAAAGTACACTCCAGGCACCTGATGGAGTGCAAGCTGTAAGAGTCCAGTGCAGTGTAGAGAACATGCCTTCTAATGGTTACCAGATTAATGGATTGAGTGGTAACAGGAAAATGTGGAAGGTTTGTCAGCCTTCACCTTCCAGTTCTGAATTGCCTCTTCTGGTTTAGAACTCCTCAGATAATCTGCTTTACTCTTTAATTTTTACTGTATGAGGAGTGATTCTGTCACTGGGATGTATTAAGTAAAATGTTAATTGCTTTCTGAAGCCTAAGAAAATCACAAGTGACTGATGTTAGGTTTTGTGGGGGGAAAGAGGGAACAGTAAGAATTCAGCAGCTGTATTTGGTTTTGATTTCATTTTAAGTCATCTCTCCTAACTCCTCTGAAAAATGCAGTTCCATTTCATGGCACAGTAGGAATTCAGCTTTCTCCCATTTTGTATGCAGGCAATAGCAATAATATGTAACAGTAAGTAAAGGTATAGTTAGAACAAGAAGTGAATGACACAATTCCTGATTTCTGTGACTGTTTCACTAAATATGCCATTAGTGTTCTTTATTGTCCTCGTATGCAAAACCCAGAGTAATGATAACACTTTTCCTGCTTGACATTTCTTGAGGCCAGTTTATAAGTTGTCAAAAGTGATGTTTGGGGAGTCCTTTACAAGTTAGGGTGTGATGTTTTTGCAGGACGTACCTGGAGGAAGAGTTGACTAAGGCCCGTGAGAAACCAAAGCTGCGTAAGGACATGTACAAGAAGATGGTTGAAGTGGATCCTCTTGCTCCAACAGCTGAAGAGAATGCCCAGCATGCTGTCACCAAACCCCGATACATGCAGTGGAGGGAAACCATCAGCTCTAGTGCCAACCTGGGCTTCAGGATTGAAGGGATTAAGGTAATAGTTTCACTTTTACCTGTTCTTGGAGACCAGACTGTTGGATCTGTTGGTTATTCAGAAGGCTGATTATTCATCAGTAGCTGGGTTTTCCAAAGGGCGATGTGAAAATGCACTAAGTGAAACCACAGAGTTCAGTGTGTTGTGGTTTTAAAGCATCCATTGTAATTATAACAAAGTAGTGTCAATGAAGTTAAGCAGCAAATACAACTCCTAATATTCTGTGATTCTGTGATGTCAGCCATACTTGGTTCAAGCAGAGACACATTGCGGGAAGGACTCAAGCAGGTACACAGGGTAGACAAAATGAAAATGAGACAGTTCTAAGGAAGAATTCACAACCAAAGAAATAATTGTCTCTCCCCACATTTTTTATCCAGGAACTGTAGCTATTTATTCTAAGTGAATCACAGTAAAGTGTATTGGCAGGGCATGTTAAAAGCATTAGCTTAGATAGTCTGGGGATCAAGGGAACTCCATTTCTTTTTAAGTACATGACAATATCCAATATGGATGGAGCTGGAATAAAGCCACAACAACAACAACAAAAATTTCTCATCAACAAAGTCCATCTGCTGTTCTTGATGGATAAGTTTGTACCCCTATACCATTCCTAGGTTGCTGCCTTACAGTCATAGGAGAACCTTGGCAATTTTCTTTCCTACCCATTAATTCTTTATATTTGTTGTGCCCCATGGCAATGTCAGATACTTATCCAGAAGCCCATTACAACCTTCTCTCAGAATATCAGCCATCTGACTCAGTTGCTTGAATGTTAATGCTGGAATCCAGGAGCATGCTTTCTGTTTGCATAGGCCTGTCACAGCTATCCTTAAACTACTTTGCTTGGGTCTAGATAGTGGCGTAGCTGTAGCAGCACAGAGCATGGTGAGGGCTGTCAAAACCCACTTGCGCCCTGGATAGCTGAAGCCCATGATGGGACATTTATGAAGAAATTAGATGTTAACCAGTGTGTTTTCAGGATTTTCCCAGCATATCTGTTTAGTTTAGGTATGTTAAAACATTTTAAATTATAATCTGGATTAGTTTTGCTTCTGTTTCTTAGTATAGCACGTCGGGAGAAGAAACAGATGAAAGAGGGTGACGCTGATGAGCAGAGGATTTTAAACACACTTCTCTGCTTCCTTGTCTTGTCTTCTCCCCTCTCCATTCACAGATTCTCCTACTGTGACTCAGGAACTAGGGCTTCCAGCTCATGCTGTGCTGGCCCCATGTATGCTGTGCCACCCACTCCTGGCTGTTAGACACAGGCATCCTCATGCAGGAACTGTCTGGGTGGTAGATGAACTAGCTCCAGTCCAGCCAAGACATTTCCTCTCTTACCCTTTAGCCATCTAATGATGATATCAAGATACCTGTTTTGTTCCTATGTCACTTCAGTCTTTGGTTGCAAAAATGCAGATGATCTTGAGCCCTTTTACACGTATTCTTGGAAGGATAGCTGGTCAGTGTAGAGGATGTACAGATTTATGTTGAGTCCTGGAGAGTGACTGAGCGAAGGGAGCACAGGGGAGCTTCAGTAAAGAATCCTGGCTTGTTCTTTGTGGTTTGGGTGATGTATCAAGAGATGGGTAAGAGCAGTATGGTACACAACTTGCCTGTCATATCCCTTTGAGACAATGCTGTAACTGCAAAACAGGACACAAATACTTAATCCTTGATTAAGCTCAGGAAATACTTTGGAGTACTGCAGTATGTTACCTTTTCCTCTGTTTCCCTGTGCTGTTACAGGGGATGTAGGTATCATTCTCTTATTTTGTTTCACACAGAGAAACAGTGACAGAAAATGAGTTCTTCAAGCAGTACAGCTAATCAGTACTCCCTGCACTGTTTCGCTGTAGCTGAACTGTACATCCAGTTCAGTATATTTGCAGAAAAGCAAAGCCATGCTGCAGAGATCCCCATTTTGAGAGGAGATCCCATAGGATCAGTGGAACCAGCTAGTGGTTAATGGGGAAAAAGGGATTGTTCTCCCTGAGTGCACTGAAGTCCTGGAGTTAGCTGAGCAGGTAAGTTGGGTTTGGTCATTCAGAAATACTGCCCTGTGGCTGCTGGAGTAAGAAGCGGAAGCAAAGAAAATGAAATCATAGAAGCTCTCTTTTGAAGTGGCTGCTGATAAATGAGGTCTGATTCAGCATGTGAATCTTCACTCTCATGAGACCTCACCCAGATTACTGTGTCCAGTTCTGGAGCCTCTATTACAAGAAAGATATGGATGTGCTGGAATGTGTCCAGAGAAGGGCCACAAGAATGATCAGAGGACTGGAGCACCTCTCCTATAAAGACAGGCTGAGAGAGTTGGAGTTATTCAGTCTGGAGAAGAAAAGGCTCTGAGGGGACTTTATTGTGGCCTTGCAGTACTTGAAGGGGGCCTACAAGAAAGCTGGTGAGGGACTTTCAGGATGTTGGGTAGTGACAGGGCTAGGGGGAATGGATGCAAACTAGAGGAGGGTAGGTTTAGATTAGACATTAAGAAGAAGTTCTTCACCATGAGGGTAGTGAGACACTGGAACAGGTTTCCCAGAGAGGTGGTGGAAGCCCCATCCCTGACAAGTTTTAATGCCAGGCTGGATGGGGCTCTGGGCAACCTGATCTAGTGGGAGGTGTCCCTGCCCATGACAGGGGTGTTGGCACTTGATGATCTTTGAGGTCCCTTCCAACTGACAGTTCCATGATTCTATTGTGCACTCCTTCATCTGTGGAGTACCTTTTCTCTTTAGGTTGACTCATGTCTTTTTTCTTGCCTTGCTTCTATATCTCTGAAATCAACTCAGGGTCATTTAAGAGATTTGTTACTCTTCCTCTTATAAAAAAAAAATAGTTCAAACCTTTTGGTTTCCTTACAGCTGGCTTCTGACACTTGGTCTCTTGTGCCTGCTAGCTTCAGAATGCAAGTTTCCTCTCTAGATGGGGCTGTCTGAAAGCTTAGCCTCACAAATATTGTCTCTACAACACTAAGCTAATAGTGTTAAGATCATGACCTTAATGCAGAGTCCTTTAAGAGGAATCTGAGCAAGACCACATAGGTTAAGATAGGTAGCACTATTTCATGGAGACCCCAGACCTGCCCCTCTGCTTAGCCATGTCACTATTGGATCTAATGAGAAGTGCTGCAAGGAGCCCACTTGCTACACTGGGCAACAGACTGCTGTGCTGTGCAGAAAGGTGTGTGGAAACCTTGGAAAATGTGTGACTTCAAGGAGCGAGTCAGGCAGGTGCCTCCTAGGGATCAGATACATCCAGAGTTGTTGCAAAGACTTGGTATAGAGCATGAGGGATGATGCCACTCAAAATCTAGATGTTGTTCACAGCAAGTGAAGACAAGCAGCAGTTATGTTTCCTGCCAGCCACTAAAAAGGAACAAAATCATAAAAATGTTTCTGAACAAAGGGAAGCAAGCAACTAGTCTGTGCAGATGAAAAAAAGAATGAAAAGGGAACACACAGCAGCTATTCCAGACTTCACTCTGGGATTTGCAGAACAGGGAGAGAATATTTTTAGAACAACCTTACTCCAGTGGAGACAGGTACAAGGCATCAGACTAAGTTCCTAATTTCTGTGTACCGTTGAGTATTATCATACATCAGATCACATGGCTCCTAACTTTCACTGCCTACCTGCTGAACTTCTCTTGCATAAGTTACAAATCTCTTCAGGCTGACATGCCACACTTGTATCTGGCCCACAGCCTTGGAATAAATTCTGTTTATTCTACTGCTAGAAACTCTTGTGGGTGGGAGGCTGTTTTGCATGACTTTGCTGTTCAGTCAGTTCGTTCTCTTGTATTACAAGTCTAGAAATTCAGCATTATTGGAATTTTTGTGTGTATCTATGTTTATTTGTACTTAGAGCTAGTTCTGCTTTGGAGTAAATAGTTGAAACTGGAATAGCTGAAACTGGAAGTGAATTTACCCAGTGTTGGTGCAGTGACTTTTAAGATGTAGGAGAGAACACATTTTGATAACCTGTTGATTTCCTGTTATAATTGAAATGAGGGATTTCATTGGACTGATACAATGGAGAGGAATGCAGTTTGGTAATCCTGCAGACTTTTAGTGGATGCTACCATCTGCAATAATTGCTGTGTTTTACATTCATGTCCTAAAAGCTAGTATTTGTCTCTTGAAGCAACAGGGATGTTCTTGGAGAAATGCATATTCATATATTCTGTGTTGGCAGATATCTCTTGTTCACGCTCTTATTTACTTGCAGCTCCACAAGCACAAACTGGTCACTACCAGCACATAAAAAGACTTGGTTTTTCAGAGCAGGATGCTTCTGTGCTGAGTCTTCCTGCTAGCACAAAAATACTCTGAATTTCTCTAGGACCCAGTTGGGTTCCAAGCATACCTGCACTGTCCTTCACCAAAACACACACACCTAGCACTTGTATTGAAAATCCCGAGCTGTTCCTATCTGCAACTAGCTTTTGGTTTTGTAACTTCTGGGTCACGTTAATGTGCAAAGCTATATTGGGAACTGAGTCTTAATTGTAATTCTTTGGTTTCCTGTCCTGGTTTTGGCTGGGATAGAGTTAGTTTTCATCCTAGTAGCTGACGCAGTGCCCTTTTTTGGGTTTAGTGTGAGAACAGTGTTCATAAGACACTGATATTTTAGTTGTTGGTAAGTAGTGCTTAGCCCAAGTAAAGGATTTTTTAGCTGCTCATGCCTTGCCAACAAGAAGGCTGGAAGGACACAAGAAGTTTGCAGGGAACACAGCCCAGGACAGTTGAACCAAAATAGCCAAAGGGATATTCCACACCGTACGATGTTGTGCCCAGTAAATAACATGAGGGGAGTTGTCTGGGAGTGGTGGATCGCGGCTTGGGAACTGGCTGAGCATTGGTCAGTGGGTGGTGAGCAGTTGCATTATGCATCACTTGTCTTTTTAGGGGTTGATTTCTCCCTCTTTGTACTGTCTTCCTTTCCATCATCATCATTTCTTTTGTTGTTATTTTATAATTGTATTTCAGTTATTAAACTGTTCATAGCTCAACTCACGAGTTTTACTTGTTTTTGATTCTCCTCCCCTCCCACTGAGGGGGAGGCGTGAGCAAGTGGCTGTGTGCTGCTTAGTTGCTAGTTGGGGTTAAACCATAATGTTTGTCCATTGAAAAATGAACAAAATGAACTAGTAAAATTTGGGTTGAAAAATGTCCCTTTACACCTTTAGCCAGGGTTTGACTACACCAAGCTAGATGAGAGGACAACGAAAGAGGTCACTGTGGTTTGCCCCGTTGAACTTTGCACTGCTAGTACAGACATGTGAGAAAACTCTTGTGAAAGCTGGTAATATAATGAGGTTTTCTAGCTGCATTCAACAGGAAATGAAGTGCCATTTAAAGTTATCCAATCAGCTTTTCTATCTTTTCTCTTCCACTTCTTGCTTGGTTTATTTGCTCTCTTCCTTTTCAACTGCTCACTTTCATCTGGTTAGCAAGAGCTGAGCTGTTGGTGTTTCAAGAGGTTTGACTGCTGAGGGAAATGATGTGTGTAGTACAAATCATCTCTGTTTTTGTGCAGAAGGCAGATGGAACATGCAACACAAACTTCAAAACTACGAAGACACAGGAGCAAGTTCTACAGGTTTTTGTGGAATTCATTGAGGGCAACACAACTATTCTGGTGAGTGTGACCTCCTCAGGTTCACTGATCTTTCACCCAGAGAATTTTGCTTTGAGGCCATGCTTTCTCTGGTACAAGAAAAATGAATTAAACTACCAAGCAAGAAAATTATTTCTATTTCCAGTCCCTCTCAGCAGATGGAGCAGACATGGGGACTTAGTGGGCTGTGAAAAGTAGTTGGCTGAGACCAGGTCTGTGAGCTCTTGCCATGAGTTCTCCCTAAGTTCCTCATACTAGCAAAACATAAGTCAAGCTAACTTATGACTTGTCATCAGCTTCGACCATGGGTGTTAGCTGCATCAGAGAGAATATGATGTCTAAGCAAGGATTGTGTTGGCAGGAAAACTTGTCACTTGGGAATTCAGTCTGGAGAGAATAAAACCAGAGCATGGGGGCAGGAAGTGAGACTGGTGGCTGGCTGTGCTCCTATGTGTGAGACTCTCCTCAAAGAGCAATTCCTGTATGCTACTTCATGGGTAGCACAGCAGGCATGTGATAGATGGCATAACATGTCTCTTGTCCTTGTCACTTCGAAGGATGCTGTGGTGTTTTGCTACAGTGTAGAAGCCATTATGAAGGCAGATTAGCACTCCAGGAGGAGCATGCTTGGTAACACAGGGCAGCACTAAAAATGTGTATTAGAGCTTTATGCATTAGACTTTTGACTTTTTTCTTTTGTTCTCCACCCCACATGGTTGGAACTCCTTGTCTCTCTAACACAGTTTCATTCTCTTTTCACTGTGGAGAACTGAAAGATTTTTAATGGCTTGAAACTTTTCTCTCTTTATTAAAAAGAAAAGAAAAACAAGGATGCAGAAAGTCTCACCTCATCCAGAGCAAGACAGATAAGTATATTTGGTGTAATACATGCAGCAGAGGGACTCCAGTGTGTTTGTTCACTTTGAAAGCCTGCTGAAGTGTATTTTCGGATTGACTTTCAAATGATGAATCTGTTGTTTTGAAGATCGTCTAGCCTAAAATTAACATGTTCCCTTCATTATACTGACTCTTGTAAACAGATTATTTTCTTTCATTCTTTACTTGAATGCTTATGGGTTGGTTTTTTTTTTCCTCATCATCATCCAGGAAAAATACCTCAAGCGTCTGCAGGAAATTCATATCATTCTTGAATCCTCAGACTTCTTCAAGCGACATGAGGTAAGTAGTGACTGTAATGCTGTAGAAGTGCATTGCAGCCTGGTTTGGTCATTGAGATGTACCTCAGAATAGCTGCTATATTAGCAGAAAGGAGTTTGTAGTAGAAGATGATTAATAGATGTTAACAACACAGATGCCACAAAGCCTCCATCACAATGATTCAGAATATTAAACCAGCTGAGGAATAATAAGTACTCCTATCTATCTTTATAACACCCCATAGCTCTCAGCCACTGCAGGGAGTGGTTTATTGGTACCAGTTTCCTGTGTTTTTTCTAGTCTTGGTGTGCTCCAATAAGAATTTCTACAGGAAGCTTGCATTTCTTATAGTAGCATTCAGTTGTAGTTGGCAATTAAGGTTTTATTAATTACACTGGATTTGTGCTGAAACAGTGCATAATTCTGCTCTGTGTTCTCCTTGTAAGCTTTGCTGTGGAGAAGGCATCATGAGCATTTTAAGTTTCTGCTTGCAAAGCTCATGATTTTGAGATCAGACATTTCATTTCACCTTGTTGATTTCCTCTTGTCACTAGAGCAATACATGAAAGTGGTCACTGGCTTTTGCTAAATTGCTCAAATTGAGACCTCCTGCCAAGTGAGCTGGAGAACTGCTTTTCTTCCCTTTGTCTGCTGGGTCCCTTTTCCCATCTACATGACCATTTATATTTTACTGATTGATACGGTTATGCAAATTGTCAGTGTATAAATGCAGCCCAAAAGTCTGTTGGGTCACAGGTTAGAAGATTATATGAGGTCATAATCTTAAGTGATGGTGGAGAGCTAAAGATGTATGTTTAACCACATCATCTCAATCTGTCTTCTAGGTCGTTGGAAGTTCACTACTTTTTGTACATGATGGCAGTGGGAATGCTAATGTGTGGCTGATTGATTTTGGAAAGACCACCCTTCTCCCTGATGGGCAGACGCTGGATCACAGGATCCCCTGGCAAGAAGGCAACAGGGAGGATGGGTACTTGCTGGGGTTGGACAATTTGATTGGCATCTTGGAAAGCATCACCGAAAGATGAGTTGAGAACAGCACAAAACTTGCAGGGCTTCTCTAACTTTCTGCTCTACTGGGATCACTCAGTTAGAAGGAAACCTGTAACTCCCTTCAAACTCCTGAGGTCATCAGAGCAGAGGGAACTGCATCCAGAACTCAGCAGTTAGTGATCAAAATGACTTCACATTTGCCCTCTATGAATCTAAATAACTCCAGATTGGTCTGTATTGCACCAGCCTAACTTCAGACTGGTCCTCAAGAGGTTGAAGATCTCCATACTCAGGAATCATACCAGCATGAGTCAAGAGGTCTGTATGGTAAATCAGAATGATTCTGACTTCTGGCAATCCAATGGGACTCCAGATTACCTCTTAGTGAGCCAGAGCAAGTGCTTAGGGATTCAGGGTAGGAATAACAATTTTTCAGGGATCTGCATAGTTTTGAAACCAGAAAAAGTGGTGGGTGTGGTTTTGGTTGTTTTTTTTTTTTTTTAACTTTTGCCCCCTAATTCCAAGTCTACTTGCTCCTATGTACACTATAGGTTGGACTAACAACTGCTGCATTGTGTTAGTGTGCACAAGGTGGAAATGGGTGATAGTCATAAGGAGACAGCAGTTTGTAGTGTCTGGGTGTGGGAACTGCTGTTGTCCATTCTTCCTCTTTCATTCTCTAGCCTCAATTCACTTCTGTAAGCACAGCCTTTGCTTTTTACATAGCCTCTCAGGAGATGACAGATACTCTAGGGAGAGAGTAGCAGCCTATTGTCTCCAAAAACATTTGACTTTCAGATTGGGTGGGCTGTTTGAAAAGTGCCTACCTTGGCAAGCTTGGCCTTTTGCAGCTGAACTGCAGTTCTGAAAATTAGTAATGACTCTTTTGCACACAGACCAGGGAACTAAGGGTCTTTTTTTTTTTTTTTTTCCAAGGCTTGTTTATTTTTAAAGATAAAACCCCCATACATGTGTGTACACACACACATATACGTGTGTGCGCACTTGTAGCCAGCAACCAATGTGTTCTCTTAAGATCAAGGTTTGGCTGTCTACTAATGCACATGACCTCTTGGCCATGTTCCTGTTCCCAAATATGATGATGCCAGTCAAGTGTGTAAACTAGCAGATTGATCAGGAAGGTAATGTTTCTGCATTCACAGCGTTACACTAAAGATGAGATAATTCCCAGGCATCCTTCCTCCAAGGTAGCACAGTTTGGGGGAAGGAATGTCAGTGTATCACATCCCCTAGTCCCCATCTGGAATCACAGGGCTATCTGTGGTTCATTCTTGTTTTGCTGTCGCTGAGGCACAGCCACAGTGTTTAGGTTAAAAATAAGACAGACAGGAGCAATTTCTTGTGATGGCTTCACATGCCCTCTCTGTTGGTTGCCTGTAGTTGTTTGAACAATTCTTTAGATACTAGCAGTATAAATACTATCAGTATTCAGATGTTCACTCACATTCCAGGTTTTAACATTAATAATGTGATGATGGAGTTTTCAAACTGAGGACAAGACTTGTATTACTATTTGATTGTTAATCCCCTTTCAACGTCTAAAGCTAGTAATGCACATTTATCAGAAATCGGTGTCTTTTGCTGGTGTCCTGAGCTTAGGAGAGATTCAGAGAACTTTAGGATATATGAAGGTGACTCTATGCTTTGGGAAACTGTTACTTCAATAATGATCATGAGCAAAAAAAGACTGTAGAGTCCATATCTGGAATAAAATCTATCTATAACATTTGTAATTAGAATTGAAGAGCCTAAAATAATTTCTGAAAGGAATTAGATAATACATGACTGTACTAAGAGATCAGTCAGGTTTAATGACGTTTCTGTCACCTCTAAACAAAACAGCAGTATTAATAATTCAAGCTCAGTTGTGATCTAAAAGTTAGATGGCATAGAGTGGGTGTTCTGTAGGAAGTAATGACATGTGGAAACATTTCGTCCTAAACCAAAATTTGTTTGATAATTATTTTTGCAGTTACTGCAAATTGAAACTTCTGTGGCATCCTAGAGTCCCTCTCAGTTGTATTTTCATAATAGTATGTCAATGAATTGTCCATGTAGATGTTTCAGAGGGTTTACACTTTTTTTTTTTAGGTGATAGTAAGCCTGCAATATGGAGCACAGATGATACCATTCCAGATGCCTCCTAACTTTTGAACTGCTATGAGGTGACGAACTAATCTGTGTGTGAACTAATCTGTGGAATTTCATAACATTAAAAAAACAAAGTGTCTTCCTCCTTCTCTGCAACCAACAGGTCAGCCATCAGTTAGCAGTGCTTAAGGAGAATAGGAAGTAAATGGGTCTCACAGCAGAAGATTTCACAAACCATACTTTTTCTATAAGACTGCAGTTGCAAGGAGCCCTATCATAATAAAATTAGAAAAGTTACAAATGAGACTGGTAAGGTGATAAGAGTTCATTTAGTGGTTTGCCTAATTGATCTTCAGAGTTAGATTTCTTCTTTTACCATGTATGTGACTCTTTTGCACCAGTGTAATTTATTTTCAAGGGGGGAGTTTTAGAGATTAAAAGTTGATGCTCAAATGTCAGTTGAAACATGACTGTCCAGTTTGGAAGGAGAACTAGAAGCAATGTGGTACCAGTAGCTTAAAAAAAAATCCCAACTGCTGCTAGCACCTGGATGGTTAGCAGTATGTGGTCTTGGGGGGAAATGTGGACCATGATCCATTCCTCTGCAGTAGTTGAAAAGGTCAGGGAACAGAAAACTTCTGCTGTAGCAGACCTTGGTCTGGAAATTCATTCTAGATGATAAATAGTTCAAGCAAGTTAGTTTTGAGATGGCCCTATGGCTTGCTAGGGATTAGAAAGGAGGAAGCCACAATCTGCTGCTGCTGCTGTTATGGGAAAGGAGAAAAGGAGGCAGCTTATCATTAGTGAACTGCAAGTGTGGGACTGCAACTGAACTGTGCAACTCTAAGGGGCTGAAGGCTGTGAGCTCCTCAGCAAACTGCCACAGGGTACATTAGATACCTTGATTCATATTGTATGGCCCAGAGTGCCTGTCTGTGTACAGTCACTTGCTAGTGTGAGGAAGAAGCATAGCTGCCTTTCACTATGGAGTAAGTTGCCTTGAATAAGCTTATATTCACCAGAGGGTCAACATGATGCCTTTGTACAGGTATGTAACATAGAAGAGCTGATGCATGATAACCAAGGTACTTGTTCACATGCAAGTCCAGAATGTAGTTCTTTAATGCCTCCACTGAGATACTGCCTTGCTCTGGAGACACAGAGAGCACATGTTTCCACAGCATGGTGAGATATGCTGGCCCAGAGGCACTTTGGTGCTGAATAGCTAACTTAGGCACAGGTGTCTTTAAACTCACTAGTTAGATACAGCAGTGCGTAGTGCTGTAGCTGCTGCATTCCTGTGTGAATTGAGCAGTAGGCCTTCTCTCCCTCAACTTTGTCAGTGACTTGGGTTTTTTTTGGCCTTGGATATCTTAGGCCCCAGTTTTGTTCCCATTTTACAGATGGGAGTGGTACCTACTTGCCTGACAGGAACGGTGTGAGGCTATCCATTATTGCTTCCAAGATGCTGTTAGCTTCTTTGGAGGAAGGTGCAATATAGAAAGAAATGCACCTAGGTTTAAAAATGATGTTGTGGCCCCACAAGGATATAATTTGGATGAAATTTAACCAAAGTGGTAAAAATTAATTCCCTCTTATTTTTTATTCAGGGGGAGAATTCACTTAACATTTTATCCAGTTCCTATTATAGGGAAGGATTTCAATAGGAGTTGGACCAAACCTTTAAGTATCTCAGAGGGCTCTTGCTATTTTTTTTTTTAGTTGCTGTTGTTACTATTTGTTATTATTAAGATAATGAGATCAAATGGCCTGTATCATCCACATGCATCTGTTCTGAACACTACAATGCAATGCTGACCATGGTCACTTTTTGACATTGACTGTACTGGTTGAGTGTTTGTTTGTTACTCTGAAGTGTGTACGCTACTAAATAAATGAGACAGAAGGAAAAAAAAAAAAAGACATCCATTGTGACCTTTGTTCTTTTTGAAGGATTTCCTTAGGGAAAGTACAAAACCTATTTATTTCAGTGTTTCTTGTGCTTTTAGTCCTCAGCATCTAATATATTTCCTAAACCAAAACTGGTTCTAAGACGTCGAGATGTTAAATGTTGGAGCTTGGTTCCAGAATCATTGAGGCTTGTTTGCTTTAGAACCTGATCCACACAAAGCTCAACAGCTTCCTTTGAGGTAAGTTCTGCCCAAAAATGTCAGTTCACAGCCTACAGTATATCAGAAATTGTGCATTAACAGTTAACTCTTCCATGGGGCAGTTTTACGTGGCAGCAGGGAAGAAGCAGTCAACCCTCTGGGACTGGCAACACTTCTCAGCAAGAGAGAGTGTCCTTCTACCTGTGTGAAAAGAGTGCTTAACAGAGAGGGAAACAAATAGCCACAAGTAGTGTATTTTTATTTTGTGTTGCAAATATAGGTGTATACACTTGTCTAGCTTTAAATTGCATAGAAGCAGGTGGGTCAGCTACTTAAGTACCATAGTCACCCAGAAAGGTACATTGGCAAGAAGTGCTGTTGTGGTCAGAGGTGATGACAAATGAAAACAAATTGAACTAAATGGAAAAGTCATGTGATGAGACAGGAAGATGTTAGTAATGTCATTCCTAAGGACTCAGCATGAGATAGAGAAAAGAGAGCGTGGCCATGTCTACAGGAGAAACTGCTGCTTGAGGATTTGAGAAGCGTGGTCCCTGGCTGACAGCTGCGGAGATGCTACTACTTAGGGGAAAACTGGTATTTTCTTCTCTTTTGGGTGAGTAGGGAGAGGATAGTGCAGGTGGAATAAGTTACACTTGCAAAAGCCCATAATTATTTCATGAGACTTGCAAAGCTTTCGTAGTGTATAGCTGCCTGTTGACACATCAGTGGAGAACGTACCTCAGGAAAAGGGTTGATATGAGGGGGACACCTTAAATCAGTTAAAAATTCTGTTTCCTTGAAGGGAGAATGAAGATACAAACCACTTAAGTTGAGGAGAGAAAAGGAAACAAAGAAAGCAGAAGCAATAATATAAAAAAAAAAGTGAAAAGATATCGGAGAAAATCAAATTATTTCATCTTTTGTTATGCAGTTCCCTCTTCAAAGTGTAGGTATGAGGTTGTATGAACCAACATAAAGTACTAATGCTGAGCCCAGAAGGAACAAACCAATAGCTATATACACAAATCTAAACCCAAGTTTGTAACATATTAAAAGATAAATACCCATCAGGAAGAGCAATTTGTAATAAAAAGCTGATTCTCCATTAGGGAAGTGTTGGAAAACTTTGCATATGGGTTACAGGACTGAATTAATCCCAGATCTCCAGCTCATCTCATTCTTCTAGGAGACAAAAACAAGTTTTGGCTTTCAATTGCCAAAGTAAACTAATCATGGTGTTTAACTCATTGATTATGTGTGTCACCTTAAAAACCAGTTTCAAACAAATTATATTTTGAAATGGTAGCAATTGAGCATTGTGAAGTTGATGACTGTGACCAGCAAGTGAAGTTTTGGTCTTGGAGTTGTTGGACTGAAGGTTTGTGGTCTGTGTCATTGCAACTGTTACTTTTCTCTTTGAATAATATGGTTTGGACAGCATGTAACATTTCAGCATCACTATCAATATTAGTGTTATTTCCTCCAGGATATTGATTAAAAAATCATCATCTGTGAGTGTTTTTAACAAGCAGCTAGGAGATCAGATATGTGCTGAAAAACTGTTACAGGTCAAAGATTCATAGCAACTGTGCTGGTAGAAGATCGTTACCTTTAGTTTGAGGGAGTTAAGAGCTTGTATAAAATGTAGGTTGCTAACAGAGACTCTTAAAATTCCCAGCTCTTTCTTTTAGTGCCCAGTTGGTGTGTGCATCTGCATGTTCTGTCTGTGTTTGGCTCAGTACCTCCCTGAGCTAAGTGTTGTTGTAAACCAGCAAAGTATGCCTAGGAAAAAAATCATCACTACATCCTCGCTCTACTTGTAGCAGTTGCCCTTCAACACCCCACTGTTGGTCACTGTTAGAGATAAGATACTGGTGGGTAGAAATTTTATTATGGCTCAATGCAGCTTTTTCTATGCTCTTCCTGTAAATATGTACCTTGCTGCAGCTATTCAGTAAGAATGGGTATTTGTCCACTGTGGACTAAAGTTCTGGACTTAAGAACTTGTGTTTTGTCAAATGAAGGCATAGCTGCAGCAAGGACTGCCTATGCCATTGGTAATGGAGTTGTGCTCTTCTTTCACTTCACTTTTCTGTGGCTTACCTAGTTTTATCACTATTGGCATTTCTAAATTTGTAAATTATGTTCAGGCAAGTGTCGTGTATGGGGAAACCAGTGATAGCTCAAGTTGAGTAACCATGTGGACATCAGGGATCTTACCTGGTTCTCACTGGAATCTTAGGATATTGGATAGTTATTTCCACAAGGAAAAATGGAAGACCTGTCTTGTGCCTGCTACTTTGTAAGATGAGTGCAGGAAGAAAAGGTGATACTGTTAACTTCCCACAGCTTCTGACCAAGTCAGTGTTTCACTCATCTTACCACCAATTTCCAACTGGTGCCAATGGCTAAGGAGAAATGAAAAGAGTCATATGGGGGCCTGCAAAAGCATGGTTATGACCACCAATGCTCTGCTCAGGATAAAGCCTGTTACAAACGAGGGTTGGAAAGTGATGAGGCATCACACCCACTACAGCTGAACTGTCATCACTCCACATGGCTCTGGCCTTTTCACACAGAGGAAGGGGCTGAGCTGCTGATGCCCAGTCACAACTGCTGGAGAGCTTGATAGCTTCACCTTTGTAGTGAAAAACTACTAATGAATCAACCATAGGATTAACATAATCCAAAAGGTAAACATGAAGATAAACTAGTGTTATTCCAATGAGCTAAGAGTAGATGTATGTATTCTTTTCTAGTATGTTCCAGAGGTGGCCAGCATGAAGCATGACCCAAAATGTTAGCATTTGCAAGATTAAAGAATGAGAAAATTTCCTGCTAACTGGGCTTTTTGTGCCTCATCTAACTGAGCTGTAGCAGCCCCTGGTTGTAAGATAGGACAGGGAAGGAGATATGCAGCCAGACGGCTAAGGCAAGGGTGAGATGGAAAGAAGAGCATGAGGTAAGGTCAACCACCTCCCTTGGTCACTAAGCCCATCAGTTCCCACTCTACTCCTGGAATTTGTTCACACACATGTTCTGCCCATTTGTCATTTCAAAATGTTTGGAATTATTTCCATACCATAGGGATCATTGCTGAAAAGTGGCCATGATCACCACTGAGGTCTGGAAAGGGCAGTATATAATAAAACTACTCATCCTTAAGTCAAAGGCTTAAAACTCTAAGAAGCTTGGAACAGATACAAAGTAGATAAATAAAGCATAAACCTGCACTGAAGACATTTCACTACAGATGGATTCTCAGACTTTTCACTCTGTGCTTTTCTGTACCACATCTCAGTAGTGTTCACCCCTGAAAAACGCAGAGGACAGGAAGTCTTTGTGGTCAAAGCAAACCGTCTCTTGCTGGCCCACGTCTTCAGACTGTACATGCAGCTGAATGCTAAGCACGAAGCTTCTACCAGAGCACCTCTTTCCTCAGGAAACAGAGTCTACAACTGACACAGGACACATGAAGACAACATGTAATTTTCGACTGCAGGTTGGTAGTGCAACATTCAGGATTGGGCCACGGACAAAATGCGTCTGTGACTGTTCAGCCTTAATCCAAATTGTTGACCTTTTCAGTCTCCTGATTTTTGAAGGCTTTAACCAGTAGCTATCAGTTTAGACAAGCAACAGAAGAAAGCCTAGAAATGAGCTGTCTTCAAAACAAAGAGCAACTACCTTTACCAGCAAGTCTGTATGCATGCAAAGTGAGAAGCAATAATGACCTGCTAGATATGTGGAGCCAAGTCATGATTTTAGCTTTTTCACCTGGTTGAGCAATCCTACCTCGACCTGTAAGGTAGTGTTTGTATCAGGTTTCCCCTTCCCTCTCTCCCTCCCTTGCATTACTTTGTTTCTGCCTCAGAGGAATAGTTATTAAAACCAAGAACTCCTCCAGTGCAACAAAAGCCAGACAGTTACTCAAGAACCTCAGCTTATTGCTTACCCACGTAGCAGAGGAAATTACTGCTGAGTATCAAAGTACTTAAAAAAAAATGAAGTTCATCCCAAGTAAAAAGTCCATTAAAAGACAAAGACAGGCCCTTTCTCATCACTCCATGCAGGTCACCCTTTCTTGAAAAAACACCAAACCACCTGGCCCTTCCACATTAGGAATTGTGAGGAACTATGAGACAAGAAGCCCATTTCCTTCACTATTCAAAGGGTTGCTATCAGTGCCATCAATTCTTCTTAAATTTTTTAATAGTGAAGTTGTTTTCCTCTTCATTGCTTGTTTTCAGAGCATGTGCTCAGAGGAGCCTGGACTTGGTTATTTTTCATCCTTCCTGCTGCTTCCAATTTGAGCAGCAGCTTAATTTCCATGTTTTTCCACAGGGTCTGCTAATAAAACAGATGCAAACGTGGCTGTCATTTATTTGCTTCCCTTACAGTGCATGAACATCATTAAAGTCATCAAGACTGCAAAAAGCTCTTGGGAATATAGCAGCCTTTGCAAGTGAATTGCTGCTGACACAGCATGATTTTTTATGGTTCCTTCAGTCAGAAAGAAGCACAACCTGCCTTGGTTGTTATGTCCACCCAAATGCTGAGGTTGGATGGTAGGTGCATTTCTTTTCACCTGAGCAGATTGAGAGAAGGAGTCCTTTCATGAAGTATTGTATTCTGAATCAGAGCAGCAATGCTATTGGTCTCCACCTCTAAGCTGCTTCAGTGGAACACATTTGATGGACAGAGACAGAAATGCAACTGTCTTTAATGATCTGGGGATCTGGCAGGTAGAAGGAGGAAGCAGAACACTGCTGATGCTGAAACATTACCTATTTGAAGGAAGGTAAATGGAGAAAGCAAGTGAACTAGGAAGCAGTCCCTCCAGACAGACACATTCCCCGACCTTTGGTCTTTACATTATACTGGAGTAACACTCAGGTCATCTGACAAAGACAGACCAGAGTCTCTCTCTCTTGATGTTTTCTCTGTTTTATAAAAAGGGTTTTCATCTCTTTGCAGACTGGAGCTCCTTAGCACAGCTGCTCTGACCTCTGCCAAAGCTGATGGCTGGTGGTTAGTGCTATAGCACAGATCATCATAAGCATAATTAACATTGCCGCAAGGGAAAGTCTGGAGTTTCACCAGTTCAGTCCCACTGATATCCAGGTGAGGGCAGTTGCTTCGACTTGGAGATGATGGAGATGCCCGAGAACTAGGAGAAGAACTGCAGTTCCCATCAAAACCTGAATCTTCCCGCTCTGGAGTTGCCTTGAGCTTGGAGCTTGGGCTGAAGTGACAGATGTTCTCTAGCACCCATGATCCATAGGTTGGGTTCCAAAGATTTTTCGTTTTGTTTTTAAGTCTGTGGGTTGCTGGATTGCTGAGCTCCAACTTCTGGTTTGAGGTCTGCTGGAACCAAGACCCACTGTTGAAATCATTGAGACATGGCAGGCTGGGCCCTCGAGAAGTCCGGTTGCTCAGGTTCTCCACCAATAGCTCTTGTGGACACTGTACAAGTTCATGCCCAGCATGGTGGGAGTCCAGTGTTTTAGGTGTCATCTGGGGTGTGAGAGAAGGGCTTACCAGCAAGGGCACTATCCCACTAGAAATGTTTGGGCGCATGACCATACTCCCTTCGTCTTCTGGTGCAGGGCCACACTCCATGGGCAGCTCAGTGTTGATCACATCAGGGTCCTGAAAAAGAGGGAGAGAGAGAGAGAGAGAGGGAGACTCCTGAGCACCTCCAGAGTGACTGTCAAATTGTATTTTGAGGGAAATGGCTTTGAGACTGAAAAAGCTTTTGGCAGAGATGGACATCAGGTTTAGGCAATATTCCTGCGTGTCATACAAGGTGCTGTGCACCATCTGGAGATCACATGCTGTTAGGACTTGCAAAAATGCTTTCTCATTTACATGCTTCCTTTGAGCAGAGTCTGTGCTTTATTGAAATCAGTGGCTAAGCTGGGGGTCACGAGGATATAATTTCTCCCTTGAGAGGTTGGATGCAAGCCTGTAGCTGTAAAATGCTACCAGATGGTGAACTCACCATGCCATCTCATTCCCCACCTCCACCAATTCAGCTGTGGCTTTCAAGCAACATTAGGCAAGGTAAGAATATGGACCTTGAAAGTGATTCTAAATACCTTTCCATCATAAAATGGAGGACATTTTGCTACAGAACAAGCTGAGAGCTGAAAGCATCCACTTGAAAAAGAACAGCATAATCTGATTTTGGCTGGGCTGAAGGTAGTGGAGCAAGGATGGGTACTGATGAACCCAAACAGAAAGAGCAGTGGAACCAGCAGTTGAGCCAACCACCACAATTGGGAAAGTAATTAGATCAGTCTATCAGGACTCTTCACTTGTTCAGGGCCACTAAAGCTGGTGCCTTTGGATAGTTGGCATTCCATGGATTATTGTCCACTCAGATATCAAAGGCTAGTACCTGTGTGCAATACTTGATTCTTTCCAGGATCGTGGAGAAGTTTGGTCGATACTCTGGGCTGTGCTGCCAGCACTGTGTCATGATCCGGTACCTTAAGATTAGCACAAAAGAAAACAAATATCCATTGAAAAAGAGAATTATGTAAAATGTGTTTCAGTATGAAGTGATCATGGATCGAGAGGAACTGCACTGGGTACATGGCCCGAAGGAGGAGACCAAAAGCAGATATGTCATTTCTGCATCCTTGGATCCTGAGCCATTAGGGAACCACTACTTAAAACAAACCCTATAGCTCTCTAAACTGTATACAAGAGGCAGTGGCTCAAGACATTCAATAACATCCACCTAACACTGGGGGCCATCGCCTTTGACTACGGGTGTCATGTTGCCTTTGGCTAACTTGTTTGATACCCAGTAACCCTTGGCTTGGAATAAGAAAATACTTACACTGGTCCTGGACAGTTTTTTGGTGGATCCATTCTTCCTCCACTGGTGACAAATTCTAGCACTTCTTGATTGGTTTTGCAAGGATAGGGCATGTAGCCTAGAGAGAAAATCTCCCAAAGCAGCACACCAAAGGACCTGTGAGAGAAACCAGCCAACAATACCAATTAGGTTTCATTTGTGCTCCGCAAACCTGGCACAAAGCTGTGTAGGTAACACCACAGCAACAACTTCTGAAGCTGTAAGCCAGCCACAATTATATATATACATAAAATTAACTATCTATCTATAAATAGAGATACATATACATTAAAAAACCCACAATCAATCAAAACCTTTGCTCAAGCTCCAGAAGTATCTACGCAGAGGTTTAGAGATATTTTAATAACTACGTAGTTATTAAAGAAGAAGAATATTTCTGCTGCATTCATTTCTAGAGAAGGAAATGCAAGACCAACCTTTGCATGGTTTAAGCTGTTAGATCTGGTGTGGATATTCCTGCCTTACTTGGGAAGACATGAAATGTTTGGATCAGTGCTTAGGAACAGGATGCTTATTAGTAAAGTCAAGTAAATTGAAAGTCAAGTAAATTGAAAAGCAGCAGTGTTTGTTTTTTGTCACAATACAGTTGTTCTCCTTTTTTACACCAATGGATCAGTTGGGCACTGCCACAGCAAAGGCCCATGTGAGTCTATAGGATTCTGCCAGCAGGGTCAGAATTTTAGGAGTCACTATTTGCTGCAAAGGTGGAAGAAATTTCCAGTACACACATTACTTATAATAGCCTCTTACAGGAACTGCAGCACTTTCCTTCAAAACATTTAGCACTGGCTGCTCACAGTTGGGTGCTGATAAGCAATCCCTTGTCTTCCGGCATCATTAACAACTTCAGGAAACTGGGTCAGTGTGGCATTTAAGGGAATGCCTCAGCAAAGTATACTGAAGAATCTACTGTACAGGGAGTGAGGTGTTATTAAGCAACTGGAAAGCTTCCATTACCCAGCACGTGTGTGAATGTGCCTCTGTGGAGGGAATGCTTGTTTTAAAGAAAGACCAAGCTACAGGAGGAATCAATATATAGTTATTGTTTCCTCAGCAGCCAGCAAGGACATCTGATTATGTTTGCTGTCATTTTATCTACAACAGGAAAAAAACCAAAACAAAATCCCACAAAAGAGTAATCCTGGATGGTACAGAGAGAGTAATCTACTACTAATGGAAACTGAGTGGCAGATACTGAGGGTTGAGGGAGCTGTCTGGTGGTATTTGTCTAGATTTTTAACTGAGGCTTCTAGGGAATCTAAACTACTTTCTCTTTTCACTTCATAATTGCCTTTATATGATACTCTACATTTATGTATAGTGAATTTTTACTACCTTCACTTACATTACAGGTTTTAAATTCTTATTCTGAATTCTTTACCTGTACTTCTGCTGAATACAGAGAGAAGACTTCTAATACTTTTCGGGGAAATCCTGACATTTTTCAGGGTTCCTTCTGAGGAGTTTTTTTTCTTGAGCAGTACATTTCTTGACCCTTATCACTGAGTAGCAGAAATGATTAAAAGACATTTGTTACCAGGTATCAGTCTTGGAGGTGAAAATACCCTCTAGAAAAGCTTCTGGTGGCATCCACTTGACAGGAAGCATGGCTCTTCCTCCCTTGCGGTAATAACTTGCTCTGGGAAAGATAAAATGCATGAAGAATGTCACACAGACTGAAAGGACTCAGACATATAAAAGATCTTATCACCACAGCAACAGCAGCTGAGGGTTGCATGCAGCAATGAGGGCCAAGTTAGAAAAAGGAAAAGACATCAACACAAAATAGCACATTGAAGCAGTATTTTATACTCTCTTTGCCATTGGGGTAGAAATTGAGGATGTAGGTGCATGGCTGAAGACATCAACTTTGCCAGTGCTTTGCACAGAGTGTTGATGCTTCCAGTCTTCTTGACAACATAAAGTGAGAATTATGGTTGGAGGTTTTGTTTGTTTGGTTTTTTTTTTTTAAAATTATAGATTATTTATGATCAACTAGATAATAAAGTTGCCTATGCTTGGTCTAGTGTCCTCATGTGTTTGAAGTGTTCCTTGGGACCCAGTCTGGAACAAACACAATTGAAGTGTATTGGCTAATCAGCATAGATGTGTTAATTTAGTCTGTTAACTCCAGTTAGCTAACTGGTAATCAAATGCAGACACATAATGGAGGGTTCCATTGCTTCAGATTCCATGAGGCAGTTCAAACTGGTCAAAATGATACAGATTATCAAGTTATTCACAGCACTGAAATGGCCTTTCACTTACCTGTAAATATCCCTGGCCATCCCAAAGTCACCAATCTTGGCTATGCGTCCTGCTCCAGTACAGGTCAAAAGGCAATTCCTTGCAGCTATATCTCTTTAAAAAAAAAGAAACAACCCTAAAATTAAAAACTTAATAATTCTAATTCTAAACTCTAAGGTAGCTAAAGGAATAAAGAAAGAATATTAGACTGAGTCCTACAAGTCTTGGTTGAGTCATTGTTACACAAATGAGGAGGGAGCCTTATTAAAAATAAGAAATAATCCCAACTACGTTATCATTTTTATTAACCATAATACTTATATTGCATTTACATTACATTTTCTGTTCAGTGGTTTTCAAGCATTCCCCAGTTTCACCTCCTTTCACTAATGCAGAAAACAGGCCCTTTGTCAGATCTAACCTCTTTTGCTTCAACCACATTATTAAAGATTTCTTTCTTGCTCTACTTTTTTTCTAAGAGTGAGATGTCAGGAGTGTCTCCATCAGTTATACATGTGATGCTATTGGGTAGTCTTATTAAACTGCTTGAAAAGTCAATGTAGAATTGGATTCAGTCAACTGTTGCTTTATTGCTTCTGGGTATCTCCCATGGAACCAAGCAAAGTTACATATGGGAACAGCTGTCTGCTGGGTGCAGGTTTAGGTTGTGACAAATGGCAGAGACAAATGTGTGGCCAAGACTGAAGGATGCATGTTCAGTTTAAATAGGCATTCTGAAAAGGAACTCATTAAAAATCACAGCACAGTGGGGGTCCTGTGAACTGCCAAGAAAAATGAGCTCCTTGAGCAACTCATATGTTTCTTCCCACTGCCAGCCTTGGAAAAAATCCCTCAGGATTTGGAAATCAAGCTCAATATTTTCTTTCATCATCAGCTGTGACTCTGAGATGACAAGAAGTGACATCTCCACAACCACACCTTTTCCCTTAGGATACCTGTTATTTGTAATAATAACTTTCTTCCATTTCCAAGTCATTCTATGTAATACTGACATCACTAACAAATACTAATACAGAACCTGAATGAAAATCCTTCTATACTGATTTCCTGAATTGTGGCTAAACCAAAGTGAGTCCATTTCCAATTTTTTATACTGGAGATCTAACATTGTAAAGACTGACCCACAGAGATTTTCTACAAGTGATATGCTGCTGTTAAAGGAGTCAAGCACTAGTTTCTTCAATTTCTTTCCTGAAATGGAGATTGTCATTGAGCAGTAACAGTTGCCTTGCCCATTTGTTAACATAGGTGTCACCAGCTTTATTGTGATGTCTGCTGGGCTCAGTGACATATGCTAAGAAACCCAGAGAACATCTACCCGACAGGAGAAATGAAAACTGGTTTTATAAAACACTTGTGGAGAAAATTTCTGTTGGGTTTCTATTTGGCTTCTTGTGAAAATTAATCCCTATCATAAGTTCAGTAGATCAGGATAGGTGCAGGTTGATGAAGGATATGACTACTAGAGTCAAGATTTTAAAAAAATAATGCTGTAGTGATTAATTCTGAAGTTTCCATTTAGAACACTGATCCTCTCATGTACTTATTAAGAAATCCAAGAACCAAAATTTATTGCACTCTCTCATTGCTCTTTTTTAATGACAGAAAACTCTTTTTTTTTTGTTTTAATTGTCCAAGGGAACATATTTATTATTCCAATATAAAGGAGACTGAAAACTGTCTCAGATGCTCTAATCATAAAGCCATAATACAGCCTGTATCTCAATCTCATGGCTTTTTTCTCTGATGGCTGCTTCCCACTTGTTTCTCCAGTCTCTACCCACTCTTGCCTAGCTCTGCCTCTGCTGTGTGCAATGTCATGTGCACCATACATGTGCCTGTGCGCGTGGGTGAATCAGTTGTCTACTTGCATAACTCCAGGCTGTATGTCAGTTTAGCTAGAGCCTGTGTGACCCTCTGTGTGTAGGCCTCTCCTCTTCTGTACACACAAGGGCTGAACTCAGCATGGAGTTCATTTTCAGGGAGGAATTCTGTTGCATGCTGTACCTGGGAACATTGTGAGCTGAAATAACTCTTAATCAGAACCAAAGGAGTACAATATCCAACTGGGAATTTTAAAAAGCTACCTATAATAACCTTTACTTCTTCTATAATATTTTATTCTTATTTGAAGACTGCCATTTTATTTTCCTCTACAGAAAAGGAAAGAGGTATGAACACACAAATGTGGGCTCCCCAAGTGCACACAGTAGGTCAACCTCTAAGCTGGGATGGAAGCTTTCAAGATGGACTTTTACCTCCTTTCATCCCTGTTCTACCCTTCTCTAGTGATTGGCTAAAATATGATGGACTGTCCAGTGCTGGTGGGGTAGGGAAAGCGTTTAGCCCAAATCAGGAATTCAGAAAAGGGAGAAATGATACTTGTCTTACAACTAACATAGAGTGACACTACCATCTAGTGGACTACTGGGCTAATCTCGGATGTGTCTACCTCGTAGGCACCTGAAAATTAACGCTTGAAAATGTTTACTGCTATCAGAAGATTCCTTTCTCCCCAGCAATGCAAAGAACAATGCAAAGCATAACTCCTACCAAAACCCAGCAATACCATCTCGGGCATCTAAGCACAAGCCTGTACTGGTAGAGGAAACCTCTGCCTCCCCCCACCTGGAGATTAGGTCTGGGTAGTCCACTGGAAATGCAAACTGTGTGAGCTTCATGCACCTTGACTTACATAAGGGACTGATTCTCCTCACCTGTGGATGAAATGATTCTCTTCCAGATATTTACAGCCACAGGCAATATCCCTGGCTATGTTCAGCAGGTCCTGCATTGTTAGTGTGGATGGTTGATTCTGGAAAAGGACACACACAAAATGGTAAGGGGAGAATAGTAAGAAGAATACAGTTCAGGTAGGGGATAATCAGAGGGGGAGCAGAAGACTGGAAAGGAAGAGACATACATTCATGTTGGGAGAGGGTTAAATGACTCAGGAACAAAGAACATAAGCATATCAAAGTAAAGAGTTAGAAAATGAGTAAACTCTTATTTAAGACAAAAAGCTTCCAGAAGATTTCACTTCTCCTGAGCGCAGTGCATGAGTGCAATCTAGTGAGAGATTTATGGCCTGGCATGAATAGCCTATTAGAAGGAGTGGGAGAGAACTATTCCCTACTGGTGTTGGACTTTGTGAAATCAAAACATAAACAAGTTTAAAAGGCAAGATGGGGAGGAAAATATCTCACTCACTCTTTAAGAGTAAACTAACAAAATTAGCACATGAACTCAGAGAGAAAGCAAAGATGCATAGGTGCACATCTCTGCACCAACAGACAGCATTCATCAACTTCTCTGATCCTGTGGAAGGAGAGTGCTTACCCTAAGGATCGGTACGCAAAAAACCCGAATGCTTTACCACAGGACTGCAGGACTGGTGCTAGCCCTTCACCATCTGCACTTCCCTAAGAACTGTAAAGAAGTCTTACTTCAGGAGCCCTGCTTATTTTTTTATTTCCCCATAGGAAAATTTCCTTGGTATTTCTCCAGGAAGTTCTGTATTCCTCTCAGGAAGCGAGGGGAGAAATTACTACACTGTTGATGAAAACCTTGAAAGATATCAAATAAATTGTTCTTTTTAAGGCTGCTTTTGTTTCTGGATGCTGTTACTGCTGTAATTTCTTATGGTCAAACCACATAACATACATTACAGCCACCAAGGACTATTTTTATTGGCTAGGCAAATTATTTTACAAAGCTCTTGGACATCTGCTAGGGAGAATTATTATAGGTATAAAATAGGCATTTCCGGAGAGGAAATGAAGAACAAGGAGGAGAAATCGAACTGCAGACTTCCAGGCCTTCTCTCTGCTCTGGGATCCCTCTGTCATAAGACTGCCATGGGCATGCATTTTCTCTGCATCCAGGGAAACTTGTTGTGAAATACATTAATGATGGGGATAGTTCTGTTTTCAGAAGAAGGACATTTTTTATGTACTAAGGGGACTTCAGCTATTGTATTTGCTATCTGCTAGCTCACTAGCTATCAAAGCAGCAGGTTGGATTTCAAATGATATTTAAAAAACCCCACTTCTTCGCATTAAATCTTTACATAATATTCAAATAAGACTATTTATTATTAGTCAGCTGCCCACAGACTTTATCTACTCACAGCAATTGTACAACTTTCACTGTAAATGCCAAAAATAAAGCTACACAAATTCCTCCATCCAAGTGCTGTTACACAAATTTACGTGCTTTTAATTAGTATATTTAGTCCTGTATGATGAAAAGATTAAGCTTGATCTTTCAACTTCATATTAATACCAGGCTAGGAGTATACACACATGAAGCCACACAGTCATAACTTTTTTTACTTTTTTTTTTTTTTGGGGGGGGGGGGGGGGTGTGGGGAGGAGAAGCTTTGCAACTGCATCATGTGGTGTAGGAGTACGTGAGGTATCAGTCAGCCTCCTCCTGCCACTGTAGGCAGCCAGCATCAGCACCTCAATACAAGAAATAGCAGAGAGTCAGGCCTAACTCTTCTTTTCTTTTCTTTTTTCTTTTTTTTTAAGTAAAATCTGCACTCAAGCAGAGATATTCACTTATTTACTTATTTAACAAAGCTGCCCAGGATCACACTCTTAAGAAGCAAGAACACATATCTGGAATCAGCTATTCATTATAAGAACACCAAGATAATTAATTCCAAATACACTGTACTTGGTTAGCAGCAATACAGTATTAGAAGCAGAGATAATTTGCAAAATTCCTCATGACAGCTTTTTATAAAGGTGTGTGGGTTTAAAGCAAAAATATTTGACTTGATAATTTCATTTGCATTGATTTAAATGCCTGTCACAGTGCTACATGCATGCTCAGCTCTTTGTGCATCTCCATATGGTGCTGAAACACACCTGCTGAGGACCTAGTCCCATTACTGTGTATTAGTGTTATAACTTCAGCTCCTTACATACTTTCATAGTGCACAGAAAACAAGGCAGATATTGAGGAAAGTAAGCCCCTTAATTTGTAGTCCAGTTGACAGAGACCTCTGGAATGTCAGGACAGATTTTACTCTTTCCTCCTCAGTTACTAACAGAGTGGAGTTCTGGCACTGCTTTCATTTTATCTCACTGACATCTGCTTATGTCAAGGAAACAGACATATGTATTCAGAAGTTTGCAGGAGCTGAGACACACACAGAGCCCTGCTTGTCTTCAGTGCCTTTACCCAATTCATAAAATAATAAACAGAGTCATACTAAAATCAAACACAAGCCTAGCAAGGAAGATCTCTCACCACCCTGGGTCGATTCTGCCGAAGGAAGCTCTTCATATCTCCTCCAGACATGAGCTCGAGCAGAATGAAGCGAGGCAGGGTCTGTAGGCTAACACCAATGCACTGCACGATATTTTGGTGACTGAACTTACTGAAAGCCAAGTTTGAAGCCACATGGAAGAGAAAGACAGAATTAGTACTCATACTCAGTGTGCCTTGAGCTCTGATAACCTGGATTGAGGCAAATCCTGTTGCGGTGCAAGCTGCCGAACAAATTCCTATTTCACCCATATCAAAATGCCTCTGAGATTATCCAGCCCAAGATCAGGGATGTGCCTGGCTTTGCCCATGAAAACTTTCAACAGAAAGTATGAAAAGCTAAAAGCAAAGCAAAACTTTCTGTCTGTGAAGACAGAATTTGAAGGATGCACTGACTAAAAGATGGGTGTGAAATGAGAGGGAAAAGAAAGGCACTGGCAATATGCAAACATTATTGGCATTTATGAAACAAAATCCTGACCAGTAGGGATTTTAATTCAGCATTGGTTATTTTAAATATACTGCTGTCTAGTTTGGTGGACTCAGTTCAGTATCTAATCTGCCAAAGAAGGGCTCAGTTAATACCTACTGCAGCAGCTGCTTTCTGCAGAGGCTTTCTGCCTCTTACAAAAGAAAAAAGAGATAGTCAAGAAGCTCAGTAAGACTTAGTCATTAGAAAGCAGCATCTTCCCTTGGATTGTGATTACCTGGATAATACAGGAACTAAAAATGGAAAGGAAGTTGGAGAAGAGAAAGGGTCATGTGCTACTAAGTGAATCAAAGCACTCTGTAATCAACTGAAATTGCTCTTTAAGAAGATATACATCCTGTTCAGCTGCCAAAGTTCTTGTAGACTTTAGGAAGTGGCACTATGTTGTGGGATTCATGCTTTAATAGCAGAAAACCAGCACAAAAGTAGGAGCTGGGCCAGATGATGAGAAGAGGAACTTCATGTTGCACAAATTAAAAATACCAGAATTCTGATCACTTACGATCAACCTTGCCTATACTATTATTTTAAAGTCACCATTGACTATACTATAGTTTTAAGATCATGGATTTGGGCTGGTGAGGTAAATTCCAAGACTGGACTACTTAAAGTACAAGTGGTAATAATAATGTCTGTTATCTTTTCCAGGGAGGTTTTCTAGATCCTACAGTTCATTGTCAGAAAGCCATGTAGATGAGACCTTATAAAGGTTCTGTCAAGCTTGCAAAGACCTAAAAAGCCAGACCACATCTAAGAGAAGAGGACACACTAGGAGAAGGGCTGTGTTCCATCTGTGCAAGCTACACACATAGAACCACATTCACTATTTTATCCCTGCAGAGGTTTCATAGTGTCTTACTCAGTGATTTCTGTGCAAAGAAAGGGTATAAGCCCAGGACTTTCCCTTGTGTGAACACTTGCCTTCCAGCAGGAAGTATAGAATGAATTCTTTAAGTTGCTTTGCTTGCACATGCAGCTTTTGCTTTACCTGTTATGCTGTTCTAATCTCAACCCATGAGTATTCTTGCCCTTCTTATTCCCTTCCCCATCCCTCTGCTATGTGGGACGAAGTTGCCTACTGGCATTAAACCACAACAGATGTGCAACAGAAGAACCTCAGTTATTTTGTTTGAGAGGAACAAGTAGCTGAAACCAGTAACTCATGCTACTAAAATGCTATCTGGTGAAAAATACGGATGAATTTCTTATCTGAACCCACACAAGTGGACAAATGATTCTTATTACCTGCATTACTCTTTTTACCCCCCGCCCTCTATCAGTATAAAAACCTTGAACTATACCTTATAATCAACGCTTCCATCAGGAAATCCATCTCATCCTGCTCAGAGCAGACTTCTGGAAGGGTCTTTTGAGAGTGAGGACCATCCCACCAAACAATTGAGAACGTTCAGTTGATCATCCAAGGGAAAAAAAAAGAAAAAATGAATGTGTAATGTGTGAATGACTTCAGGACCCCATTGAGGATGGGCTTATCTTTTCATTGCCCAGTTTATTGGATATGACCCATTTGGTAGTTAAAAATGGGACAGGAAACTGTTAAACTACTTGCAGATTTTTTTTTTTATCATAGAATATTCTGGGTTGGAAGAATGTTCAGTTGGAACTGAGAGTGCAGGCAACAGTGGAAGCAGCTTCTGCTACTGTGCCCATTGTTTTAACATCCTTTAACACTGTCATGATCTTTAAGGTCCCTTCCAACCAAAACCATTCTATGATTGTGGCAGATCTGCTGATGAGGTGAACTGATGGTTCTGTGTTGATTTCAGGAAGCTATATTTATTTATGTTGATAGGGAATATGTTATTTTTTTTATATGGTCCAGGTGACCAATAAACAACCTCCCATCTGAGGGCACCGATTCTTTCTCTCCTGAGCAGAGACTTTACAAACTTGTCCTTTTTAGATTCTTCTCCTAGTTAAACCACAAATTAGAACCATTAAGCATGCAGTAAACAGGGCAGATGCTTTACTTTTAACCTGCTGCTAGAGCCATACAGCTTAAAAATAAAAGTTTATAATTCCTGGGTGCAGTCATGTGTGGAAAGCTGCATCACAAGTGCACCTATGTCGTTATGCGTGAGATGAACATGAATCTCCAACTGGAACAGCAATGAGATAATATAACTCTTATGGGTAATTATCATTGTATAAGAAACTTGTGGTTACTGACCTTGATAGCCACTTGAAGAGGGTTGGGATCCCCTGCAATGCCTACCACAGTTCCCTCATAAACCTCACCAAATGCACCATGCCCTAGCGCCCTTGAAATAAAAAAGAAAGAGAGAGAAAGAGAACAGGTGTTATTATGCCCCTGAATCCAGCACCAACCAAGCTTTTCTCTTCATCCAGTCCAAGAATAGGTATAGAATCTGCTGGAAGAGATGGAATCAGAGTTTTGTTTTCATCACAAAGCTTCTGAAAATAACTTGTCAGTATTTTCTGTCACTGTCACTAAAATAAGGAAGTTGGCTTCTTAATGGTTCTGAACCAATAAAGCAGCCTGCTCAATACAAGGGCTCCATCAACAAGTATGGCAACAGCAAGGCAAGAAAGAGCTGGAGAATAACAGAATAAGGTAGATGTAAATGGATGTCTTCAGGACATGGTGTAAAACAGCACAAAAGAATGATCAAGATTTTTTCTTCTGAAGTTTACATAACCTTAATCAATATCATCTGGATGGTATGGAGCCAAAGAGCAACCTAGCTTGTGTTTCCTTAGGATAGGAAATTTTCTTGTGACAGGAAATGTTGAAAAAGAAATACTGCTATAGATTTGGAAGGGAGTTACTGCCAGGAGGCAAGTGTAATCCAGGACATCATATAAAAACACAGAGGTGAAATACCCTGTGCTGTGTGTGGGAACATGGAACAAGAGACTTATGACCCTATTCTTGACAGCTTTATGGAATCAAAGTTTCTCAGAGAACATATTGAGTGTCACATCTCTTGTATTTTGGCTGGCTTGAACTAGGTGCTTTGCAGTGGGTGAGACAGGTAGCCCTTCTTTTCTTGACCTGGATACTTGATGATGAGTAAAACAATCATTTGAGCCCTACCTCTGCCTTTGCTTCAGGCTGCCTTTCCTCTCCCGTGCCAGAGAGCACCCCCTGCAGCAAGCCTTACCGAAGCAGAGAGATGTTCTTCCGTGGGATCTCCTTCAGCTCACTCAGAGTGGCTGCCTTCCCTGCAAAGCAGTAGTTGGGGTTGTAATCTGTCATGATGGCTGATGTGCGGATTTTGCTCAGTTTGTATTCTGGGCTCTGCAGTCGTGCTCTGGCTCCTTCCAGCTGTTGCTTCTTGAGGTGGTAAACTGTGGGTGAGGAAGCAAATAAAAATGCATAAACAAGATCAATACCTGGAGAGAAATGATAATGCTGGACACACAGAACAGAAAGAAACCAACTCTGTAATTATAAATGCTCAGGAAGTGTCTTTTTCTTATCAGTATCACATTCTTCTCCATGCTCTGTAGTGATTTAGTACTGGTTATGCCAACAGTCTTATTTCTGCACAATCCTAATCACCTAGAAGTAACCAGGGTTTTCTCTGCTGCTTTGTATATTGGCTGAAGAAAGGGTGCTCCCCAAGACATCTTGCTGGCCTCGAGTCCAAAAAGCACACCATCTACCTGAATGAATTATGTATTTAGCTAGAGACTGTGACTTTAGCCTGGGCAGCAGTGGCTGCTAAAGAAGTGCCTGCTAAGAGGGCTTCCCAAGCTCTTTTCTCTGCAGCAAATACCTGGACAGAGAAATCCTTGTCCTTTGGGATTATGCTTGTGTCTAACTGCGGGACGGTGACGTTTCTATTGCTTCATTCTCCCTGTGCCTCTGATCTACCTGGAAACTGCAACACTTTGCTCCAAGTATTAAAAATAGATGCATGTGATTGTGTGATCTCCTTTTGTCTAATTTAACTAGGACAAGACAAGTCAAAGGATGATAAAGAATAAGTGTTTCTTACCAATAGATAGGCTGCCACAAGTGAGGATCATTCCAAGCACCACAATCACAACCACTACAGCTAGGAGAAGTGGGAGAGGCAGGTGTCCCTCTGGGATAGGACCCTGGGGCACTGGAAAAAGAAAAATAGAGGTGCAATAGTCAGATCACAACCAGAGCTGCTGTAAAGTATCCCTCTGAAGGTTGCTCCTATTTCAGAAAACAATACAGAGATCATGGCCAGATCATCTTATAAATTACAGCAAATCCCTTTACAGCCCTGGAGGCTAAAAAACATAAATAATTTTTAAAGCATAATGAAGATAGGAAACTATCTGATAAAACACAGATTTCTGATCCATTCTTCACCTTTTTATAAGTGGGTAACATCCCTGCTTACATGTTGAAGTTCTCTACAGTCTGGATGCTTTAGAGTTCCAAGAGACTGTGTCAGGAAGTAACAGCGAATACCAGGCATCAGCTGAACAGGCACAGTGGGAAACTGCCATGGAAGGAAGTAATCTGTGGCTTAAATAACTCAGCTGTAGGTGGTATGTTATACCAGAGAGGTGTTCACACTTAAACATCTGCTAACCCTATGCCAGTTCAGGAAATTTACATTGTCTCTCTTTACAGGTATTTTGCCTTCTACATTATCCAAACCTGAACTTTGGAGATGATGAAATGATGAAGATGAAGAATGCAGATGTTATCCAAGCAGGGTAAAACTTCACATCTTACCAGTGCAGGTGACATTGTCATTAGCTAACACAGCTCCCATCTCACATTGGCAGACTGGCAGGTTTGTGTCAGGGTCCCGCTTACAGTTGTCCGAGTGGCAGTGGCTGCAGTTAAGATAGATCTGAACCTCCACCTCACCATGACTCTCCATGGCTGAATAAAGAACCAGACACAACAGTGAGCTTAGTTCAGTTCTTACCATCTTGTACCCTTTAAAACCCAGCAGGCACCTACAACTTCTCTCCTTCTCTGTAGGACAGCAGATAGTCAAACACAGTGTGGACACATCAGAAACCTGATGGGTTCCAGGAAGGAAGAAGGTATTGTGTCCCTCTTGAAGTAAATTAACCTAGAAATGTTCGGGACTGAGGATGAGTGGTTGAACCTGATGACTGATGTGTTTCCTAGCTTAGAGATTAGGGGGAAAATGGCCCCAGAGCACTACAGAAGTATTTAAAGAAATGACCACATCTAAAGATCTGACCTGCAGAGTGAAACATGCCTGAAAGAAAAGCATAAAAAGCAATGACAGGACAAGAGGTAGGGAACAGAGATAAAGAACGGAAAAGGAAAAAGGAACTAAGAGGAATAAGAAGTATATTGTACCTGCCAGGGGGTGCAAGAAGATCTCTCCAATGGGGTTCACAAAAGAGATGCCATCCTGCCCACCTGCTGTGATGTCATCATTATCAGAGGCATGGCCCCCTGTAAAAGACATCATGCCTCTGAGGTGTTGCAGTCATTCTTGGCTCTTATCACTTGGGGTCACTCTGCAACCTTCCAGTTATGTTAATATGTATAAACCCTTTGATGGATAAATGCTCACTTGACCCAGCTAGTATCAAGGTTAGTGAGGTGACATATTTGAATGTTTCTTGGTTCAGCAAGGTAAAAATACATTTACTTTAAACATTAAAAAGAAATAGAACATTTTCCCTGGGCAACTTGGGAGCAAAGGAAAGGGTGATTCAGCACACCTTCCGAATATTAAATCACATAGGAACACTTCTATAACCTTGATTTTCCCAACTAAAGAGAGATGGCTGGTTTCATAGTGTTTCGCTTCAGGTATCTGTGAATCATCTCCTGCAGTAGCCTACCTCTGCCCTAAGAGCTTTAGCCCCTAACTGCAAGTGGTCTGAAGGTTACAAAAATCAGACGACATGACTATTTCTCCAGCAGACTTACCTTTGTAGCCTCCGCCTCCTCCACCAGAAGTACAAGCTCCTCCTCCCCCACCAAAGCCACCAGAGGTGCCCCATTGGAGCTTGGCTAGTGCTTGGGGACAAGCTTGACCCCCTTCTCCACCTTCCAGAAGGGATTTTCCGGCCTGAGGAAGCAAACTCTTATCTTGCCAGCCACCACCTCCTCCTTCAGTCAGAGAGCGAGAAAACAAAAGAAGAATAAATGAGGGAAGCACAAGAAGAGGAAAGCAGGAGAGATACTGCAGAGAGACAGAGACTGGCCCTTATTAATTTCTCTAAGTGCTTGCATTCAAGTTAACTCATTCTTTAAGGTTAAGATAATATACAGACAAGCTCCTTGTTGCCATGGATAATAACAAAGAGGAAATCTAATGTGCAGCCTGTGGACTGTGCTGCATAACTTGCACCTTAGCACCAACTCCTAGTGGCATTAGGGAAGTAAGGAGCCTGTCACTCCCTTTCGGGATAACAGGTTAGGGCTTTCAACCATGTGAGGCACTGAGTTCCCTGGGGAAATAAAATACATTTCCTTATCTCCCCCTAGTGGCCTCTCTATTACAGCAGAAGATGGAGAAGCCCTGTATTTTCTTGTCTCTTAGGAATAGGCTCTAGCACAGACTGTGTATAAGCTTCCATTTCTGGTATCATTCACAGAATCACACAGAATCACAGAATCATTACGGTTGGAAAGGACTCTCAAGATCATCTAGTCCAACCGAGAGCCCTACACTACTCTTATCCCTAAATCATCCCCTGAAGAAACACATCTATCCTCTTCTTAAAAACCTCCAGGGATGGTGACTCCACCACCTCCCTGGGCAGCCTATTCCAATATCTCACCACTCTTGCAGTAAAGAAAGTCTTCCTAATATCTAATCTAAACCTACCCTGGCTCAGCTTAAGCCCATTCCCTCTAGTCCTGTCACTAGTCACAAGGGAGAAGAGGCCAACACCCGCCTCCCTAGAATGACCTTTCAAGTAGCTGAAGAGAGCGATAAGGTCTCCCCTCAGCCTCCTCTTCTTCAGGCTAAACAAGCCCAGCTCCCTAAGCCTCTCCTCATAAGGCCTGTTTTCCAGACCCCTGACTAGCTTAGTTGCCCTTCTCTGCACCCTCTCTAGTAGCTCAATGTCCTTCCTAAACTGCGGTGCCCAAAACTGCACACAGTACTCGAGGTGTGGCCTCACCAGTGCCGAGTACAGTGGCAAGATCACCTCCCTGCTCCTGCTGGTCACACTATTCCTGATACAAGCCAGGATGCCATTGGCCTTCTTAGCCACCTGGGCACACTGCTGACTCATGTTCAGCCGGCCGTCAATCAGCACCCCCAGGTCCTTCTCTGCTGGGGAGCTCTCCAGCCACACCTTCCCGAGCCTGTAGCGCTGCTGGGGGTTGTTACGCCCAAAATGCAGGACTTTACATTTAGCCTTATTAAAACTCATCCCATTGGTCTCTGCCCATCTATCCAGCCTATCTAGGTCCCTCTGCAGAGCCTGCCTACCCTCAAGCAGATCGACACTCCCACCCAGCTTAGTGTCATCTGCAAACTTACTAAGGGTGCACTCTATCCCCTCATCCAAGTCATCAATAAAGATGTTGAACAGGAGAGGCCCCAGCACTGACCCCTGAGGGACACCGCTCGTGACCGGCCGCCAACCGGACTTGACTCCATTGAGCACAACCCTCTGGACTCGGCCATCCAACCAGTTTTTGATCCAGCCAAGGGTGTGCTCATCCAAGCCACGAGCAGCCAGTTTCTCAAGGAGAATGCTGTGGGAAACTGTGTCAAACGCCTTGCTAAAGTCAAGGTAGACAACATCCACAGCCCTTCCTTCATCTGATAAGTGAGTCACCCCATCATAGAAGGAGATCAGGTTAGTCAGACAGGACCTGCTTTTTGTGAAGCCATGCTGGCTGGACCCGATCTCCTGGCAGCTCTGCAAGTGCCGCAGAAGTGTACTCAGGATGATCTGCTCCGTCAGCTTTCCTGGCATGGAAGTCAGACTGACAGGCCTGTAATTTCCCGGATCATCCTTCCTTCCCTTCTTATATACGGGGGTAACATCAGCTGATTTCCAGTCTGCTGGTACCTCCCCAGTCAGCCAGGACTTTTAAAAAATTATGGAAAGTGGCTTGGTGAGCCCCTCCATAATAGTTCTTGTTGTTAGGATTTCAGGGGAAGAACAAGGAAAGTCTTCTCTTCAAAGGCCATTGTTACAGTGTGGAAAAGCGGCCTCCATCCCACAAACAACATTTTCACTGAGTCATTTCATTGAAGAGGTGAGTCCTTTTATGGAACAGCCTCTACTGGAGCACTCAAAACTTGTCTTATGTGTCCTTTATTATCTGGTAGCACACCAGATAAGAAGACATCTGTTATAGACTATCAGCATATTTCTAACAATACTGCTACAGAAAAAACCCACAAAGATCAAAAGGAAGTCTCCCTTACTTGGTGCCTACAGGTCAATGTGTGTATTCAGCCATCTGATTCAGACCTCCTCTGATTTTAGTGTCTCACCTGCTGCCCCAGTCCTCCCATTGACTCCAGGTACTGCAGTACTGTTCTCAAATTGTTCCAGGGGTACTTCATCCAGGGAGCTGTCCTGAGCCTTCAGGTAGGCTTTTCCTCCTCCTCCTGCTGCGATGAGCAAAGGTTCGAAAATCCCATCCTTCTGCTGGAAAACCCCCCATCAAACATCAGAAAAACTTCACATCTCTTGGATATGTGAACTCAAATAAACTCATCAAAAAGCATGAAAGCATCCCAAAGAAAAGTGGGAGCAATAAGGCCAGAGTGATATTACTGTTTCCTAAGTTCATTACAAAAACATTTTACATCATGTTCCTGTGTACAAGAGTAACTTTTTAACTGAACACCAAGGTTTGGAGATGTTTTTTTTTTTCTAAGGGCTACTGTCAATGTTAAAGTGGGATCCTGGTGTGATTCCCAGACCTGAGCTGTAAAGAACTGAGGAATCAGTTCATCTAGCTTAGTGACAGTGACAAGTATGGTAAGGATATGAAGAGAGATAAAGAATTTAATTGAAAGTACAAGAAGACAAAGTGACAGAAGGAGAGGGAGGGGGGGACTCCTTTTTCATCACCTTTTTTTAAGAACTCAGTATCATATGCCATGATTGACAGTGAAATCTTGTCATTCTACTGGACATTGCTCAGGCCAGGATGCAAAGAGGAAATACTTACTCTAAAGATATAGGTTGCTCCTCCTCCACCCCCACCTCCTCCAGCCCAGTCCTTTAGGTCCTTTTTTTTTTTGTAATCTTCTTCAATGAGAGATGACTCCCCTAAGCAGATCTTCTGGGTTTCAGGATTGCTCTGAAAGGAGACAGAACATGAACTCAGATATCATCAAAGTCCAACTCATTAGAGTTTTCTGTATATCTCACTGTAATAATATTGAGTGTGGCATATATTGGCCTGTATAAATCAGTACATATATTGTCTTTGTCAAAAGTGAACTCTTCTACAAGGACCAACACCTGAGGGATAGATCTGTCTCTTACCTCTGATTTGCAAACTCACATTACACATGCAAGAGAAAATACAAATGCTTACAGAAAAAAGCCCACAAAAAAACCCAACAAAGCATAACTTATTATTGATATCACACAATATTTTGCATATCTAGAACTTCTTATACCCAAGAGCATGAAAAAGTGTTGAATTAGAGATTAATTCATTACTGCTGTATTTATCATGTATTTCTCAAGACCATAAACACATAAAGCAGACAGAATTGTTCTGCACATAGTTAAGAGTGACCTACTGACACATCTTATAGGAGAAATCTGGATTCCAAGCTTCATACTCCTGCTAAATGCTAAAGAACACTAAAAAGGGTGAAAAAGTAAAGATTCTTTGGCCATGTTAGATTTTAATTTTTTTATGACACTGAGTTCCAAGAGTTTAAATGGCTGTTTAAATCTGCCCAGCTTCACACAGATGATGAAGTCTGAATGATTTTAGAAACTGCTATGTTGTCCCAGTGCAGATGAAGTCCCTACTTGTGTGGGTCATGTCACATATCTAGGCCAGCAATGTGGTGTCAGCTTTTCTGCCTGTCCCCTCTCATTCAAGGAAGAAGACAAAAGATGAAAAGGTAGATGGGGACCAGAGAAAAGCATCTGGGGCAATCTCAGGAGAGAGAGCAAAGGTTTGGAACTGCAGAACTTCTTCAGAGAAAGGAAAACAAACATTAGTTACCCATATAGATATATATGACATACAGCTACACTTTGCAGATTACGACCTAAGACTAAGGAGTATGCTGTAGAGGGAACTACAGTTATAGAAATGTATTTTTTATTTAGATAGATATAATTCTTGTACAATCTAAAGTAAAAGGCTGGGTTTAGAATCTGTTGCAGTATCTGGGCAAGAGAGTTGGACTTCATGACATTTAGAAGTCCTTTACAACCCAAAATATTCTATGATTCTGTGATACGGTATCATAGGTTCTGGGCAATGTAAAGGGTAACTTTGGATGCCTACAAGAATAGTGTGTGCATCCTAAAACTCAGTAGTCTATCTGCAGCAAAAGAGGGAACAGTGTTGCTCCTGGGCAGGGGCTGACAGATCACATTTCTGGAAAGAGGCAATACAGAAGAATTCATGCTGAAAAGAGACATATTTTAAGCCTAAATGATAAAAGGTCTTTCAGATCATTTGGTCTAGCATTAGAGGACACACATCATCAATTTCTGTTTCTCATGAGTTGAGTTTTTGTCAAATTACAAATGCCTAATCTAGGGGTGACTGTAATTAGTGGAAAGATTCCCACTGGTTTTGATAGGCTTTGGATTCATACCTTAGTCTCTAAGCTTAGAAAGTATCTAAGAGTGCAGCCACAACGCTGCTGGGTGCTTCCATAAATAACAGTAAATTATCTGAAATGCTAGCAGACAGGAAGAAATCTAGGCTGTGGAAAAATGAAAGAGGGAGCACACAACTCTTGCCTACTAGCTCCCTGCTTAAAATAGGTTCTTCATTAGCTTTCTTCTGCTTATTTCAAACACTGGGAGCTTAAAGCAAAGTTCTGGTGGGCTTCATATTTGTTTGTGCATTTTGGGATTGTTTTTCTTTTCAGAGTTTGTTATATTAGTTTTGAGATTCTTTCTAACTTTGTTTATTGGTTCTTCCCAGTCTCCTGACTGGATTTTGTTACTGGACTCCAGGATTTCTATCATTCATCACCAAACCCCAAGCTACCCAGTGAACCTCACTAAATATTATCTGCAAAGTTTCTGCCCATATGTGCTTGTGCAGTCCTCACCCCAGGGCAGGCATCTTCCCCCTGCTGCCCCACTAAGATATACAGCAGCTCATCTTTCTCCAGCTGGAAGGTGGCTGAGATGAAGACCCCGTGGGACCTCTTATTGTGGTTTTTGGCTCCCTTCCCCCCGGCTGCTCCATAGGCAGAAATCCTGGAAGGAAAACCAAGTTAAAGAGATAAATCTCACACTTCTTATCCCCTAAGCAACTCCATTTGCAAGCTCTCCCCAGCCTGCACTTTCCAAACAGGCATTTCTTCAGAGCAGGCTCCTCTGCTACAGTATCTAATGGCTATTATTTGTCTGAGACTCATGTAGCCAGGCTGCTCAAGAGGGGTAGACTAACTCCACACCAGAGCGCTGGAGACTGAGAGTCAAGAGCAAATAACATAAGCTGGTATAGCCAAATCTAGAAGACCAAGGCTTCAGGACTGAAATGATGGCAGTACTTCCCCTTGACCACATGCCCACATTTATTCCTGTTCTGATCTCAAGTCACCACCACACTCCCATGTTTTGCAGTAGCTCAGACACAGATCCTTACAGCTAGTGCGTCTATTTCTCCTTTACTTCACTGCTCTCTTCACCCACTCAGCACAGTTAATCCCACACTTTTGCTTGCTCAAAGTCCACAAACAAAATGTAGGTAAGCATGGCTGCCTCTCCAGCAGGTGCTGATACTCACCTGTATCGGTTTGTCGCTGGCACCCTCCAGACTTGCACTCCCCGGAGCCTGCCCTCTTTCTCCACAGTCACAGACACGTTGCTGTTCTTATAGGCACTGTCGCACTGAGCTTGAGTTGGCCCACGTGGACCACTGGCACCACACGTTGAGAACCACCAGAGAACAACAGATGTGTCCCCTGTGACCAAAACAGTAAGAGCTGGGGCAGATGTGAGCTTCCCTTTGTTTCTTAGACATGTCAAATAACTCACAGAACTATATAACCAAAAGGCAAGTGCCATTGAAACAAACAACTACTCCTGTTGATAGCTTTCCTTAATAATCCTTTGATAAAAAAAATTCCTCTTGCAACCATTCACAAAGAACATTAATGACTTTTATATAAAAAGCAACCCCTGGGAAAGGACCTAGGGCTGTTGTTCAACAGACAGCTGAATATGAGCCAGCAGCGTGTCCATTAGCCAGCAAGGCCAACTGATACTGGCTTGTGTCAGAAATAGTGTGGCCAGCAGGACTAGGGCAGTGATTGTCCCCCTGTACTCAGCACTGATGAGGCCACATCTTAAATACTGTGTTCAGTTTTGGGCCTCTCACTACAAGAAAGACATTGAGGTGTTGGAGTATGTCCAAAGAAAGGCAACAAAGTTGATAAAATAAAAGATCTGAAGAACAAGTCTTCTGGGAAGCAGCTGAGGAAACTGTAGTTGTTCAACCTGGAGAAAAGGAGGCTCAGGGGAGACCTTCATGGTCTCTATAACTACCTGACAGAAGGTTGTACCAAGGTGGGTGCCAGTCCATTCTCCCAAATAACAAGCAATAGGACAAGAGGAAACAGCCCCAAGTTGCTTCACTGAAAGTTTAGGTTGGATATTAGGTGAAATTTATTTACTAAAAGGATTGTAAAGCACTGGAACAGGCTGTCCAGGGAAATGGTGGAGTCAGCATCCCTGGAGGTATTTAAATGAAGTGTAGATGTGGTGCTTTGGATGTGGTTTAGTGGTGACCTGGCAGAGCTGGGTTAATGGTTGGACTTGATTCTCTTAAAGGTCTCTTCCAACCAAAATGATTCTGTGGTTCTATAGTGAAAGTTTTAAGTGACTTAGAATTGCACAAGAATCCTGTAGCAACAGTAGCAGTTAGGAGGATAAGGTCTTGCTACTTTAGGCAGGGGATCTTTTCCTCCAAGCAAATTGTTTTCCTGGCTCTCATTACATATGACTCTTTTGTTTCTACAACTCTGCAGCAGATAACCATAACCTCCATGTCACAACCCTTGTCCAAGACCCAAACATATCCACCTTGTCTAGTGACTGAGATGGGGCCTGAGAATAAAACTATTTGATGACTTGTCTAAAAGCTGTATAATGCAGTGCATACACAAGGGTCACAGTCAGAAGTAGAACTGTTTAAGAGTAGAATGATTAGAATAGCAGTAAAAAAATCACAAACATTTAAGAGAAAAACTCTAATCCTTTATAAAGATAAGGCAAGCAAAACTGTCCCCAAGAGAAGTCATCCTGAAAACATGCAGATGGCTCACTGGAGTAAGAGTGTTAGCTGCATTGCAGAAATCTCTGCCCCTTGAGCTAATAAGAATTGACAGCAGTACATATTGCTGCATTTCATGTGGACACAGTCTTCAGGAGGTGGTGCAGTCACACACAGGTATTTATTGGCAGTAAAGTAGCCTCCAGCACAACCCCTCCCCCTTGGCGCCCTCCTTTAGACAGCTCTTCTCACTCACAGAGTTGTTATCTATCCTCCAGAGTGGCAGTCTCTACTGCTATCAGTAACTGGTCCCCAGTGACCACTATTCTCCTAGTTTTTTCATCTCCTTTATCTCCTCAGCTGACTGCCAGTTCCTCACTAACTTCCCCTCCCTGGATCTCCACCTTTACAAACCTATTATCCATTCATTAGATTCAGCTTCACTGCTCACCAAGTCCCAATGAATCTCTTTCTATCCGCAGCTCTCTGTACTGGTCTATATCTTTCATTCCTAAGCTGGCTTTTTTGCACTCTGAATTTGAGTCCTGTGGCTTCTGCTTTTACTTAGGGATTTTTTACTTAAAAATTCTGCTTTTCTTTAAAGAGGTCCTGCTATTTGAGGACTAGCAAGTTGGGCTCCAGCAAACTGCTGCCCTATAGCCAAACAGAGACTACTTGATGTGGTCTCCATATTTTTGGGATGGGTTATATTTAGTTGCCCTGTTAGGGTTGGCAGATCACACACAGGAGTTGGGAAGGAAGCCACCATTTATAGCTAAGAGACAGGTTTTCAGTACTGAATCTTATACCTGGGAGGGAGGGCTCTTCCAGGGGGTTCAGAAGATGCTCATCCAGGATATTAAGCTCCCGTGGGAACTGTCGCATTCCACCAAAATTATTTGGTTGTCTTCCTGCAATAGTTTGTAGAATGGAGGAGAAAGATGGAAGGATGGTAGAAAAGACAGATGGGAAAATTAAAGATCACATGAGTGAACCAAATACAACAATTTGGTTAAAACAAATAAAAAATACCTTGGGCAGAAAAGGTGCTTTAAGCAATCATTATTTTTCATTATTCTTTTGAGCCCATGTCTTGGGTTAGCTACTTGTATCTGTGCTGGAGTCACTGGGTCCTCACATGAACACAAAGTCTCCACATTATCACACAGGCTCACCTGCAGGATAAACATCTTGGCCAGCAAATTGCACTGGCTGTGATTACAAGAGACTGCAGGAAAAGCATAGCGTGGAAGAACAGACACCAGGTTCTTATAGTCTGCTGGTCAAAGGGGCAAGTGACAATTCTGGACAGCCAAATGAGTGGAGGTGCAAAGGAGAGGGACAGGAAAATTCATCATCTTTGGTTCTCAATGGCATCATGGTAAAAAAACCAGCTTGACAGATTGCTCCCCTCTCAGCAACCAACTTTGAGCACCTCAGACCTTGCTTAGGGAAAAGAATACTAAATAAAATGACATCTCACCAACATACACAGTTAATGAACAGCAGCATACCCTTGACAGAAACTCTAAATCTTTAGATAAATGTTTTTGAAAAACACAGAGCAAAACACCACATTTCTGACCAGTGAAACAGGCCATTAAAACTCAACCTTTCCTTAGAGAGGAGTGACTTCAAAGCAATTGCTGATCTGAAGCATCTGAATGCACTGAGAACTCCACACATCCAAAGCTGTCTTATAACAGGAAAAAGTAATAACTGAATCCTTGCCTTATAATCTGCAAGCATCCTGTGTCAATCGTTAAATTACCCACTTTTATGCAGATCTTTGATTGAAAAATCTCTGTAAGAAAAAGGAGAGGCTTCCTTCCATTTTATGAACTCTCAGTTAATATTTTTCATCAGTTGGAAAACATTACAAATATTTCAATTTGTTCCAGTTGTGAGAATCTAGCAGCTGTTTGATTCTCTTTTCAAAAGAGACTCACTCAGTTCCAGATGGACAATTATCTCTGCTGCAAAGCCACTGCTCTAAATAGAGATAATTAACACCCTTGTTAGCTGTGTCAGAAAGGCCAAATAACTAATTGAAGCATGGAGACCTTGCTGAGCTCTTACTCCTGAGAATATTCCCCCTAGGTCTGGCTGAAAGCGCATTGATGGGTGGAAGTAAAAGGGAGTTTTGTACTGACACACTCTGTTCATACTGAGATAAAGAACTTCAATGGATAAAGTTGTCAAGCCAGTGAAAAATGAAATTAA
The DNA here is from genome assembly GCA_013399015.1 of Galbula dea. Taxonomy (NCBI): domain Eukaryota; kingdom Metazoa; phylum Chordata; class Aves; order Piciformes; family Galbulidae; genus Galbula; species Galbula dea. Next base: position 376,471 of record VWZX01005568.1, read on the forward strand.
CCCAAAACAAATGAACTGGATCAAAGACAAGAAAGAAAACCAAATGAATAAGACAATGCATGGCCAGAAAAGATGCTTGGTCTCCCAAGGCCTGCACTGAATTACGAATCCCAAAGGTCACAACAGTTTCAGATACTGAGACATACATGAAGCCTGGTTATGTTTGCCAGAGCAAAGGAATGTAAATCACTCTCTGCAATAGAGTCAATTTGTGTATCTGCATGGATTTTTTTTTTTGTAGCATCCCAACAGAGTACTCTAAGGCAACCCCTTGTTTACAGACAAACAATCTTTCCTCCTTCGCCAAACACTCTCAAACCCTCAAGTGCTGAAAGAACGTTTTTGTTTCCTCCATGTTCAGCAGCAGACAAGCTGTAAGAGAAGCTGAGCATCATCCCATCCACACAGAGTCATTAATTCTTGGAAGGCTGATATTTTATGCACTCTCACACATGAATTTTTAAGGTAGCATTTTCTGCAGACATGGTGTAGCCCTGGGATCCAAGGGCCAGTGCTCCAGTCTGTTGTAGCTTCTACCTCCTTCTCTGACTGACAACATATTGACTGTAAGTGAAAGGAAGGGAACAAGACTTAATTCATATTAAGGTATACCTATATCAGAAAATTATGAAGAGCACAGGAAAGCTTTTTCCAGGATTTAGCTATAGCTGCTGATTTCCACACAGAAAAGGGACAGAGGAAAGTTTAAAGGAGAAAGACAGGTCATCTCCTGCAGGCAAAGAGCTGAAGTGAGCTCCTAACTCCTGTGTCTCTGGGACTGTAACGAAAAAAGATATAGTGATCCTGTGGCCGAGATTAACCAGAGCAAAGTGCTCCACAGGATCCTCAAAGTGTGTATGGTCTCCTCAGACAACCTACCTTACTGATGCAGGTTGGAGCATTCCTGGAAGCCTCTCCAGCTTATCCTGCAGTGGGACAGAGAATGAGAAAGCTGTGCCAGCTTCCCCCTCCCCCATTCCTTTGGCTGATCTGTTGTATTTCTAGTCAACCCCTTCCTAAATCAGTGAAATGAGGCAGTAATGAGGCTTGAACCACACCACACCATCTACTCAAGCAATGAGACAGGCAGGTCAGCAGAACTAGACTTTGCTAGGTTGGGGATGCTGAAGCCAAGAACTAGAGATGTGCTATACAGGAGACCTCTTTGGACAGTCTTGCCATAAACCAGTCTCCTGGGAAACTGTAAATGAAGCACAGAAGGAAATGTAATCCACAGGCCAGGGCAGTAGTGTGCACTTTGATAGACCACAGATCTTAATTGGAACAACATAGTGCTTGGACCACCAAAATGTCATAGCAAAAGCAGTAAACACATAAGCACTGGAGGGCAACAATCAGTACTCTATTTGCCAGGCCAGCCCATGTTTTCATATTTAGACTTTTAAAACTCTGTTCTCTTCCTATGAGGAAGCACTAGTTAAATAAAATGGTAAGATACATTTATGCTTGTCCCCTAAAAGTTCTCAGAACAAACCAGACCCATGTCATCCAGCCTGTGATACTGTTTTACACAAGGTGATGGTGTGAATCAGAAAGTAGTTTCATATCACCTTTTTTTTTTCACAGGGAAAACATCTATCACTGTCCAGGAGTTGACATGTAAAAAATGGTCTGTTTGGTTTTTGTCATTATTGATGTCCCTTGAGATGCCCTCACTACCCACTTGTTATTCTCCTAAATCTTACCAAATCTTCCCACTCAGTGATTAGGTGTATGGACAACCTCACCTTTTTCCCCCAGCTTGCACAGAGACAAGCAGTGCTTTCAGAGTCTGCACTGGGGTTTGTAGAGCAATTGAAATACAGAATTGAAATAGATGGAGAAAATAACATTTACATCCTAGCAAGCAGCAAATTCTTCCTTCCTGCCATACGTCCTTCCTGCTGCCCTCATACAAAGAATTCACTGCTTGGATCTTAATTGGCTCCATCTCTGACATTTGAAACCTCTCCTTGCTGGGGAGAAATAATTTCATTACTGAAAACACAGCAGAGCTGCTAGGCTTCTCTGCAACCTAACCAAATTAAAGTCAGGAGAAGACAAATATAAGGGGGTTGCTTTCAGAGGCGAGAAAACGTCCGTTTGCAAAGAGGATTCAACGAACAGCGCCAAGTGTAAAGCTTCCAAGAAATGTGTTTCCTTGTGATTCTTTCTTCTGTGTGAGTCACACATCTCTGGGTCACACCTTCAGATGCCAGCTGCTCCTGGACAGCAGTGTGATTTATACTAATTGAAAATGAGGAGTAACCTGCGTGGTCTGATGGCCGAGCTCTCATAACATCACTGCACCTATTTCCCATAGGATACATCCCTGCACCAGTGCCAGTAAAATGTCTGCAAGTAAACTGGAGGGTCTGTTTGCTCTCAGAAGGGCAGTGAACTCCAGCATTTGGGTGCACATCAGATGGCACAAGAGCATCTGGAATCACTCCCTTCAGTTTCCTCAAAAGATTTCAAAACAAAGCATTAGCATGGAGGTTGCAAAGAGTTTGGAGGAGCTGAAGTGAACAAATGACATTTCCATAAAGGATACTGGCTCATTGGTCTAGGGGCATGTTCTTGCTTTAGGTGTAATAGGTCCTGGGTTCAACTCCCTAACAAGCCCTCCTCTGGGTCAGCTGGTTGCTCTAGTGGTTCAGATTCGGCGCTCTCACCACTGGGGCCCAGGTTCGATTCCTGGTTAGGGAAGAATCCTGCTCTGGCAGGGGGGTTGGACTAGATGATCTTTCAAGATCCCTTCCAGCCCCTGACATTTTGTGATTCTGTGAACATGTCATCTTCACTTCAAATGAAAATGTGCATGTTCAGCTTTTTATAGAAGGGTGGTTTCAGTACCCATAGAACAAAAGGACAGAGAACGGGAGACTGAATCAGGCAAAGGTAGGAGGGAAAAGGGGCTTTTGTTGATGGATTCTTATCACATCTATTTGGACATAGGTCTTCCTATGCATTATGTTAGGCTACAGCTAGCATCTGTAGGCACGTGTTGTTATCCTAAATGCTGACACACTGGGTGTGGTAACACCTGAAGAATAGCACAGGACCACTGATGCACATTTTATCTGCAACAGCAGTAGTATTTCAAGCACTGTATATTTTCAGTTCCTTTACAAACCTGGTCTAGGGAATCCTGCTGTGGCAGGGGCTTGGACTAGATGATCTTTCAAGGTCCCTTGCAAATCTTAGCATTCTGTGATTCTGTGATACAGGTCTTTTCTCCAGGGACAAAAAGAAGACAGTTTCTAATATTTGCAAGTGGTCTAACCTCTTTTCGCTTGTCTGCTAAGAAAATCCAACTCTTGCTAACATGCTTCAGGGGGTACCATTAGGTCCATTTTTCAGTGGGACACATAGTTGTCAGTTGCATTTGCAGTAACAAAGCAGAGGAAAGCATCTGTTAGGTATCTGACAGTGACAGTTGATGTAACTCCTTGCAGAATAAACCAAACTTGTCGCAATAATCTAAGCTTTACTGTCTGACAGTCACTTTATTCCTTCATTTCCTCCACTAATATACGGTGACTTTTCCCTTTGATTTCAACAAATTCCCTTCAGCTATCAATTGCCAGGGTACATAGGTCAGCAGGGACTGCTGAAGAACTGTGTGATGTAATCCACCCACTTCGGGGCTAAGAAATAAGTCTAGTATTTCTTGCCAAAACACACAGACAGGTCTCAGCTATGTGATACAGGATACCCCAGAATAGAGAAAAAGAGAGCACTAAGAGACTCTGACACATTGTAAAATTGCCTCTACTTGCAACCTTCAGTTGATCTGAGATAGAAAGGCACTGTGCTGTAAAAGCTAACACAAACGATCCACGTGCACTCTGTGGGGAGAACAGAGCATGTGTCCTGGGTCTGTGGGATGCTGATTACACTACCCATACTCTTTAAGGGATTCTGCAGCATTAGTGGCTCACCGTCAGTGAAGCAGTCCAGTCCAAATGTAATATTGTCAATAGCAATGTCAGCTTGGGAGTTCCAGCCCCAGGTTGCCAGGAGTTGCAGCTGAAACCTTTGCAATAAGACAGAAATTTTAGAGAAGACAGATAATGGGGCAGGGGGGGAAAAAAACCCTAAAAGTACAATATTCCCTTATAATCAAATCGAGATCATCACTATTTAGAATGTTTCCTCTAGACAAGCCCTGCTGAGCAGCCAGAAGGGCTTGTTAGAAATCTTATCCACACATCAACAGTTAGTAAGGACCAATCAACATTAATATAATGCCACATTTCATGAGGACCAAGAATCAAGAATAAAAGCCCTACTTCCCCTTCTATCTACACACACACGTAGAAACACAAGCTACTGTCCCTCACTAATATTTATACACAGCCAACCATACTTTTTCATACTAATTCATACTTATTCATAGACAACCATACTTATAGCAACCAGGGAACTGGACATACACAAACTGGAAGGGGAAAAAAAAATCTCCTTCTTCCCATCCCCAAAGAGATAGCCAGAATAAAAATTGAACAGAACAATAATATACAAATAGACAGGAATCTTGGGCCTGATCCTCAGCCATAGCAACTCAACAAGGTGACATGAGTTCATTTCAGCTGAAGGTCAGGACATTTTAAATTTCAGCCATAACTCCTCGAAGTGTTCACTTCCTAGGCTGTCTCATGTTTTATCTGCTGTGACCAGGTGTTTAGCTACTTGTCTAGGAGGTCTATCATGTCCCATGTGCATTGCCACATTCTAAATTCACAAGGAAGAAAGGAAATTGGCTGAATCTCCTAATGGACAGAACTGAACTGGTTTTTGTTAAATTTCAGAAATAAACAGATGTCTCATGTCCAGTCCTTTTAGAGCTTATTAAAAGCATGCAGAGAGGACCTCTACTGCTGTCACTGGTAAGTTCAAAGAAGATTTATGAGAGATCAAGCACTGACCTGTCTAGCACATTAATCATTCAGCCTAAGAACACACTTATCCCAAATTAGTGGCAATAAAGTATGTGTGCATATTCCACCCACCAGCCAAATGTTGGTCCTTATCCACACTTAATATAATGTTGCATAGCTGCATCAAAATCTTTAGGGGTAAGCTGCTTTCACCCCAGCTCAAGAACAGCCCCTTGTTCTTAAAGGAAAGCATTCATGTCTACACCATATAAGTGCTCTGGGAGCAAGTGTTGGTGCAGCAAATGCAAATCAAGGGTCTCTTGAACGACCTCTCTCTTAGCTATGGGGTTAGCAGGAGAATTTGCTAGTAGATCCCCTTCCTACAGAAATCCGCCTTGTTGTTAGCAGGTTTAGCAATACTTTTGCATTTTTAGACCTTGTACATAAGTCCACTGACACAACACAGTAGTTCCCTCAGCCATTTGATGGAAATGAAAGTGATAGCACCCTGAGACCAGGACTGGGGCACTTCTAGACCCCTCAGCCAGACACATCATCCCTGCTTACCATTACTGCCCCATAGCATCCACATGCCTTTGGTCAGGTCAATCTACTGTGTCTGGTCCATGGAGTCAGAGCAGAAGAGGGTCCATGACACTGTGCTATAAGACAGCTCTGCTTCCCTGGAGTACCAGTGAGAGCCTTGGGAATGAAAACCCTCTTCTAGTGCATGAGAATGGACATCTCTTAAGCTCTGGCTCTGTATGTCTCCCGATAATGTCAGAAAAAGGGGAGGAGTTTGCCTTTTGAACTCTGTGCTGTGCTAGCCAGAGGGGTTTCTAGTGTTCCTGCTCACTGAGCTTATTTTGCTTACTGTAGCATATTATACTGTCCAGCTCTCTGATGTCTGGTCTTCTGCCTGTCTGATTTTCTTCTGAGAGCAGCCTTTTTCTCCTGTGTGGGAACCAAATGAGTGAATTTGCTAGCAGATCACTAGAAGCGTTTTTTTCCAGGTAGACTCAGAGGCTGGTCAGCAAACTGTGTAGTTTATCTGCCTTCTCTCCTAAGAAATGAATTCACTGGAGGAAGCTGTTGCTACAAACTACTTATATATCCCTTCCACAGCTGCCTCCTTCTGTCCACTAATGCTTCTCAGCTTCTGGCCCCTTCAAGCAATTCATTTCTCCTACAGCAAGTATTTGTGCTGCTATTCATGTCCACCCCTTCTGCTTGTGTGATCTGTCCTTCCCACCCACTTTGCCACTGGGTATCACCCCTTCAGGTAACCAGGGAAAAATGAAGGCCTTCCACACAGTCAGAAAAAGATAGAAGTTTCCTGAAGATTCAGGGTACAGAAAAATGACATGTCAGCCTAAACCCTGCACTGAAAAATTGCTGGACTTTGCATTACCAAGGGAAGCTGTCAGCACCCATGAATATACAGAAAAGTAATTTAGAGAGGTTCATACTGTAAAACTATACAGCAACATTCACCATACACCTTTGTTTACAATTGCCTGCAGCTTCATCAACCTTAAACCAATTTAGGCTGAACTTCTCTGTTAAGGGTGATTTGGCATGACTCGCCTAGCAGTAAGAAAATTTAGCCAGTATAGGGGATGAGGTAATGCAGGGATTCATCATTTTGACCATGATTGAAAATTCTGGCAGTTGTTTAAGTGCTCTGTGCTACTAGGTGTTGGAAGTGGGATCTGAATTTCATGAGGAAGTGTGTTACATGGTAGGGATGAGCTTTGTTTCATTTAAATTAGAATCTATACAGATTTTTGTAAAAAGTTCTTGAGAATTTAAAATCCCTGACACTTCCATGCCTGGTAGAATTTTTTCAGTCCTGCAGGTTCCTCTTCCCTGGATATCTTAAAGTCTGGGGTTAAATGGCACTTTCCATGGCAGTGCTTTTGTGAGCTATGTAAGGTCCTGCTTCAGCTACCGCAAGTGGGAAGTGAGAACTGCCTTTCCAAATTAATCAATAAGCTTTTTCTTCTCTAGCCCTTCTTTCTTCTGCTGATCCTGGCCAAATAGGAGAACAAAACAGCCTAAACTGAATCCAGAACAAACAAGGTGGCATCCTTGGAGAGGCCGAGGAGCTCCGTGGGAACTTTACAGCAGGGGAGCCTGGACTTGGTGTGCAGGGGGTTTGGGCCTGAGATCTACAGAGAGAAACAAATAGCCAGTCAAAAGGAAAGCTGGGAATAAACCTTTACTGTAGGTCTAGGATCATCAAAATAAAAGTGCACAAGAGAGAACTAGGAGAAGGGAATGGAAGTGCAGAGAAGACAGTCAGACTTCCTCCAAAAAAACCCTAACACACAGAGACATGAAAGTGAGATGGAAACTAAAAGGAAGGAGTTGTTCAGAGAGTGAAATTACAACTAGAAGCATGACACAGATAAATGGGTTAACAAATGGGAGCTTGAAGGAGAAGGGAGACCAAGTATGAGAAAAGAAGGAAGAAAGGCATTGAGTGCTCACAGAAGCAGGTGAAATAGGACAGCAGGAACAGAGCATGGATGAAATGAGTCAAGAGATCTGGGATGGACCCTGTGCCCTGGGAGCACAAAGATAAGGTTTTCCTAACTTGGAGCAAATAGCTGCAACACCTTCCAGCTAAGTGTGTGCTGCTTCTGTTTCTCTTGTAGAGCAGTGCAGCAACCAACAACTTACTACTTCTGTTAGTTCCTTGTCTAGCTCAGGTAGCACAGGTCTGCTTGCTAGATTGAACTGTTCCAATCTCACTCACAGTCATTGCCAGTGCTGTGTCACATTAGTTTTAAATTAGTTTGCAAGTGACATACAGAAAGGTGACATGAAGTGAAACAAGGTAGAACTATTTGAAACAGATTGCCACAATACCTGCATTCATGACCTAGCTACTTCTTTTATTTTGTCTAGGTGCTCAACTCTTCCAAACACTGCAGTGTTTGAATATCATTTCTCTTCATGCAGTGCTGGCTAGGCCTCCCTAAAACCTTTTGCTGTCCATTCCATCCTACCACAGAAGATCCACTTCACTTGTGAACTGAGGGCTGATGCAGAAATTGGAGCCTTCAGGGGAGAAGCATAAGGGACCATATATCAGAGGAAACAGAAGGTCTTAAATACCTCTGAAGAGCCCCTAGGTCTCTGCTGTGGTTAGGTCCCCACGAAAGAGCCTGTAGAAAAGAGTTGATCTTGACAAATTCACTGGACATATTTTGCACATACAGAACTGAACAGATGCTAATCCATAGGGCTCCAGACTGTGTTAGACAAGAGTACTCAATACACTGCCAGCATACAGACTTAGCATATCCTAAAGGAGTCATTCATGGTAAAAGGTGCACATGGTGAACACATGATAATGCTGAGACGAAATAAAATTAATGAAATGAAAGTAGAAAGAGGGTGGAACAATACTATCTCTCTGAGTTTTACTGCTGCTTGGGTCTGAATTGCTCTCACTTTCAAACCCAAATCCCTTAGCCTTTTTACACAAAGGTGCAGAGAATATCTGAAGTTAAAAGGAATCTCCTCATACCTTCTAATCCATGAAGTTTTGATACATTATTTATTGCCAATATTAGGTAGATATTCTTCCATTTATAACATTCATGGTAGAGACTTTGAGGTTTTGTCTTAAGTGTTATGAGAAACAGGTCTTCTTGTTCCTTCCTTCAAACCACATTGGAGCAGTTTAAAAATTGTGTTATGCAAAATGACCAACTGACAACACCAGCTACATTACTTGAGATAGAATGATACTGGGTGAGGGAGAAGAAATACCTGATTAAAATGAGATGGGGTTTAAATTCTTTTAATCTTCAATATCTTACTTCATTTGAAAAGCAATGTCACACTGCATTTTCACATCTAAAATTGAAAACTTCAGTGCACAGCTGATTTGGGTGATTGTGGCAATGAATGATCTCCAGTTGCCTAGGCTGCACTGACATACATCCTAGACTAGACAGTTGTGTGGCCAAACTGTGGCTTTACCACTCATCTGACTCACATAGCTGGCTTTGTTGTGGAAGTACAAAATGCAGCTATGCTAATATAGCTGTTTGTCTACAGGGAACACTTTGCCACTGCAAGTATACTGACTTTCTCAGGTTAGTAAAATGTTTCTAACACAGACACTTGCTATTCCCAATACTTGAGCACTTCGTGGAAGTGCAGGCACACAGGGTGGGCTAGTGCTGAGCTAAGATCTCTGGGCTAGTGCTGAGCTAAGATCTCTGTGTGTGTGATAGAACACTTCCACAGCAAGCTGAATAGCAGTACTCTTGTAATTTTTTCAGTAAAATGGCCCTGGAAGAAGGCAAGAATGAAAGTGATGCTTCACAACAAAGACAGTAACCATGTATTAAATCTGTAGGGATAACTGTGGATGCTGCTGGTGGAGCTCTTACCGGTTCTGAAGCACTGGCATTGGCAAGGTGATGAGAAACCAGTGGTCACTCCAGCTCCCTGCCCTTTCCCACATTGGCAAGGTGATTGGAGCTCCCTTTATCTCTTCCTGGACAGAGAAGGAGATGGTACCATTGTAGCTGCCAAAAACATGCACTGAGAATTGGATCTGTAATACAGGAAGAAGAGGAAAAGAATGTGATAAAAAGGAAAAGGTATATTCTTCTCCTCTCTCTGGGGATTTGAGACACCAAACCTTTGATCCTGGCTCAATCCATTTAACCATGAACATCACCAAGGATCCCCTACTGTTTTTGTTAGAATCATCACTAGTCCTAGCACAGTATTATCTTGATGGAGACCCTGACTGACATGCCTGTTGGGTAGCTGTTCTCCAACCATTCACAACAATATCCATAGCACAAAAGCAGTCCAAGAGGAGAGCTATCCTGCCACAAATGCCCTCGACATGAAGAATTTGGCTATCCCTAGAGGCAGGAAACCTCAATCCATCTACTTGCCCAACTCATAGGCACCATCTGGGCCTTAGCACCCATATGACAGGTGAGCAACCCGATCACCAGACCAAGGAGTATTTTGAAGCAGGACTCATCCTCTTTCTTTGGAGCAACTACATCCACTTTGACATAGAGGAAGAGACAAATGCTATTTCCACCACTGCTTTGAGCTCTCAGCTGCTCTTTATATCACAGAGAGCACCAACACCAGCAGGAAAATGGAACACCCACACACATGTGCTGCAAACAACCACAGGAGGTTCCTTGCTCCTGAAATGTGGGTTCAAATCCTTGCCAGTGAAGGTGAGAATGGGTCTAGGACTCCTGTGACCTGTACACCATAACCTACAGTTGCTGCTTCTCCCCCACTTGGTTCTGTGGGCCTAGTTCCAAGCACATTTTGTTTTGTTGGAACTATCCAGCAAACGTGACCCAGATTTATAAATAAATATAAATGTTGATGTTACATTTTTGGCACATGTACTATATTTCTTTTGCCAGCTCTAATTAGGAGGCATCAAAGTTTTCTTTTTTCCCCTAGCAAGGCTGGACTCCAGCTCAAACTTTCAACTTAATTTTCCTAAGTCTTATGAGTACAATATTATGTAATTTTTTTAAACTCCAGTATCTTGAAGCTCCCTTATATCTTTGTAAAGATTTGGGCTGAATGCAGGTTGTGTCATTCTATCCATTCCAGGTTGTCCTCACCTACTGAAATTCCTGAAGAATTTGAACAGAAGTTTATTATCTCCATCTATTCCTGGAAAATCTAAATGCCTTCTAACTTCACACTTCTGTTCTCAGTGAAACTGTCAAGCTTGTTAACTCCCACGAAAGCACTACAGAATTTATGAGAAGTCTCAGCAGCATGTATACAGCCCAGACAGACAGCTTCCCTTCCCACAAACCAAGGCTACCCCAAAAAATTCAGGTGTTAGGTAGCCATCAGGGGAATAGTCAGTACAATTATACCAGGGAATTCTCCATACTGAGGAGCTGATTTGGGGCTTCTGCTTTCACTTACTGACAAAGCACCTCACGTTTCTTTTCCACTTTTCAATAAGGAGCTATCAAGGCAATATAACCAACTCTTTTGCTTTCCAGTGTTTCATAGAGTGTGCAGAGATACAGGAGAATGGGCTAAATGTGGAAACAGTGCCTGACTGAGGTTCAGGAAGGCCACGTGCCAGGTCCTGCACTGGGGTCACAACAGCTCTATACAATGTCATAGGCTTGGGGAAGTGTGGCTGGAAAGTTGCCTGGTGGAAAAGGCCTGAGGGGTATAGGTTGATGACCAGATGAACATGAAGCAGCAGTGTTGTAGGTTAACAGTTGGACTTGATTATGTTAACGGTCTCTTTCAACAAAAACAATTCTATGATTCTATGAATAACTCCAAAAAGGTGCTAAGACAGAGTGACATACCTGGTAATCTTCAGTGGCAATACTGGCTGGCAAGCTGTTACTGTAAGCCTTAGCCATACCACTCGTCTGATTGCTGTCTGCTCTCAAGTAGAGGAAGTGTCCTGTAAACAGAAAAATGAATCAGAAAAGGCAAGATGATATTTTGGGTTTTTTTAATACTCTCTTGAAATAATTTAATATCATTGTGCTGAAGCACAGTGAAAGTAAGATGACAAGCATGGACTGAGAGCAAATTTATTAGTGAAGCTATAATAAGCACTCTAACAGATTTCAGCAGCACAAAACTTTATCATCTCAAACCCTTTCCCGGAAGATGAGAGCTTAAACCTCAGACACTACAGAAGTATCTTCCCATACAGGAGCTCAAATAAGCTGGAAGATCTTATTTGTAGTCTTTGCCCCCAGGGACATTTTATACAAGCTCTCAAGGGACAAACAGGATGCTCATATGGACATGCTTCATTTTGACAGGGAACTGTAAGGCAAGACTCATCTATGCTAACACTTTCTGACTTTCAACCTGAACATGTTGGGGTCTTGCATCCCTCCTTCTTATCTACCAAGTTCCAGGAATTGAGTGATTCTTTTTTGTTGTCATATTCTATGGTACAGAATGTGTATTATCACTTGGTCTTGGGATATGCTTACATGTGGTGCTCTTCCTAATGCACTGGTAGAGTCTGGCAAGAGTCTCCAAAAAGTTTCTCTAAGCTGCCTAGTTCTTAGAATCATAGAATATTCTGAGCTGGAAGGGACCCACAAGGATCATCTAGTCCAAGTCCAGCTCCCTACCCTGTACAGGACACCCCAAGAATCAAACTGTATGTCTGAGAGTGATAACCAAGTGCCTCTTGACCTCTGTCAGACTCAGTGCTGTGGCCGCCTCCCTGTGGAGGTTGTTCCAGAACCCAACCCCCCTCTAGGATAAAAACCTTCTCCTGATACCTAACCTAAATATCCCAACTCAACTTCATACCATTACCTCTAGTCCTATTGCTATCCACAAAGGTAAAGAGATCAGTGCCTGCCCCTCTGCAACCCCTCATGAGGATGTTGAAGAAAGCAATGAGGTCTCTCCTCAGTCTCCTCTTCTCCAGGCTGAACAAACTAAGAGAACTCAGCCTCTCTTCCTAAGGCTTCTTCTCCAGACCCTTCACCATCTTTGAAGCACTCTTCTGGATGCTTTCTACTAGCTTAATATCCTGTCTATACTGTGGCTCCCAAAACAGTACTTGAGGTGCAACTGCACCAGTGTGGAGTAGGGTGGGACAATCACCTCTTTCAACCAGCTGGCAATGCTGGTTTTGATGCACCCCAGGACATGGCTGGCCCTCCTGGCAGTCAGAGCACACTGCTGACTCATATTCAATTTGCCACCAGTCAGGAACCCAAGGTCCCTTTCTGTAGCACTGCTCTCCAGTCTCTCATTCCCCAGTCTATACACATTTGGGGTTTCCCCATCCCAAGTGCAGAAGCCGGCACTTGCCCTTGTTAAACTTCATGCAGTTGGTGATTGCCCAGCGTTCTAATTTGTTGAGGTCCCTCTTCAGGGCCTCACTGTCCTCGAGGGAGTCAACAGCTACTCCCAATTTTGTATCACCTGCAAACTTGCTTACTACCCTCTCAAGTCCCGTGTCCAGGTCATTTATGAAAATGTTGAAGAGCACTGGACCAAGAATGGAGCCCTGTGGAACCCTGCTAGTGACCGGGTGCCAACCTGATGTAATCCCATTCACTACGACTCTTTGCACCCAACCCATGAGCCAGTTGCTCACTTATCTCATGTAGTTTTCACTTTATGATGAAGCAGCTATGTTGCTGCTGAAGTACTCTGAAATTGCATAGCTCATAAGAGGAAGGAGGGAAGAAACATGTATATATGTGTGTGTATATGTATATATATATATATAAATTGTAAAAATTCCTAAAGGAAAAATCCTTAAAACATCCTAGTCTCTGCTAGTTTGGTGTTAACTTTGTTGCAGAACTTGTTCTCTATAAAGTTTTGAATCACCTTCAAAAGTTAATTTTAGCTACATTTAAAGTTGTTCTAGATAATACTGATGCTAAAGTTCATTTGGCAATGATGCAGAAACTTTTATACCAATTAAAAAAAACAAAGTTCAAGTCTATTTTTTATATATACATGTATGTATGTACACACACACACACACACATATGAAGAGAGAGAAAACTACAAGGAACCTACCACCAGTAGCTTGCAAGGTAGACCCTATAAATGAGTCACCTTGAATCCTTTCAGTAAAGCCCCGAATAGACCAAGGAGATGCTGCAGTTTCATTCAGTATCCAGCCACATGGACCCTCTTCAAAAGAGCAATGTGAGCCCTCTGGGAGACTGTCTACAATAGAGAACAAGAAAAAGAAGGAAAAAAAGTAAAACTTGCTTATGGAAAAACACAAACAGCAGCCAAAGTCAAAACTCATTGTGGTTGTTTAAGCTACCCAACTTATGATACACAGTTTTTCTATGTCAAAATATTAACAGGTCTCATTTATTTCCAGAGTCACTATCAGAAAACCAACACTGTTTCTGTCCACATTTGAGACTTTATAGTTCTGTCCTGCTCTGGATATGCTACAAACCACAGTTCCCACAATCTAAAGAAAGCCAAATCACTGCCCTATGTCTGTAAAAGCTTTGCTGTCTATGAAACTGCAAGCATCACAAAGTTTTGTGTGTCCATTTAAAGGAAAGCCAATCAACAGATTAGTTTAGATCTCTGCCACTGTACTTGCAACAAAGCTAAATGATGCTTCTTAGCAGCACATAACACTGAATGAGGGGATTTCTCTGTCATGATGTGGAAGAACTATGAACCAATATCCTGAAGGGACAGGTTTATGATTGTTTTGGTGGCTGGCATTAGAAAGATGATCAGCACCTTCCACAGAAGGGAGGTTCAGACCCTAGGTCCTGAAGGAATTTCTCACACAGCTGCAGACATGTGATGTTTTGCCTTTCTCTGCAGTAGTAGCAACTATGAGAGGCAGATCAATGAGCTCCTTACTGCAACATTTAAAAAAAAATCAAACCAAATAAAAAACCCAAACCTATTTTGTCTTACTTAGGGTCAACTGTCAAAGAGAATCTTGGTATTCAATTGATGTAAAAAGGCTAAATTAATTCAGAAGGCAAAGTACTGAATTAATCTAGAGATGGAATCAATTTAACTTATTTTTTGTTCTGAATTATTTCTTTTAATGGGATGATGGTTCCTACAAATTGCTATGCTACATACTCACCACACCTCACTCCTTCATTTTCTTTGGAAGGGCAATCACTAACGAATTCACAAATTTGCAGGTGGCTGATGCAGCTTCCATGAAGGCAGGGGAAGGTGGAGCCTTTGTCATACATAGAAAGATCTTTGTTTTCTTTATCTAAAGGAAAAAATGAGAAAGAAGCCCAGAGATGAGTTTGAAGAATGTGCACAATTCTTTAGGTGTATCAGCATTCATGTGCAGGGGCTCAGAAAGTGTCCTTTGGGTGACAAATGATACGTCTGGTTTTTACTGTGTAGGTTTCTACCTAGTACGAGATTCCTGCAGATCATCTCAGCTCTCATGGAGACCAAATGTATTTCTCCCTTCTCTCTCATGCATGTCTTCTGCTGTGCTTGTGCTACCTTTAGATATTCACTTTTTATTTTCTTTATGAAGGACCTTGCAGTTTCCTGCTGTGGTCTGCTCGTCAGTTTTGAACACACACGACTGTGAACCTGCCAGGTAGCTCTGCCTGCTGCACAACACACTGCTGCTGGAGGCAGAGGTACCCACTGAGTATCAGTCCTGACAGACACATTGCTATGCCCTGTGGAGGCTCAGGCTTAAATGGCACTCGTGCTGCTGGCACATTTCTGAGCCAGCTCAGTGGCACCCAGCCCATGGAGAGAGCTGCTTCTCCAGCTGGTCACCTCACTTGTACAGGAACCTAAGTCATGGTGCCCTAGCTAGTTTAGTCAGCTATGTTCTGGAGCTTTTGACTGGCTGCAACCAGGTTGAATATAATTTTTAAGTCTGATATTTCCCAAAAGCATGAATGCACCCAGCCTGTCCTGTGGACAGGGTGTATGGGTCTGTTATGGACTTGCAGGTTTGTATAGGTCTCTTCTGGACCTGCTCCCCTTTAGCAGAGCTCTGCACAGAAGTTCCACTCGGATTGTTACTGCTCTGGAAAAAATGCAGAAGTTAGGGAACCAATTCCAAAAGAAAGAGAAAAGGACACTTTTGCATCAATCCAGGTACACAATCTGAAATAACATCTCTTCATGGCACTGTTGTGCAGAGTGCACACACCAGCTTATATAGGGACTGAGTATTTAGCATAGTGCTTCTGGATGTATGCATCCCCTCAAAACTCCATGACTGTCAAAAAACATTGCATTAAAAATATAATGTCTGTTAAATTAAAAGATTAATGACTGCAATAAAATTAAAGCTCTAATATGATCAAAACCAGTCTCATGATATATTATGAAAAAGCTTTGTGAAACCAGTATTCACTTTTTTACATTTCAAGATATTTCTACAGTGTCTGCAGAAAGGAGGCAATAGCATTTTATTAATGCATGAAATCCAGGAAGTGAAGATGATTATGTCTCCAACCTGCAGGCTGCCTGTGCCGACAGACTCTTGAACTTCCAAGAAGCCTAAATGACATTAGCAAGGTTCTGCACAGCTACTGAGGATCATTTGTATGACATTCACAACAGAACTGTAAATGCTAGGTAAAAGTGACAATTTCTGAACTTTTGGAGAAAATAGTTACATTACCATTGTTTTCATTTCAGGCAGAAGTTCTTAGCCTGGCTGTAGCAAACAGACCTCATGGAGTGCAGATCAATGTACCTTTTCTTTATAGATTTGGAGAATAGAGCTCCAGTGTGGAAAAGGCTGTGGCACTATAGGGTAGTCTTTTGTTCTTTGCTATTTAAGGAAGAAAAATACTAAATGCTAAAATAATCTAGGCAAGGACTTTCTCTCATGCCTGTTGCTGAAGGCAGCATAAGCCCTGTTGCTTTCTCATACAAAATATCAAGCAAAGCAAAGCCAAAAAGCAGAGAGAATCACTTAAATCAGTTCTATAATTCTAAGTTTCAGCTCTGCCTTTGGAGAATGTACATGTGTGTGCACACATAAAACACATGAAAATGGACTCTTGACAGGTAAGCACTGCCAGAAACCCCAGAGGACACTCAGCTTTCAGTCAGATCCCCTCTGACTGACTCTGTGACTACACTCATCAGTTTTGTTGAGGATGCTGCTCTCTGTTCTGGTTGCTTTTCATTATTCCAAACCTGATTTTGTGCAACATACCATTAAAGCAGTTCCTGAGTTGCAAGGAGCCTACTGGCAGTAGTCCAACCTCTTGTGCTCCACAGTTTGAATACAGCAAAGTGATTTTAAAAGGCTTTTCTATTCGTCCAATCTTGGCCACCAGGTATTTCCATTTCGTCCTACAAGACAGCAAACAGCTATCAGACACACAGAGCACATTGTAAACCATGGAGTTTATAGTATATAGATTCTGCACTGTACTAAACACAAGTAGTAGTATCGACATGGAGAACAGATCAATGAATGTTAACTCCAACATAACAGACAGGTGTTACTATGAATCAAGTGATGTCCAGCCTAACAAGCTCATGTTCGGTAATCTTTGCTAGATCCTATTGATAATGATTCAAAGATCCAACTATTTCCAATGATCCTTAAACTAAAATCAGTCTTAAATTATCAGCAGTTCTGGACACTCCCCAAGTACGTGTTTCCAAATGTATGGTTGTGCTCTGTTTGCTCTTGCAAGTACAGCTCAATCAAGCAGCTGAACAAGTTTCTCAATCTCTTCAAGCTAATGCTGACACTTTATGTTCTGAAAGTAAATGGCTGGCCCTGAATGTTTCTCGGTTGTGTCAGGTATAAGAACTTTTTCCTATCCCTTCTCTATCTAATCTCCCAGTATAATAAGCTAGAGTGAAGCCACAAACCAAGGGGAAGAAGAGGTGTTCCAGAAAATGCAGATTGCTCTGGCAATTTACATTTCACCACAGAACAAATGCCATAGCTCCTAGACAGCCAAGGTTTCTCAATTGTGCAGCACTTGTGGCAGTTCAGAGAAAGACAGATGGTCCCATGCACTCTAATTTTAAAGATGGTTGTTAGCACTGAAAACTAGCGAGAGACACCAAATGGGAATTTGCAAAACACCTCACTCAAATTGGTCTGATGGAAGTCAGGGAACCCAGGTGTCATTAAAAAAATCTAGTAGGATTCTTTAAGTTATTTTTATTTTAATTTTCAATCCCTGTCCTTCTACCTCATAACAAGACAAAAAAAGTACTGTTAAAACTATATGTTATTATTTTGTAAAGGGGTAATGGCAAGCATAGTGACAAAGGAATCCTTGTTCTAAGCTCTTTTCTGAAAAGACTACCAGACAAAGATAGATTTTACCCATACCCTACATGCTGCTGATGTTGCTGGGGGCACCCTGGATGAGTGACTTTAAGACAGTGCTGATGGGATGATAAGGAGGCCAGGCCACAGTAATAATATGTGTTGCCCAGGCACTGCTACTTGTACAACTTTTTCATTTGGGAAATGCCTTCAGCTGCCATGAAGTGACCATCTAGCCCTCATCCTGCACCAGAAACACATTAGAAGGTAACAACTGTGCAACAAACACATCTCTACTGGTCACACGATAAAAATCATAGATGGTCTAATTTGCACCTTGCATAAAACCCAAAGCAACTTTAGTTTTTTAGCTCCCTCTCTGCTTTTGCTTGCCACTGATCAGTTCCTTAACTCATTCTTCCCTCCACAAACCACCTCTATAACTTTTTCTGGTAAGAGTTTCTTACTATTCCTTCTGTGGCTTCCCCCTACCTTCCGCTTAAATTACTGTACACATAAATACCCACAGATACCCTAAGTTGAGTTCTTCTTATCAAGGTAACCCTATTTCTCCTGGGTTTTGCCCCTCATATCATATTCCATGGTTATAGACATAGTTCTAGTACCTCCACCAAGTTACCACCTACCTCACAGCTGAGACATCACAGTATGGCCAATGATATCACATCCCTGGGTAGAGGAGCCAGTGTTACATTTAGTAGTATCAGCTAAAGACATTACTGCCCCACAGCTGGAACAGTAACTAGCTCAGTTGCTGCACCTTAATCTGTTTTATGAGTCAGATGCTTTGGAACTTGCCCATTATAGCCTGGTATATCAAAGTAAATGAAAACCATTGATCATCTGAGTCAACAAACCAACTTCTGAAATATCACAACTGAGAAAGATGCACTGTCTATTCTTCCATCTCTGCTGGGAGAACTGTGGCATCGGGAACAAAAGCAAGACTGCTGTCTTAAACCGCTACTTGTGTGACCTGGCTGCTTCTCTGAGTCAGAGCCCTAAGATCTCATGAAGCATCCTAGGTCTGCACTGAAATATCTCTAGTACTGAAACTTGACTCCATCTATAACACTACAGTAAAAGCTGGCAAGCATCCAGAGACCACAAAAATGGCAAGTAGCTTTGTGTCACCCAGAATACTGTTGAGTATGGAGTCTCGTCATCATTAAGGTATTCCCTTTCAGAGAAAGCCTCTCCCCCAACATCCAGGTGTAGCAAGATTTCTAATGCTGTAAATAATTACACCTTCTTTGCTTGGTTCCACTCTCCAAACAGAAGCTAGTCAGAGACAATTTAATTATCTTAATGGAATCAGAAATGAAGCCCACTGTCAATCTAAGCAGAAGATGGATCATTGCAGCAGGCTTCCAGATAAGCCAAGCTTGGCAATACCTTTACTATTGATTTTATGTCAAAACAGATCTTGAGTAACGAGGTAATATTACTCTTCTTCTACAAAGAGATGTTAAAATGGATATGTAGGAATGGATGGGCTATCAGTCTGACATAATTTAGAGAAATTTGCATGGGTAGAAAATTTGGAATTGCAAACTACCTAATGCTTAAGGCAAGAGAATTCAAGATTCACCCTGCAAGTATATAATTCCAACTTTTGATTTTTATTGGCCTCTCACTCTCTTCTCCTGCGTGAAAGTTTTCCTCCTCCTCCTTACCAATTCTTTCTATGTCATGCCTTTCCATACCTAAAAAAGGTAACTGATAATTAAGACAGACTTTTAATATTAAGAACAATAACTGTTGTTAAAATCCTAATCATGGAGAAAACATTCATTTTGGACCTGGCTAGTAAGAAACAGCTCAATCATTGTGTTAGAAGTAAATTTTGTCCTGCCTGCATGCTCAAATTTTTCTGGAATTGTACAGAGATTTTAAAGAGTTTTACTGTAATGAAGGGGAAAAAGAAAGGTATTTGACCTAGCATTGTTCCTAACTGTTTTGTCTTTTTTCTATCCCTCCTTTCTGTTTTGATTTAAAACCTTAACACTAAACCCTCCAAGCTTAACAGTGCTTCATTTAATTAAGAAAAAAATAACATTGGTATCTATGCCAACTTCCAGTAAAGCTAACTTAATGCTAATAAATCTACATGCTTTCACTTTCAGAGAGATGATAATCTTGATTTCATGTAGAATTGTTTAGCAGTGCTCAAAGAAGCTGTTAAGAAACATCTACAATCCTTTCCAGGGATGCTGCAGTGATTATGATCAAAGCCTGGTCTGGCCAGTTATGTATATCAAAAGAATATTTTCTAAGTTTATATAGAGGAATGGAGCTGTGACTGCAGTTGCAGAGGCTGGTCAAATACTCAGAGCAGCAAGGGCAATTATAGGTGAAAAAAGGACATTGGAAACTGATCAGTCCCAGAAAATGCAACAGATTCTGAAACAGGCAAGAAGGAATAGCCAGGAAGAAAGTGAGCAATAGCTAAAAGCAGGAGAGAAAGAGAGAGAGAAATCTGAAAGAAAATACATATGGTGTTTTAGTCAAACTCTGCTATCTTTGGCTGACCAAGACTCTCCAGCAGCCTGGGGAATGCCAAAGAATTAAAAGAAAACAAGAACTGGGATCTATTGCTTAAGTCCTCCATGGGAGTCAGTCAGGTGATGGAAATACGAAGTTCTGTTCTGAGTCTGACCCAGGTTCTTACAAGGCAGATTGCACCAAAGGAAAAACAAGCACATTGTAAATGACAAAATCATATTTCAAGTAGACTTTTCTCCTATTTTCCTGTTGTGATTCATTCCCTTTGCCCATTTTCCTCCTTACTGCATTCCAATACATGCAGGAATGAAAACGTATAACACAGTGGGAAGGCAAGAGAAGAGAATACAGGACAAGATCCAGAGTTGCTGCACTTTCTCTTTTTTATGTCTTCACTTCTTCTCACTTGTAGCTTCTGTTTTTCCCCTCCTTGAGCTCAACAAATGAAGCAAAAGAGGATGGTCCTGCACTTAGTAGATAGAATGAGGAAATTACAAAAGAGGTGATGTTAGCCTTACCTCAAAAAATAAAATGTGACCCTTGTAACAATGATAGGACCCCTTGAATACTTAGAGATATCAGTCACATGGCCAAGGCAGTCTTTGGACTGAGTGCATTTTACAGCTATAGCCCTGGCGTCGACGAGGAAGTCAACCACTCTTGACCCTTCTAAATGTGAGGGAAGAGGAGTGAATTCTAAGCCAGTGTGTCCTTTGCAAATGGGGCACAAAAACTGAGTCTGTTACACACATGCTGTCTGGAAGTTGTACACTTCAATCCTGACAGTTCTACCTTCATTGTCTGCTGTAACAGCAGCAATGATCTCAGGAAGGGAGAAGACACAGATTAACAGTGGCCTGGAAGGACTCCACTCTAGCCTGCAATTCAAAGTCTAAACAGCTGTAAATTGAGTGTCTTACCCGGCATTCTCCTCATGGCCAGCTCTCAGAGAAATTATTACATTTCTGTTTGTCTCCACATATCTGATTTCAACTGTGAACCTCTGGAGGAGAGGAACAACATCCTGTGTACATATGGCCAGTTCCAGCAAGCAGGAGTCCAAGCTCCCAGGCAGGATGGGGCTATGCAGGCTGAACTCACATCTATCTGGAAGCCTACTGGTGTTCAGGAGGAAAATGTCCCCTGTGAGGAAAACAAAAAGAACAAAAAAAGAAGAGACACACAATGTGGATGGAAGAGAGATTATAAGAGGAATATGGATAAGGAGTTTGAAAAAAGGAATCACATGAAAAAAAGAGAGGACTATGCACAAAACCCCTCCTAAATAGCAGAAAGTAGAGAAGGGAGAATGAAGTAAAAATGAAGGAAATAAGTAAGAAAGTGATATAAGGAATGAAAAGAGAAGAAACCAAAGAAGGCAGAATGAAGACGTCCAACAAAACATAAGCCAAAGACTTTGCAAGTCAGACGGCAGACATGGAGACAGCTATGGTTTGTAAAGGACTGAGTTTCCTAAGGAAAATCCAGTCTTTGTAGCAAAAGTAGCTTATCCTAAAACAGGGAGGTACAAAACAAGTCTACAAAGGAGCTGGCTGTTTACAGGATACATACATACACAACTCATGTAGTACATTATATGGCTCTTAGTAACTCGTGGGCACTGAGAGTGTGCCTACGAGTTGTCCACCAGAACAAGCATACACCAGTGTTTCTAGTGACATATGCCTGAGGACTCAGCCCTCTGGCTTCTGCTGCTGCCCCCCCTGGGAAAAAGCAGATGTCCATTCAAGGGGAACAGCAACTTTGCCTACCTTCAGCATCTCCACAGGAGGAACTGTTTTCCAGAAGCATCTGCTGCCTCTCCTGAGCCACCAGGACACCAACTGGAGATAACACCCAGTCTGGTTTTCCAAAAGTGTCTGTAGATGTCACCCATGAACAGCTTGAGCCAATGACACAGGAGATTTCTGTTACAAAAAAACCCAAAGGTTTCACTGAGGCCTTCCCCAGTTCAAGGGGGAGGGGTGATGTGGGCACAGGAATGAGCAGATATATAGTGTATGGGGGTTACCTCTCCCAAGTAATGGAAGAGTTGAAGGGACAAAAGAAAGTTTGTCTTGTACAGTACCAGAGGAGTCTGTCCCAGGGCAGGTGAAGGAACATGCCAGAATAAAAAAAAAAACCCTGCAAATTCTTGGCAGGTGTAAATTAGCATCCTCCTACTGATATCAACAGCAAATTTACATCAGTGGAAGGTCTAGCACACACATACACAAAATCCTGAATGAGAATAATACTTAGTGCAGCAAGGATATTGAAACTGTACAGATTTAACATTTTGGCAGAGAGGAACAAATGAAAATCTGAAGTCAACCCTCTCTCAGCAGTAGAAAGAGCTTGACAGGGTCTGAAGCAAAAAAAGCTGCACAGTGCAAGTTTTACATTTTTTTTAATGATTTTTTTAAAAACAGTTTTGCTTTCCTCTAGCAGGATGGACAAGAACACCCCTTAACAAACTCCAGAGTCCATTTGCTGCACTGAGAACACTAGATCATCCTGGCCAGAATTTTTCATAATCAACATATTATAAACCAGACAAGAAGTAATTCACTGTTCTCTCATCAATCTAATATTAAATCCCTAAAGGGATGTTAGCTGTACAAAGCTCTCCCACACAGAGTGGGGCTGAGTAGATACAGTAAGCTGATATTAACTTGCATGATATTTATTTTCAGTAGTAATAATAATATTACAGTAATAACTGAAGGACCCCTAGGCCATATTAGAAATAATAAAAGACTAAACATTTGTATTTAGGAACCTGATGTTCAGAGGGTGTTCAGACCTTGCAAAAACAAATGACACAATGTTATCCCTTTAGTGGCCCTATTCCTAGGGAAGAATAAGGTCAGGCATAGAACAAGGATAGGTGGTTGCACAGGCAACACAGGTTGGGCAGCAATAAAAAAGTAAGAGCCTCCAGAGGATCATCTATACTTTGACTAAACTTTCAGAAATAAAAGAAATAGAAGCATCTTTTAAGTGGAACAGACAGAGGCTGACAAGTTTTCCTGATTTTTAAAATCAATTGTAACTACATTTTTATAAAACACTACCCTGTATGCAGGGGTAAGAGAAACAGAGATGTTACAGAGCTGCACATCACTGTGGCTCAGGACATGCTGTGAACTCCCACCTGAACAAGTATCCCTCCTCCATTCCCCCTGTACACTACCCAGCCCTCTGTAGCCTGCTTGCTGCTGAAGGTTACTGACTCTATCAATTTGCCAGCTGGGCCAATCATCAGAACAGCTTCTCAGCCCACCTCATCAAATCCATGCAGCTCAGCGAAGGTCTGCTGCACTGTGTAGCTCATAATTTCTAAATGGAAGCCACAAGCAGATGAACTAGTAAATTGTGTGTGTGCACGTGTATACAGTGCCAGCTTCCAGCAGGGCACAAGAAGGAGGACACAAACCATACTCCTGACTCTGCTAGATATAAGGAAAGATAGCCATGCACAGCTCCAGGCTATGATTTGATGGTTCAGTAAAACAGCTTTAGGCATCTCAGCACCTCAGGAAATCCCTGCCTGTGTGAAACAAAGCAGAATCCTTTCAAATTTATTAAAACTCAGTACCCATAGACATTGTCAGTAATGGTAATATTTTTATCAGGTAAAAATCTAGTTGATCATAAACCCCAGAATGCCATTTCCCTCACAACAGCATGAGAGTGCAAGAGAGACAGCAAAGTGAGGCCTCAGAAAAGGAAAAAATCCTTTTTATTTAAACAGAGGGTTACTTGAATTTAGTATTTATGACCAAAAAATTTTATTAACTCTTACCAATATCACCACTTGCAGTAGCATGGGCAGTACCAATACATACTTAATCCTTCAAACAAGTCTCACATAAGAAAACAGTTTGCTGCTCAAATAAGCGAACATGATGTTCTCCTTCAAAAGAACCTAATTCCCACACTCTCCAGGCTGTATAAAGCCAATCTGCCACAATCTGAGGCCTGAGAGGATCTGAGTGCCTAGAAGAAGAGTCTGAAATAGATCAGGGAGTTGTTGAAATCTGGTAAAAAAAGGACTCTGAGATTTCTGGCAGCAGATGATGTGCACTGTATAGCGATGGAGAGATCAATTAATAAGAAGCTGTTGTTTAGTATAAATCACAGAGCACAAGAACTGAATAACACTCATATGGTCACAGTGAAAGAGAACACTGAAAGCTGCAACCTCTGACACTACTGCGTATCACTTCGCAGATAGTCAAAAGTCATCTGGACATGGGCATGGAGAACATGCTGTAGCTGACTCTACTTGAGCTGGGGGGTTTGGACTAGATGATCTCAAGAGGTCAATTCCAACCTCAACCAGTCTGTTATCACTTCACTAAATGAAAAGGAGTCATTTCACTTTTCTGGAAAGCAGCCTCACTAATTAGCTTTAATTTCAAGAATTCCCAACCCCAAATCTGGTGGATTTTACTGTGCTGGTGGAAAAGATAATTTTTATTTCCTTTTCCTCCCTCCCCTGTTTCCCTGCTATGGGGTTTTTTTTGGTTGGTTGGGTTGATTATGGTTTTGTTGTTTGTTGTTTTTTTGTTTATTTGGTTGGGGTTTTCCTGTTTTGGGTTTCTTTCGTTGGTTGGTTTGGTGTTTTGTTTGGTTTTATCTTAAATAAGGAAGTAAGGGATTCCCTTAAGGTTGCAGTGGCCTTTCTGACTCATTGCTCCATTTCCAGTCAGAGATCCAGTGGCACAGCT
The DNA here is from genome assembly GCA_013399015.1 of Galbula dea. Lineage (NCBI taxonomy): Eukaryota > Metazoa > Chordata > Aves > Piciformes > Galbulidae > Galbula > Galbula dea. The sequence continues at coordinate 401,388 of VWZX01005568.1, forward strand.
ATTTGGTAAAGGGTCCTTGTGACCGTCAGCATCTATCTTGAACCTAGATTCTGAAGTAGAAATAAGGAGGATGTAAGGAAGAGGACTTGTGGTACCTGGTTTAGAAGGCTGATGCAGAGAAACCATCCTATTTTTTACCAGGGAATGTTTCTGAGGTGGATTTGGCGAAGAAGAGTTTTCTTCATATGATCCAGAACAGGAGACAACAACTATAACAAAACAAAAAGAATAGGGGAAAAGCTTGATAATTCTATACAAAACTATGCCCGTATTGTTAAGCATGAACATAAGTGTGACAAAGCCCTGTTACCTTACCCTAACCTTCATTACACCTTACTGGTGCAGTACTGCCCTGATAATGCTTCAGAGTAGACCTACCAAATCCTAGAAACACAACTAAACCAAAATTTTCCTTAATAATGTGTTTTTTACTTTTCTTTATCCACTCCCACTTTTACCAGTGTATAACCTCTGAAGAGACACTGTATATTGCAGCAATCCCCATGTTGCAGTAACAGTACATCTAGCTGCCTGCAAACTACACCTTTAAAACATCCAGGTTGGATGACGCTTGGAGAAACCTGATCTAGTGAAAGATGTCCCTGCCTATGGCAGGGCAGTTAAAGTAGATGATCTTTAAAGGTCCCTTCTGATCCAAACCATTCTATGATTTGAAGAACTGTAAAATATGTTATCTACACAATGTGTGACAGAGATTTATCAGCAATCTTTTGGGAGGATCTGTATAAGCACTTTCATCTTCACCACATAAGAACAAGCATCTGAAACGAACACTCATGAAACCTTTGCATCACAGATTTCTTTCTTACTGCCAGGCAAGAAGGCTGGGATTTTCAAAGGAATCAGGTACATGTCCTTTATCTGATACCTAGCAAATGCACTCTCTCCAATACCCCTGCACTGTTCAATCTCATATATCATGTGTCAGATAACTATAAAAACCTTCACTGGTAACTGTTATTTGATCATAATTATAACACCAATACATACACATTTGTGCATTTTTATTCAGATCAGACCTTAGAGTCCTGATGTAAAGTTTTGTTGTGCTGGAAAAAAAGACCAAAATCTCAGAAGATGTAAAGAGCCATAGATATTATTTTCTACTTCACCAGTATGAATAGTAAATCCAGTATGATAAGATGAGGTATTTTTCTAGGCCAAACTTTTGCTATTCAAAATAAAACAAATTTAACAAGATTATTATCCATTGTAGTGTTTATGACCATTAAATATTAAATAACCTCTGACTTCTCTTTGGATCAACTCATACCAACAATGGCTTTTTTATTTACCTTATGCATGTGAAAATACACAATTCTCAATTTAAGCATGCAGTAAACTTTATTTAAGATTATTCCTGGTCTTTTCTTTTCTAGGGATCATAAACAAGTAGACTAAACGAAAGATATAGAATTATATAGAATGATTTGGGTTGGAGGGGACCTTTAAAGATCATCTAGTTCAACCTCCCTGCAGTGAGCAGGGACATCTTTAACCATATCAGGTTTCTCAGGGCTCCAAACAACCTGACGTTGAATGTTTCCAAGGATGGGGTATCTACCACCTTTCTGGGTAACCTGTGCAAGTGTTTCACCACCCTTATTGCAAACAATTTCTTCCTTCTTTTTAGTCTAAATCTCCCTCTTTTTAGTTTAAAACCATTGTCCTTTCTTTTGTCTCAATAAACCGTGTTAAAATGAATGTTCCCATCTCTCTTATAGCTCCCTTTAAGTACCAAAAGGCTGCAGTAAGGTCTTCTTGAAGTCTACTCTTCTGCAGGCTGAACAACTCCAACTCTTTCAGCCTTTCTTCCTAGAAAAGGTTTTCAAAAGGTTTTCAAAGACAGAGACATGCAAAATTAATTGCTTTCAAACCTTAGCCATGTAGGTTATGAATCTAGCAATATAAAAATGTGAAATCATGTCAGACGAGACAGGAATCTTATTCACATCAACTGCAGTTGAGACAAAGATGTATAGACATCCCATTCATAACAGCTAAGATATTCTCAGCAGAACTAATTTGAACAGTAGCATTATGAAAACATAGAGAAAGATCTAGAAAAACAAAACTACTAAAAAAATCCCAGAACATGAGAATATATTCAACTCTTTCAAACTTACCACTGCTTTAGTTTTTCAGCCATTTCTGGTCCAATTTTAAACTGCTAAAACCATTTTCATTTCAATAGATATGACAATGTGCATCACACAGTGAGTAAAATGCAGTGAAATGTTTCATAGCATAAGAATGCTGTATCCTTCCATCTTCTGTTACAGTATTAAAGACAGCTATCAGAGCTATCAGCCTTCATGGGGTTCCAAGGAAAGGATAACTTTAAAATACAAAAGCATCATGCTGCAGCAGCCACATGTTATATTGAGGTCAGACTATAGTATTTCCTGCCTCTGCGTTCAGGTATGTAGGGACATTAATGTTGGAAAAGTTGTTTCTGCACTGTACATAGAAGACTGATACTAGTCTGCTAAGTAAGGTATCCTGACTAATGAGACAAAATCCTCAAAAAGAATGTGAATTCTTACATGGCACTTAGCTCTCCAAAGTTTGGTCAAGCTTATGAAAGGCTTGTCTTGTGAAAAATCCATGCTAAAAATGAATCACATACTGCAAACTAATCTATTTCAGCATATTAGAAGATATTCTGCTGTGGAAAGACAACAAGACCTTTTGACAACTTGAGTCTACTCCTCCCAACTTAAATTCTGTGTCTGTTGAAATGTTGTTCAGTTCCATATCTCCCAATCTTTGTTAAGCACAGTCGTAGCTTCAATATTTACTACCCTCAGGGGTTTCTGTAAAGTCTGTCCCACCTACTCATCTTCTCACACAATCCAAACTGCTCATGTATTTTGGAAATAGCCTGGGTATCATGGGACCCACAAAACATAGTATAGTCATGGCAGAGGTGCTGCTAGAGACATTCCTCCTCATAGAACTAGAATTTGATCAAAATATTTCACTTACATTCTCTCCCACACCCACAATTACATGAACACCTTCAGGATTTTCCTCTTCTTACAAGTTCCAGTGACAAACTGCAATGAACAGAAGCCTAAGCTACCTGAAACATGGATTTACTGATTTAGTGTGAGAAAAAAATAAAGCAAAATAAAACAATTGCCATTGGTGTTGGCTGAGAGAAACAAGTTACAAAAGTTTTTTGTACAGTTAAGTGTCTATGAAGTTTGCCAGTCTGGTATTAAGATCTGTGAAAGTTTAACTACTGCTCTGTTACAAAGAGCACTGCCTGAAAGCTCCTCTGCTAATTACACTACTCACTGTGCAGACTTTCAGCAAAATCCTACCCAATTTTGGCAAAAAGCCAAGAGGCTTCATTCAAAAGCCTAGTAACAACTCTCTTTACCTACACTGGTAAGATGCTGCTTGCTGAACTGACGGTAAGAGAGGAAGGAAAAGCAGTCGTTACAGCTGAGCCCACCACGAGGTAAAATATACTTGGACAGAAGACCCCACACTCAGAGATAGGCAAGGAATTTGTTCACATATACTCACAGAAATTTGTCCCCATTCATTTATTTCCTCGTAGCAAAGAATTTCTGGCTATGGTTGAACAGAAGAGGACTCAGAGCGTGATGAATCCATGCATAAGATCTGGATAGTGGTTTTGTAACACTCCAATCCAGCCTACATTCTTACTTTATTTCTCAATTATTCCTCTCTCACTCATCCAACCTCTATGATTTAACTAAAAATGTAGTGTACACAGTCATTAAAAGACTTCACTGTCTCTTGAAACTGGGAATTCCAGAGATGTTTCTGACAACCCCATGTGATATACTCTCAAACATGTTTGTATGTAATTCTTGTATGGCAGGAATTTCAGCATTATAAAAAATAAAAAAGACCATCAGTTATCAACTACATAATTTCTATGACTTGATCAGAAAAAGGCAATGATGTAAGTGAAAAGAAATAAAAGATGGAGAGAAGGGAGATCAAAGATTTTAAACTAAGTTTGCCATTAAGGAACATAAAACTATCAGGAAGAAACTGCAAATGTAACATTATTCAATGGTCACAGCAAAAATATGGACTCTCTTAATGGCACAGCACAAATCCATCACTTTTTCTGTAATCAAACACAGTAAAATCAGAAGCCTCCAGTGCTCAGAAGGTAATTGTATTTCTTTCACCATCTACAGAAAAAAGCATTCAGACACCCTCAGGGTTGATATTTTTCCTGAATCCTGTTGTTACTTTCACAGAAGAGAACCCGATTTTTCAGGGTTCTCGCTTAATACTTACAGAACTCATGATGGGAAATCAATTTCAGTCCAGCCAAACCATCTTCCTGCTAAAGTAGGAATTTCTTTTAGAGCATTTTCTAATGTTTTTCCCCATCTAATATCAAAATAGGAACTCAATATTTCTCACGGTTTCTCTGAGAATATGAACTAATATACAGACTAATAGATCTGACTGTTAGGCAGTCAGAGTGGGCAGAAAGAAGCCTCTTTGACTAACACCTATCCTAGTATTCAATTACTCCTAAACCTTCCACTTTCAGCTCAATAAAAAATCTCTCTCTTTTCATGAGTGTTTACAGCTTTGAGTTATTAACCCTTCACCTTAAAAATGTCACTGCGATCTGCTGCTGCTTGCTATTAAACTAGAATTATTCTTTACTCATTAGTTGATTGGTCCCCATGTCCCTTGCTTACTTCATCACTCTTTTTCTACTCTATCCAGATAGAGTGCAGGTAATGGTCAGAAAGGGGAGCAACAGGACAAAATGCAGTTTTGCCAAAACTTACTATATGATGTGATGGTTTAGGATCTTCATTGAGCCCTTTCTAGTTTTTCAGGGTTCTTGCTAAAGGCAGATATCAGTGCACACACCAACACCATTCTGCTCCCTCCTGAGACCTACCAGTTTATCCATGCAACAACCTCATCAGCCATTTGGGACAAAATAATCCTGTCAGTTGATCATCCACCATTACATCAAGTCTCCCTCTGACATATTTCCTTCTAGAATAGGTATGCCCACTCTCTGTATCTATATTGTTTCCTTTTGAGGTACCTGGTTTTATTTTTCCTTAATCTTTATGTTACCAGTAGATCATCAGTACAAATTTGTGTGGTCTTCTGACTTACATCTAAAACTGTTAAATAGCAGATAGCCCAGAACATCCCCTTAAGGGAACCTTAAAGGCAGAATTAATTGACAACAATTCCTATTTATACCTTTATTTGAAACCTACACTTGACACAGTGATTTGTACCAGCCTGGGCACATACTATTCTGTTTCAAAGAAGTGTGTTTAGCCTGGTTTGAGTTAGAACAGAACTAATTCTGTTTAGCAATTTTAATTCTCTTTTCAGTTTATTCTCTTCTAAGTAACTGCACTTTCTGAAGTTAACATCATGTTTTTGCAAACAGTGTCTGGTTCTACCAGTGGTAAAAATTGATGTTTATAGTTAGTACCAAATATTGGTGTGCAGACCAAGGTCACTGATAAATCTAATGTACCATGTTGGGGGTGCAGTAAGTAAAAGGCCACACCTGCAGGAAGGAGAGAACAGGACACCCTAAACTGATCAACAAGGTATTCCATTCCATGTACACCATATTCAGTATAAATTCAGGGATCACAAGGCTATTGTACTGAAGACTTCACATACACATCAGAAAGCTTTTTTTCTCCCCTTACACACAACAGGCTAGTTAGTATTTTATCCAGGTCTTTAGTATAGGATTTAGTAGTATAAAGCAGTAATCAGCATTCACATTGACACTTATTTTAGGCATTAATTGATCTCTTGGCCTTCAAAATCATATGGTCCAATGGCTGGGGAAAGAGGAAATGTCATTTTTGCCATGTGATGCTGTTTCCAAGCTTACGTCTGTCCTTTGATTCCAATTACAAGAATCCTCCCTCCTAGTCTGAGAAATTCCAATTTATCAACATTTAGAGGTTTAGAAATTAGTAATTCTGTTGGGTCACCACTTGTTTATTAGCCAGCCTCATCATATTGGCAGTAAGCAATTAAAGAACTCCTCTTTCAGTCCTTGGTGCCTTGACCCTCTGCTGAATAAGTGATTTTCCTTCCTCACTTTTCTGTGATTTCTCTTGGTTGTTAATTTAACACCACCTAAATGAGTCTGGCCTGGTCTAGAAGGTTGCTTCCCCTCCAGTGAGCTAGATGCCAGTCAAACGACATGGTCCCTTTTTCTCAGAGAATATAGACATGCATTTCTCTTATACAACACATCTGGCTAGCAGAATACTTACAGACTTGTTTGGGTTGTCTTAAAACTTTCTGTATTGTTTTAGGTGTAGAACACAAATGGCATCTAAGAACATACCTTGCAAAATACCAGATATGAGAATAAAATAAGATACCAGAGTAAAAATGCAGCAAAGCTGATCTAGACACATGGTTTGGTTTTAGGTAGTCCTGCAAGGAGCAGGAAGTTGGATTTGGTGATCCTCATGAGTCCTTTCCAAACTGGGATGTTTTGCTTATCAAATATTTTTCCAAAGTTATGTTACACTTGCCAGAGACTCAGCCCTGAGTATTGTTCAATGAGTGGTTAAGAATGGTACCTAGAAGCTACTACAGCTTGAGCACCAGGGTTGATATTCTTTTCTTGGCACCATTAGAAGATTTCTAAGAAATAGTTATATTCTGAGAAACTAAAACCAGTCATTCATGTTAGTATAGACTATCCTTGGTAGATCCTTGCTTATTTACTTCAGAGAACCTACTCAGCTGTTGCAATCCTACCTGGTATCCAATCCACAAAAGACAGGATGTCACCTCCTTGCCCATCTGCTGATGGATGATGAGAACCTTCTGGGAAAGGTGGAAAGTGGATCAATCTGAAGAGCTTTTCACAACAAGGCACTGAGCAACTTCTTTTTATAATATTCAGTTGGGTTGCCAAAGGTCATCTGCAGTTTCCATGATATACAGAATAAGTAGACATTTACAGTTGTAGAGAATTCCTACAGTCCTCCTTCCCGCTGCTCACAGCATGCCTGCTTCCTGGCTGCCCCACGTTACACAAAGTGCTGCTTTGTTTCTCATTTCCTTGCTTTCTCTATTTGGTCACTCAGTGGCCAGTTCCTACCCTGGATATAGTGATGTTTCCTCAATCATGTTGTTCAACCACTCTTTATCCTCTCCGTGCTTTGTAGAATGTGTACTTATCCTTTCATTCCTCAAATCTTTGTTTCTGATAAAATCACTACACTGCACCTGAAGACTTTTTAAGCTCTGGCACAAAACACAGTACATTGCAGCTTCCCACCACTTGCTATAGCTATTTGACAGAACTCACCCAGAAAAAGTTTTGCCCATGCCATCTACATTTTTCTTTAAAACCTCACCTATTAAATAAGATGCAAGATGGAATTCTTTGATTGTCCTCCTCATACTACTTTCCTAACTTGGCATATTGCCCTTGAATAACAACTTGCTAATTATGATTTCTTATTCAGCTTTCAGTGTACATGTACATCTACTGAAATAGATCCAAATGACTATTTTAATTACAGTTGAGAAATAGGATGCCAAAAACACTTCTTGAAATCCAAAAATATGCCATATACTGTGTCCTTCCAATCAACTAATTGCATAGCGTATAGATGTGCATACTCATGTGTGCACATATTGTCATATTAACTTAGAAAGAGCTCTCTTTTTAAAGCACAACTGCTCATTACTCATATGTCTATTTCTATAATACAAACTGGTTATTACTCACAGATAATAAAGGCTAGGTTTTGCATTGTGTCTCAACTCTATTAAACCTGCCAGGAATCAATCATATGCTTCCCAGCTGTCCAAAGGCTTTCCAGGGACTTTAAGCTGCACTGCTCCATTCTGCTCTGCTTCTTACCTTCTCTCCTCTGTTCAGGGTAGGGTGATTGCTAGGAGAAGAGGTATCTACTCCATGTCTGCACGCTGTTTACAGACATGATACTGATAGCTAACACTGGTTGTACCAATGTTGGCTCTGAATAAGAGGGATTTGTCCGTAAAACCTGAGGCTTTGGCAAAATACTGCAAAAAAAAAAAAATTGGCTAAAACAGAGGTGAAAAAGAAAAGAAGGAAAAAAATAATGAGAAGCATTCAATGAATCAAAAATATTTTTTTCTTATTCTTTGAAATCTTCTCAAATCTTAACACACTTTTTCATTTTTTTGCCATAAAATCATCATCCATTCTTAAGGAAAAGTTTCCTTTCTCATTAAAGTTTTTAGGTTAACCTTTCCATGTTTTCAATTCAGTTTACAGTCAGACCACATTGTCAAAACCAGAAGGATGAGGAAGATGCAAGGAAAGGAAGGAAGAAAGCCTTCCAAGCTGGCTCTGTCATTAGTGGAAAGGGCCGTGGAATTCCACCCTAAGATACCTGTCTAAAAAAAGCTGTCAAAAGATCCATCACCACAGAGAGACCATAGCTTGGATGACTGGCTTACCTTAGATGTGTAAAGATGAGATGAATAAATTTAAGGGAGATTAAGATTAAGTCCAACTCTAACAAAGGTTTTCAAACAGTTCCAAAGAAGAACCAAGAAGGAATACTTGATGGAAATAAACTTTGCCTTCCAAGGAAACAGCACTTCAAAACTGTTGTGCTCTTGCGCATAGATATAGAGGAAGAAATATAATTGTTTTATTCCTTCAGAACAGCACTCATTATAGGGTTTTTCAATCACAGCTTGAAGGGAGATATGCAAGTGTGAATTCACACATGTAGATGTGACAGGCATAATTAGTCACAAAGGAAGGTGAAAGAAGATATAAAGCTTGTCAATGCAGGGAGAGTTAGAAGGTGGAAGAGAAGAGGTCCTTCAAAAGACTACCCATAACCCCAGTCTCTGCTGAGGACTGTAAAAGGATGAGCAGTGACTATTTGTTCATGGCATGTTTTCATATGAAAATGCCAGTTCCATTACTTAATGGGAAATACTAATATCTTCCAAATACTTACCTGGAAACGATAACATTTTGTTAAGTCTGAAACATGTCCTCTTTATTATCTGCCCTAAGTTCAGAATTTGTAGCATTAATGCTGTAAAATGGTGTAATACCTAGCTAAAGGAAAATATTATAATGCTTTCAAAACAGACTGTTTGCCATACTGAATGACTCATTTTGATTAAGGCAAAGCATTAATCTGAAACACTTTGGTTTGTGAAAACTGGTAAGCTTTTTGGGTCTTCATCATGATTAGAAATGAAACAAGATTTCCAAAATCATCTTCCCATGAGGCGGAATGTTTAGTTTTCAACAAACTCACATATTATGATGGCAAAAAACCCTCTGGGAGCTGACCAGAGTGACTAATAAGCTTAGACAAAAGAGAAATGGGAGACACAGTTGCTAGACATCTTCCCTGTAGAAACTCTGCAGCTACCAGCTTCAGGATGACTGGGCATTTTGTGCCCCGTGGCAGGAGCCCTGTAGCCCTGCCCTTCAGCTTCCATGACATGGCACTGCAGTATCTTGTAATAAAAGAGAAATTGTGTGGCAGCAAGAAAGTGAAAGAAATGCAATTTTCAGATCCAGGTTCTGATTGAATTAATATAAGGAATATGGAATTGATCCTGGAGAATTCAATTAAGTGAAAAGAAAATTATTTTCAATTACTTGATTTCACACAATATAACTTAAGTGGAGAGGACAAAAGTGACTTTAAGCTGTACTTGAGCTCCCTTGATCTCCGAAGTTACTTACCATGCTTGTTTTACTAGGAACAGCCTTAGGAATGCTCTAAACCTAAGCGCTGCTCCAAGAATCCCTCAGGGGATGCTCTGCTCACAGAGGCTATCCAAGCACAAAGGCACATTTCTTGCACTTTTTTCTTTGATCTACTTTTGACACAGGATGACTGCCAGCAGCTTTTCATCATCTCAGGATTCCCCTTTGAAAACTTAACCCTTGCTGTAGCAGTGTAAATCAGCCACAAGGATGCTCCATACATCATTAAAAGTAGCTTTATTAGGATATACACCTTTTTCTGGTAACTTTTCCCAGACAGGAACAGAGGCTCTTATACCACAGCACTGTGCCTAGCAGAGACACTGCTCAGGAGCAGGGTTCCCATCTTACTCTGCTATCAGCCCTCTGAATCCCTGTGTACAACACCACAGATGATGAGGTCAGCCTCTTAGGGAAGGTGCTTTCAACAACACAATGAGAAAGCATGATGCAAAGACTTAACTACTGTTGTCTTAACCTGGTTCACCTGAAGGAGAAGGAAGACCTATCACAGCCAACAGTAATTTCCTTCTCCAGGACTCTTGACCACCAAATCCTACAGGCTTTTCTTCAATTTTAAGCTTCTGTATGGTTTTGTTAGGAGATTATTGAGGGCTTGGAAACTAATCCATTCATGGTAGAGCCTTTCACAATTTCACAAATAGTCACCTCCTAGTTTCATTAAAACCTACCAAAATCCACTGTATGCTGAAGAGCACATGGCTACCAGTGAATTCTGCAACACTCAGAGGATAGTGGTAGCAGAAGAGAAACACCTAAAAACCTACAGGCTAGATGGTTTCTGTGCTAATACTCAAAAGTCCCTCAGCACAAGCTGCATGCAAAGCTCTCCTCTGTACAGTTCTGTCCTAAAGACAGCAGGCACAGTTCTTCATTGTGCCCTCACACAACAAAGTGATATTCAGACACAGAAAGACATTTGTAAAAGAGTCTGTCCAGCAAAGAAACAAATATTTTGCCACATCTATTTTTAACAATGAGAATTCACTCAGTTATTAAATCAAATAGAGGATATATAACCAGTCACTTCAATATACAGAGTTGTTTCCTAGTGACAAATGTAGCAGAAAAAATCCTGAAATTACCACTTTGGAAAATCACTAGATGTCATGTTTTAAGCTGAAAAATTAATATTTATTTTAAAAGGACAGTCTAATACACATAATGTCATTTGTAAAGAGTAAGTACTCATTTTGTTTGGCCATACCAGTCTTTAAGAACATTGTTTGTGCTTTCCTGCTATTTGGTATACTGTATTTTCTCTACTAAATCACAAAATCCTCTTTGTGGAATCGGTAGTAAAGCATAATACTGAATTTCCTCTAACTCCTTTTCTTTAAACACCCTTACTAATGATTGACTACTTTATTAAGGGTATCCTTGCCTTTGCCCATTCTCTTTAAAATGGGATCTGCTCTCAGGTTCCTTTTAATGAAATGCAGAAGGAAGAAGAAAGAATTACACCATCTCTATAAAAGACAGAAGACTGAAAGAGACTGTTGGGTAGTTCCTTCTACTTGCCTTTATTCATCACTTCTGAGACACTTATGACATTCATCTCAACCCAAGGAGGAGCAAGGGATTAGGAAAAAAGTCTGAATAAATCTGTCTGTAGAAAATCTATTTGTAAATTCAGCATTAAATCAATCAATCAATCCCATCCAAAGTAAACTCAAGGACAAAACAGATAGAAAACTAAATACATTATGATACATGGCGATAGACACGTCCAGTCAGCAGCTGCCAAAGAAAACCCTGTCAACAGCAGATTAAGCCTCCAAGTGAGCTGGAAGGGGTCAGGCACAAGAAACTGTGATCAAAAAGTCCAAAGACAGTTGGAGCAAATGTAGAACAAGGCAGATTCACATGCTGCTTTGCCAGGTCACTTTCCTGACTTCCCATCTTAACCATCCAGTTCTCTGTTCTACAAAGCAACAGTATGCTAGTGCATGAGTGAGCAGTTTGATTTGCATTGTTTTTAAAAAGAGGAAAAATAGCAAAAATCAGTAGGATTGGTTGTTAGTAGACTCTTAGCTAGCAGACTTACTTTCCAGGACCTGGATAAAAACTGGTCTTTTATCAGCTCTTTCATGAACCTTTTCTTTTATCTCAGCGAGATTCACTGGCAAGCTTCCTGCTCTTTCTCTCTCAAGAGCATCAGCAAGAGTCTGAATAGAATATCTGACTTTAAAATGTTTCACAAAGGTACAGCTGCAGTGCTAGCCTTTTTGGTTATAATGAAGAGGTGGATCAGAAAGGTAACGTACCCTAGACATCAAATAAGGAATATGGAGCATTAAAGTTCAGAGAAAGAAAAAGTTGTCAGTAATGAGAAACTTGTTATCCAAACACATGTGTTTCTATAACCAGGACAGGAATGTGAAAAACAACCAATGTTACTGTTTTGTTTACTTTTTCCCTTTTTCCTACTTGATCACCCTCATGTGAGAACCCAGAGTGATTTTGTGACTTCAAAGGTTAATGTCTTGTACACAAGGAAAGATACCTTCACCATTTGACTTGTAATTTAATATTATGATAATGTTTTCTTTTAATGAATGAGCAGAGAGATTTTATTTGAAAGTTGGCTGCTGGCCACCTCTTTTTAAGCTATGTGAGGCTGTGGTTTCTCAGAGCTGTGTGAAATATCTTTTATGAAATTCAGGAGAAGAGAAACTCCCAAGACCTGAAGAACTGTGTCCTATTTTCAGATCTTCCACTGATTATTAACAGTTTAGGTATAGGCAGAATCAATAATACATTCCACATAGATAATACAGATAAATAGGAGTAGGCTCTGTCCAATGTAGAGGAAAGCAAAATCCCAACTCAGAAGAACACACATTCCCAGACAAGAGACAACGAAGAAATGTCACAGCAAATAAACATGCATGGAGAGATGAGGACTAAACACATATGCTAGGGAAAGAGAGAGACACACAACAGAATTGCACTCAAACATATAAATGCTTTTTTGTTTTTCCTTGCTTTTCTTTTTTTTTTTTTATGAACTTGGAGAAACAAGCTATCAGCCTTAGGTAGGGCCCACTGTTTTGAGAATACATCACTGAGCTCCCAAAGTGAGTATTCAGCTGTCACAAGCTATGTTGTCAATTTCTGGTTTACTGAGCAGAGGACTATATATGGTACCTCCAGGAAACTACAGAACACAACAAAACTAATAATGGTAAAGTATACTTAAAAAAACTTACTACTACTTTGTAGCAAAGCTACTTCTTTAGGTTCTCATCCATGAGCAGACAAAGGCTGTAGCTAGATCTTACCACATAAGGGAATACAAGACCAATACCTTTATAGTAGAGCAGTGCCTCTATTTTGTCATAAAATACTGACTTCCTCAGAACTATTTTGCTCAGAAGCCCCACCCACCACTCTATCAAACCCACTGATAAGGAAAAGATATACCACACCACCATTATGGTGAGCTTCTACATAAGAAGGCAATATCTGAGTACATACCAATACTTAAAAGTTCACATACTACTATAGTCTTTTTCTAGAGATATCACTGAGTATGCATGTGACTATGCATGTGTGTGTGCTTGCATATATAGGTGACTGACACTTGATTACATTTACTTTGTGCAGGAGGGAAAGTCATGATAACTTGCAGTTATGCAGGGACTAATTTTAGTAATGTGGTCAATTCCCTAACTGATAAATTTGATTTTTCTTGTGCCAATGCAATGCTGGTTTTGGAATTAGGAAAGCCCTACTGATCATTTTTTAAAACACCAAAAGGCATTTTTATGGCCAGAAGCTTAGACCTTGTAGGTGTGTCACTACAGGTAAAGTCTCATTGGAGCTTAGGGTAACAGCTTCATATCTCCTCAGTCATTTTCACACCGCCCCAGTGCAATCCCCACACAGCCTAGCCAGCTGTTCTACATGTCACGTGGTCCCAGTGTGTCTTACAGGTACATTGTTCAATCTATAAGGAAAAAGGCTTATTTGTGTGAAGGAAATATACAAAGGTAGAAAAAAGGAGACCAAAGGTCCAAGTAAAAAAGGGAAGGGGTAAGGAAAAGACTGAATTCCAGAGTCCGTATCCTTACAGGCAAGGTAAGTTTTTATATTGTAAAATCATATATTAGAAGTTGTAAACACACAAAGGGGAATTAATAACTTTACTGCATATTCTCCTTATCTTTTGCTCTTGACTGCTTCAAAGAACTTACTTGCTTTTCTCAAAGGGACAGAGACTGCAACACTTCCTTATATGAAATAGTATGTGCCTCAAAAAAAAGTATCTTTGGCAAAGGCTTGCCCAGATACTGCTAAATGTAAGAAATTAATCAGGAATATGAATAGCACAGTCCTGAAGAACAGTGCAGGGGGAAAGAGAACAGAGGAGTTTTGATGGTGATACAAAATTTTGAAGAGTGACAGACTTGCTCTTGCCTGGGATACTTTACCCTAGTTCTGAGCAAAGAATGTATCATTACCAGAAATCTTAGGAAAAGTCTTCTGCAAAGTACAGGAGTTCTAGGTACAAATCACATTTCTCTTTATCACTGAAATCATGACCAAAGACATTCAGAAGTCAAAGACATAGTGAAAATGCTCCTCCAGGAAAACAAACAGAGCAGCATACAGGATACACTCCCTTAGATCACGTGAGAAAACGTCTCCCAGCTTTTCTACCCAACTCTGAAAGTTTGATTTAGGCCATAAACAGAAAAAGACACTGAATTCACTTGACTTGCTTGATCTCTTGGAGGAAAAAATGCAGTTATTTTTGTTAAAGGAAAGAACTGACATTTTACTATCTTCTTGAATAGACAATTTGATTCTTTCTTCAGGGTGCTGTCTGTAATTCCTGCCACTAATGTCCATCACATGTCTGACATGCCAAGAAGCTCTCTCGCCCTCTCAGAAAAGAGCAGCGCTTGTTATGCTTACTTTCTCTGAAGCAATAATGCTTTTAATTGGTTGCTTTTCTCTCTTCCTTTTCTAAAGCATGTTTTCAAAGTTACTCTACAATCTATGCACATCCTACTAAATACTTTAGTCTCCTCTCCTACCGTGTGTGCATAAAACTCATTGCTTTATGTCTTAGGCTCAGAAACCCTCAAACAAGCTAGGAAAACCTTCAAAGTTTTCATTATCAGTTAGTTGGAGGTTTTTTTCAGAAGACAGGAAAGGGCAGCAGGTGTTGAAAAGAAAGAAATGAAAAATAGACTCAATCCTGTATCCTATATCTTCTCAAAAAAAAATGTCCCCTCCCACCTGGTTTGTGAGCTCTGCTACTGTGAATCAGCAGAGGAGACAAGGCAACGACCATGAAAGAAGGTCCTGGAGCACAATTACAGTTCTGCATTCAACACAAGCCACAACTGATTAAAGTGTCTTCTGCCAATGCTTCTGCTGCTATACCCAGTAATATGGCTGTTGGAGACTGGGAAGGAAAGAGGCAGATTAGCAAACATCTAATTGAACTTGCATCTTGCATGGAGGGGATCAGCAAATCTCTTAAAAACACAATCTTACCTTTTCATTGCATGAGACCATTAGCAGAGACATCCATGGGAAATATTCATGTTAGAACCTAAGACTCTGCTCATTCTTTAGAAATCAGTCCAGTAACTAAGTTACAGAGGAGTAGGGAAGGATGACCCCAATTTCCTTATTACCCAAAACAATCAGGGCATGCTGCAGGGTAAGTACTTAATTTCCTTGCTGGTAGGGTTGGTAAATGGGACAATTTGCTTGGAAAATTTAAAATCAGCATTTTAGAAATTAAGCAAAGTAGTTTCCTTTCAGCATATCCCATTAAGCAGGAAGAATCTTAGCATGTGGTATACTGTTATTTAAGCTGTCCAAAATTGATTTCAGATGTTTAGGAAAATCAAGCTAGTGAAAAGGACCCATACTATTAATTTTGCTGCTCCGACAACCATTAGATGCATTCTGCTACCCACTTTGTTTTGACACTCCTGCAGTTTTGCAGCAGTCTTTGTGATACAGTTCAAACCAAACCATCATTTAATAAGGCAATTAAATTTTTCAGGTGGAATGATACAATTGGCACATGGGAAAGAGATCAGGCTTAGTCCTTGGCTCCTACACTTGGCCTGGGTCAGAAAACCTGCAAGACAGCTCTGCTCTATTGTAAAAGATTTGAGAATTTAACAACACAGCTCTTGCTATTTTGCTTTTCCAGTTCTCCCAGCATTGGGTGAATGTTTTGTGGTCCTTTCTCATCCAAATTTCCATGAGAAGTCTACCTGGAGCTGTACTCAGTAACCCGAGGGACCCAGTTTGTCCTATAGGTCCCCAGTTTTTGCAGTATACTTGGCTGCTCAGGTGAATCTGCTGCCAGTAACTCACACACCTGACTCCTCCTAACCTTAGCAGGTTACACCACTATTCCATAAGTCCAAGTAGTCTGCTGTGAACACCAAAAGAGACAAAAAGACACAAAGAAATCATGCTCTGAGACGGCTTTAGCATCAGTGAGACAGCAACGTTTTTCAACAACGTGCTTCATATTCTCAACCAACAGAGTCAAGGTGCCCTTGTGTGCTGTGTTTAGATATTTCACAAATTTCTGCTTCCTGCAGAACAGACCCTCATCTGTAGGAGCCTTTCACTGAAATCCAGTCTTGATTCCCAGCCACAGTTTGACATTATTGTAGCTTTCCCTCTGTTCTAGCTCCTTAGCACATTGTATTCACCTGCAGCCATTTTACGATTGACTAAGTTTTGCTGAAGAAGTCTGTTAAATATAAAAGTTTTTGACCTCCAACTAGCTTTCCAATTATGTGAATCTGATGTGTCATTTTGAATGCTGTTGAGATATTTCAGTGGAGCTAAATGTTTTTCCTTTTGCTATGTATTATGAACATTTCTGCTAAATCAGTACACAGTACAGTAAGGACCTGGGTTTATGCATGAGAACTGATGTGCTGGAGAGATTTGCTGAAAGAAGTGGCTAGCAGTTTGTGGAAAATTAGCTGTTATTTGCTAATTTTGGATCTTATAATGAGCAAACTGTAACTTACAAGGTATTATTTTGCTTCTGCTTGAAGTATTGAGCAATATGTGGGAACAAAGGTCTTAAAGAGAGCCAAATATCTTCCAAATACCAAAGTTAAAATACACCTTTTCCCTCACGGGTTTAGAAGAACAAAATATATAAAACATAGATCCACACACTCTGCACAGATTTTTTGTCTAAAATTAGTGGGGAACTATTAAGAACAAACCAAGATATCACTAGGCCAAAACTGGTTTAAATTCTCTAAATTAATATCTAACTACAGCCAAGTCTAAGTCACAAAGAATTTGGATCAATAAACCAAATGGGTTAATGATTATGTCTTAAATAATCAAATTCTGAAATCATCAAATGAATGCATCAGCTAATCAAATCAAATCACAAGGTTTACACAGACAGAATTGTTTTTCATCAATCCTCTACCAAGAGATTGAAAGTGATGGCTGTTTTCCTTTGATCTGAAGCTGCATCTTGGTTCTGATCTATCACAGTGGTCTTGATGCAGCTCTTGTGGTATGTGACATTTCAAGCCGACTTTAAATACTTAAGCAAGTTTTAAGAGTGTGTAGCAAGTTTCTTCCTTGTTACACAAAGTATTATTACTCCACTAGCCTTACTTCTAATCTTGCATACAAAACTTGAAATATTTAAATGAAAGTCATTATTGAAACTGGGTGGTAACTCACAGTACTCGCTCTGAATAACACTTCTTTACCTGCCTACTAGTTTCAAAAGGTCTTATCCAGTTCTCATTTACATGCAGGGAACTATTAACAGCATTATTTCCCACTGTGTCATCCACACCCATACTCTACACATGCTGTAGAGTAAGAAACAAGGAAATTTCCTTCTTTCAAGCTTGCAGTTGACTGTAATTCTGGCACCAAACAATGTTCAGAAAACAAAAACCAGTAGTCAGATTACTATTCTCTAAATGGAGAGGTGTTCAAATGACATATCTGTCTAGAGGCCCACTGTATGTCAAGGACACTCCTTTTCTCCTTTCTTTGGGGTAATGGTTGGACAGTATAGGCATTATCAACTTCATGCAAACATGTCCCAGAATCTTCACAGCTGAAACTCATAGCTGATGCTTCCCATTCCTCACTGAAACTCATGCAGTCTACTAGCAGCTCTGAAAATAAACAAAGCAACCCCCAAACCCTCCATATGTATGTTCACAAATCTCTTAACTACTGTCCTATCGCTGCACCTGAGAAAAAGAGGGAAGTAAAGAAAGCCTCATTTGTATTATGTAAGAAAAAATTTTGCCCTTAACTTTTTCAGAGTGAGTGTCATTTCATTTATGAAAAATTAAAGGTTACCCAGATGCATTTGGATAGAAGTTAGTCCAATTCAGCTGTAAATAAACTGGAATAACAGATAATAAAAGGAAATATTTCCTGTTAATTTCAAGTCGACTAATACCCAGTATGTGTTAACACTGCTAGGAATTTAATGTAGCTTCCTGAATTGGCTACATATTTCTTAACCTTGGTATTTACTCATAATGGCAACAACTACACCGACATAAGTTACAAGTTTCCTTCTTTTTCTCAGTAATAAATTGGGCTGAAGCTGAGAGATGAGATTTCTGATTGCATGCTATATAATATTTTCACACAATCATACACATACTGTCATTAAATATTCAGCAACTTCATAGCACCAGGCACATTACATTTTAGTGCTCGGAAGTTTGGCCAGTAGCATAAAATACTCTCTTAAACTCATATGTTAGACCATTTTGTGTTCCTCACGGTGCCATTTTCTCCAGAAATGGGTACTGCTGGAAATAATCTTATTTCCAACTCTTCTATTTAAACTCCTTGTTTCCATCATTCAGATATGGATTTATTTTGGCAGGAAGAGAAAGCCCTGGAGGTGCGTAAGGAGAAGAAGGGACACTCCTTCTTGAGAGAGCTGGGACTGTTCAGCCTCGAGAAGAGAAGGCTTCGGGGGGACCTAATAGTCATCTTCCAGTACCTGAAGGGGTCACATAGAAAGGCTGGGGAGGGCCTGTTTACAAAGGCCTGTAGTCATAGGACAAGGGGTAATGGATTTAAATTAGGGAAGAGTAGGTTTAGATTAGATATTAGGAAAAAGTTGCTTACCATGAGGGTAGTGGAACATTGGAACAGGTTGCCCAGGGAGGTGGTTGAGGCCCCATCCCTGGAGGTGTTCAAGGTGAGGCTGGACAGGGTGCTCGGTAACCTGATTTTAGTTGGAGATGTGCCTACTCACTGTAGGGGGGTTGGACTAGGTGACCTCTAAGGTCCCTTCCAACCCTGATAATTCTATGATTCCTCATTACACAATGCTTTTGAAGCTGGTAGGCATCCTAATATCTTTCATCCATCACAATTCAAACTTGTGATGAACTCTTCATTATTTAATAGCTTATCAATTATCGAGCATGCCTCTAATAAAACTTATGATATCTGTTCTTAGCAAGTACTTTTCAACATTGTATTCACTTTCTGAAATGTAGATGCCAGTGCAGTTCCTGTAACACAGGGTTTGGGTTTTTACTGCTATGTGATTTCTACCCATAAACAAGCTCCTACCAGTTAGTCTCTAAAGTTCTCTTTCCTTGCTCTGGTCACAGTCTTATTTTACTATTTTCTGTGCTTAAAGGATCTACCCTCATGAAGAATTAATAGTTAATACCCTATCATCCATTCAAGTTTTCTGCTAATTTCAAAATTACTCTTTTCCACAGATTTTGTGAAAAACAGTAAAAAAATCATGCAATTTCCTCTTTAACCAGTCATATCAAAGCCCTGCTGTGCTGTCCCAACTCCTCCTTTATGTGATTTTGTTTATGGTAACTTAAGAATGGGCATGCTTAGATATTAACTTTTACTGGGTTGTCTCCTCCTTTTAAGGTTTTTCTGCTAATTCAGTTGCTTCCAGGTACATTCTGTTCTTGCAACATTGCTGTCACATAGTGGATGCTGTCTAATTATTAAAATCATCAAAGCTTTTTTTGTGGCATGCTGCAGAATTCAACATTCATCCTCTTCACATCAGTCAAGAGTTAACATTAATTTCCCTGTTGCACTGCTTGCAGTGATCACACACCTGATGTTTTGGTCCATCTCAGTGGCTGATACAATCCCAACATCTATCTGATCGCACATATAACAGTTGTAAGCACAGTCAAATCTACCAACACTTTTTATTAACCCCTCACCTTTTTCTTTGCTGATGTATGCACAAAGCTTCCTCACTTGACCTCAAGAAGTTATGGCTGATGCTTTTATTCTCATATAACAGTGATATATATCAGATAACCACAAGGGTATAGATGAGCAATAAAATAACCACAGTACCGAAATAAAAGAAGTGAACGGATGCTTTTTAATACAGAGAAGAAAGAGAATCTGAGGTCATTCAGCCAGGTTAGAAGTATCAGATTATTAACAGATACCCAGTGAACCAGCAACTGGTGTACCTGTGTCTCTGTAATTAGTTCCTGGGAAGACACCTTTCCAGAACCCTTGAGATATGAGGCAAGCTGCTATGAGATTATAAATCTGCATAGGAAGGATAGGCTGCATTACAGAAAAGAAAAGATCAGTGACATGCTATATTACACCTTTGCTACCTCAGACCTGCAAGATTTCAAAGCACATCTTAATATTAGGTAGCACAAAAGGGAATAAAGACACAACCATTTACTAAATAGAAATCATAAGGTTCTGAGTAAAGAGTCTAAAAAGACAAATTGTTCCATCAACACTAGATTCTGTACTTAAAAGGGAAAAAAATCCCACAGTATGTTTGCTATGTAAGAATGCAAGAGCACTACCTGCTCAGGCATAAACAACTTAAAAATCAAGAGCTCTAAACCAGCTTGAACTCAAAAGTCTGTAACAAACTAGCTGGTGGTACCTCTGTCATAATGTTTATTTTAGAAAGTCTCAGAATGCTGAAAGCATCTCAGTATGAAATGAAAAGGAGTATTTTCTTCATGTTTAAAATGGGTGAAAGGGGAACCAAATTATATTTTGGACCCTGATTACAATCTTGAGCAAAAGAATGGGAAAATTGCGTTACATTTGATTAATTCACAATAGGAATACAATTAACATTTTATGGAATAAAATGTTTCCCTGAATCCAGTCGTCTTCTATGGAGACTATATTGGTATTGTTCACATGAACATTTCCTACAGCTCCTGAACTCTTTCCAGTCTTCCAACACCCTGGAGTTGCAATAAATCCACCATTGTAAAAACAACAACTGTACCTGGTAATTTTCTAATGACAAGGACATACTCCATCACTTTCTCAAAACATGGCACAAAATGACTTCCGAGATCCTTTTGGCTAAATCTGTATGAAAACACATCCTTCCTTCCTTCATGGATTTTCTTTTTAATGGCATTCATTAGTTTATTTGGAGATATTGCACTCTTTACAATCCACTGTGTGGTACTGATATGAAAAACATTATATGTCTCCAGGGAACAGACCAGGAAGTGTTAGGGCAGCAAGCTCCTGACTCCTACAGTGATATTCAGTTGCTTTGCACATCATAGAAAAGAATAAAAAAATGATGCACTTAGGGACCTTCCAGGTCTGTTCATGGAGAGTGGGTTGCAGAAACATACAACCTTTGCTTTTTCTGTTTCTTTTTTTGAGAAGAGTCTTTGCCACCATATTTACCACTATATGTTCTGATCACTGACATTTATGTACTCTTGTTTAGAGTCCGTTTTCCAGCCACAGGTCATGGATAGGTGTGGCATTGATTCTGTAATCAGGCAAATGTGGCTCATACCAACCTAACACACTGCTAACTTTCCTTTTAGTGCCCAGCCTATTTTGCACAGTAACTTGCTTCATTCTACTTCTCACTTTTACCACAAGTATTTCAATTTTTAATTTAACTTTCCAGTTAACAGATCAGATTTATGCAGCTGTAACAGAGCTTGTGGTCTTGTGGTTTTCCTTTGTCAGAAAGGGCAGTCTTTCTCAAATTGTATTTTCATATGAGACTATGAATTCAGGAATTTTTTGCTAAACTTCATCAAGCAGTATGCCTACCACCAGCATCTTGGCAGCAGTTACATGGAGCAGCATGGAAGATTCCATCCTGTACAATTTCTCCTCAATACTGCCAGGAAAATATGGAAAATACTCCTCTAAATATCTGCCAAATTCCTTTCCAGAAGGAGAGATTCCAATTGCTCCCTGCCAAAATTTAGTTTTCATAGGCACAAGTAGTAAAAAGGTGGGATGTAGGGGACTGCTGTTAAGAAATTAAACTATTTCTTACCATAGATTGTCCAGCAAATACATAAGAGTAGGATTTATTACTTCAGTCATCTGGCACTTAGGTGTAAAATCTAGGCTAGTTAACAGAGAGAGAAAAGCACTACAGGAAGAGATGAGCTTAAACTGCTTACCTACTAAATGGCTCAAATTGGCCAAAAGGAATCCTATTGTGCCATGCAGTCAATAGTTTTGTCAAAAGTCCACTTCATACTTCTTAACACATGTTAAAATTCTCTGACATGACAGTAAAAGACTGATGTCTGGATCAGATCTCCAGTGGATAAACTAGGTTGGAGAAAGTACAAGATATAAAAAATGAAACTTCTGTCAGTATCCCTTGTGTTCTTCATGATCAAGACCCTGGATTGAATTCCCCAGTGCATTGCCAACACTGTTACCTGGGGCTTGTTCTGGTAGTACCCATGCTGCCATCTGTAAAAAGAGGTCCCATTCTCTGGTGTCTCCTGTAAGGTCTTCAGGGTCATATCCTACTCTTTTTCTCCATCACATCTACTCCTCTCAACCCAAAAATAATTTTGAAAATATCAGGATATGGAAAAGGGAGAGGAAATTTATATTAGGCTGTTGGTAACTTTGAAGATGAAAGATGCAGATGTAAACAATATATGTTGGAGATATAAATAAATATATGCAGATATAAGAAATATAAACAGTCTTCTTCATAATGAGACTATAATGCTGAACATTAAAAAGTGTGATGTTTTCATTGCTTACTGTTTAAGAATAGCATGAGGGCCAAGCCACTGAAGGAAGGTGAGTCTGGGCAGTCTCCTAAGATCTGCACACTCTTATGGAAAGGATTAGCACTAAGCTTGTTCACACTGTTGGAAATATTTGCCACCTCAGAGATGACTCTCCAGTATGAATAGCTTAACTTGCAGCCAGCACAATATAAGAGGTGCAGAATCCTTTTTTCAAACTGCAATTGGGTTTACTGTTGTGAGCAATCAACTCTGTGTAACAGGTCCTCAGTGGGAAGGAGAGCTCTGGTATTAGGGACTTCCTGAAAGGACTAGAAGTCTGGGGTGACTTAGACTACCTTATGGCTGTTTGGCAAATTGTTTATTTTCAAAGACACTTCTGTCATTTATGCCAAGATCTGAACTTTATTTTTGGATCCATAAATATCACCTTTGAGTTGAAAAAACAATAGTTTTTGCTCCTGGCCTAAAACAATATAACCAAGATTTATGATTGTACCAGTCTGCTTTTGGTAGGAATTTGACTTTGCAAACAGGAGAGTGGTCACCTGCATTTCATTTTTTTCACTTGTTTTGCCCTCCATTTTTGGAGGAAATCTGCAAATCTATCTGGAAAGTGTCTCTAAGTACAAGAAACAAGCACACAAAAGCACTGGATGCAAACAAACTGAACATATGCATGCTGAATTCTCTGGATATCTCAACTCAAGCTGTTATGTTTGTTCATTAGAAAATAAACCAATATTCTATTAGAGTGAATTCATGAAACATTGTGGCTGCTAGAGTCCAGACCTGCTCCACCACCACTTATCTTCTGAAGTACTAAGTTCTTCTGGAATCATGAGAAGAGCATTCACACTCTGGAAATGATCAGTGGGGAAATATGAGACCATCAGCTCCTTTCAGTGACAGTTGCATTAGTCCGGCCTTGATCAGAGAATTACGAAAGACACTAAATATCCCAGTAGAATCTCTCTAAAGATCAGTGCCTGACTATTGCTTGCCTATGGCTGGAGCATCTTTGCTGGCAAGGGGTCACTGCAAACCTGTCCACACAGGGGAGAAAAATGAAGTTTCTATTCCTCAGCCCTCAAACAAGCAAGCTAAGATGAACAGCAGAAAGCCTTAGTTCTTTGTTCCCAGGACACTAGCCAGCATGTATGAGCCAGCACAATGAGGAAAACAAACATGAGGCCAAAATATTGGGCAGTTTTCTTCTATAATGGCCCCCAGTAAAAGCCTGAATCATGACAAGTCCTAACACAAACCTGTCTCTGCCCCTAGTACAGTATATTAGTGTGGAGTCCTTTACATAAGACAGTTGCAAGGTGACAAAATGTCTCACGGTGGCATGGATCTTCTTCATGGTTAGCACAGGAACCTCCTGAAAGGTTCCTGAATTTCACACATTTCCTACACTTTCAGTGCATTCTCTTCTGAAATACAGTAAGGAGCTACCAGACCAAGCATGGGTTCCTTGACTCATTGTGCCCACCAGATGCAGCACATCTGTCAGTTTCTGTACATTTACGCATGCTTGCATTGCTCATCCAGCATCTCATTTTACCTTTTCAGCTGTAAACAGCCTGAAATTGTAGCTGCAATTATCAGATTATCATGCACAGGAAAAAAACAAACACATACTTGAGTAGTACTGTTCCTTTCTATATATGAGTCTCAAGAGTTCCCATTGCTCACCTGGTACTCCACAAGATATCATCCCAGTGCAGGAGAGAGAGTAATACGGAAAAATCACTAGTGTCATTTCAGCCCCCTGTCAGTGTTCAACAGTTTCTTCCATGGCTCTCTCAAAATCACATATCCCAAAAGGTTCTTTTTGTGCCAGCTCCCCCTGAAGAAGCCTCAACTCCTCTGCATCAGGAAGTTGCAGATGATGCTGTAAATATCAGAAGTGTCCCAAGCACTTCCAAGAATCCCTATCACCACAACAGCCATCTACCTGCTCAATAAAAGCTACCGCTTCTTTGCAAGCAGAGAATGAACTCCACTTTGTCTACAATAATGAGAAAGTGTGACAGAACATGCACAACTCACAGACTCTGAGGGAACTGCACAGTCAGTAGTAGAGACTATATTCTTTTGGAAGCAGATGTTGAAGCACTTAACTACAAGAAGGACATTGAGTTGCTGGAGTGTTGCCCAAAGGAGAACAAGTGATATGAGGAGCGGCTGAGGGAACTGGGGTTGTTTAGTCAGGAGAAAAGGAGGTTCTCATGCTCTACAACTACATGACATAAGGTTGTAGTGAGGTGGGGTTCTATCCCTTGACCCAACAAGCAGCAAGACACGAGGAAACAGACTCAAGTTGCATCAGGGTAGGTTTTGGTTGGATATTAGGAAAATTTTCTTCACTGAGAGGGTTGTCAAGCCCTGGAACAGGCTGCCCAGGGAAGTGGTTAAGTCACCATCCCTGGAGGTATATGAAAGATGTGTAGATGTGGTGTTTTAGGATGTGGTTTAGTGGTGGACTTGGCAGTGCTGGGTTTACAGTGGTAGTCAATGATCTTTAGATCATTTCCAACCAAAACAATTCTATAACTCTGATTCTACTTGCCCTACCCTCCAAGTAGGAATGGCTTCAACAAAAAGTATATTCATCTTGTGTTAAAAAGAGAGCCATGTAACCTACCACAGTGCCATAACTACACCTGACTCATCCAAGCTAGAATTTGTTATTGTATTCTGTATCACAATATTTTGGGAGGGCTGTGTAGGGAGTACTTTTTTTTGGGGTGCTGTGTATTCCTACTTTATTGTCTTCAACTCAGAGCAAGACTAGGTTTTAAAGTTACTCTGAGGCATGACAGAAAGTCAGTTAATCTCCCATGATATTAGTAAGGCAGACTTCATTAGTAAGGCCCTGTGAAGGAGCAGGCTGCAGTCTGCTGGGCACAGGGAGGCCTGCATTTGGATTTGAAGTCAGCTGTGGCTACTGCTATACCTCCACGTCTACACACTGAGGGGACACAGTGCAGTGCCCAGGCCTTTGTTTCTGAAGAAGAGATGCCTTTACAGTGCCAGCAAAGGTGGCCAAACACCTACCCTTACTATCATTTCCCTAGCACAGCCCTGTCAGCTCTATGCAAGAGTCAAACACCTTTCAAACATCTTCCTCACACCCTTAGCTAGAAATTGTTGCCAGCTTCCAGGGGAAGGACCACAACATTGCCACCAAGCACTCTGGCAGTGTGTGGAGTCTGCCAGTGCCAGACTCCCAAATGGGCTTCCGAACAGCTGAGCCTCTCCGTGCCAGCTGGACTCCAGAAGAGGAAAGCAGTGAAACACACAGAAGAGGCTGGGAAGGTGGAATGTGAAACCAAGCACAAATTTCAGCAGAGTATTTAACACTTTGGCAGCCAAGATTTCAAATGTCTTCCTTGCATCATGGCTAGCATCTGGAGGCACAGAGTCTCATCTGCTAACCTGACAGCTGTAAGCAATGTTCACCTCCGAAGCACACTCACCTTGAGTAATGTGCACTTTATTCTTTGCATAAACATTTCTTCCACTTTATGCTTTCTAAAATCTGAGCTTTGAAACTAAAAGCATAGAGACACCATGCAATTGCTTTGTATTTTTCTAAAGCTCATGCCAGATGTGAGTTAACAGAAGTAGAGAAGCCAGAGAAAACCTTAAGACATCAGCTCATCCTTCACTGACCACAACCTGCTAGGTACTCCTAACCACAGTGTGTAAGAGATACCAAATCACAGCAGAAAGAGCAAGACACAGCAGGAGGACTGACGAGGTACAGGGAATCAGGAACAATTTTGCACGACAGGCATAATAATCAGAAAGGCTCCAAGACTCATAAACAAAAACTTGACTTAGTAAAACTGGTAGTGTTCAGAATGCAGCTCTATCAAAGAGATAAGGGAGACAAAGAAAGAGAAGCTGATTACTGTACTTCAGTTAGCACTCACAAAACATGTTACTTTCAAACAGCACTAGTGTTTGGTTGCTAGAAACTAAAACCTAGAAACTCGACACCAGCAATTATAGCTTTATTGTCTTTTGCCTTTCTTCCTAAGTTGAAACTGCACTCTGAAAATTGACTAAGTGTCACAAATGACCGAGCTGGTATGAAGAATATCAATCACATCACCCCAGAAATATAAGAGGGAGTTTTACATCTATTCTTTGGTGCTGTGTTTTCTCATGAGTAGATAAAGATACATTATGGAAAAGCAATACAAATGCACACCTTTAAGGAGAAGACTTTCATTTCCTCCACCAATAGAAAAGCCAATGTTGTCAGAAAGCTGTTATCAGTAACTCAACATTCAATGTGAAAGAATAAATATACCTCTTTTTTTTTTCTTTCAAATTTCCACTGAAAATGAGTTAAAGAATTTCTTCTTAAAAAAAATGCCAAAGAAAAAATTAAAATAAAAGAAAATCTGTGCATTTGATCTGTTTCAAGGAATTTGAACATACTGGCTTATGTCTCACCACATCTGAATAATGAAGATAAAATAGGTGAAATAGGAAAAGGATTAAGGCACCAAGACTAAGTAGCCTTAGTAGTAGTAGTAGACACTACTGGAAACCAGCCCTACAAAATCATACCATACTGTAAAACAGCTAGATAATACAACCTTCCAGTTCACTTTGCCTAACTTTAAGTCACATTAAAAGGAAAAATCCATTTATTCTGTACACTTACTTCCAGTAATACTTTAGGATGACCAAAAGAATGACAAATGTCTCCAGTGCTGCCACTGCTTTTAATTCTTTTTAGAATTCAGTTCTCTACAGTGTTCTTTTAAACATGTATTTTCTAGAGCCATGTAAGGACATGAAAATTACAGCAACAAAAACTGCTTAGTAGTTACCCAGGACAGTAAATACAAACTGGAAAGACTCAGAAACCAAATGACTCACAAATATTTCAGGTTTAATCGAAGCTTTTTATCCCTGTCTTGCCATGTGAAACCTGAGCTTGGAAAGTTTAGGTACGAAAAAATGGTGCTTGCTATACATTTACCCTTTGCCAAGCCTAGAAACACTAAGCAAGGTACTGTCACCAGCTTAATTTTGTAGTATCATAGTATTGACTGAGCTGGAAGGGACCCAACAGGATCATCAAGTCCAGCTCTTAAACCCATGGAGGACACCCCAAGAATCACACCATGTGCCTGAGAGCATTATCTAAACGCTTCTTGAACTCGGTCACAGAATCGCAGAATGTTAGGAGTTGGAAGGGACCTTAAAAGATCACCTAGTCCAAACCACCTGCCACAGCAGGATTTCCTAGAGTTTTGATAACTGAATGCCAAAAACTAACAAGGTCCAAAAATAAGAAATTATCATAAACAGAATGAGGTAGCAAACAACATTTTTCCATGTAGTCAAACAGGATTGTAGATAATTTCACAGTGGTACAAATTCATATGGAGGTTGCTAGCTCACTGACATCTAGCTGACAAGGATGTCATTGAGTACTTTGCAAGAGAACAGAAAGGAGACATCACTAAGCTAGATAACTGTATGTTCACACAGTTTAAGTTCAGACATATAACCCTACAAATTAGTTTCTCAACACAATGACTCCAGGGAGAGATTCAGAAAAAAACCAGTAGCTTAAGAGTTTCCCAAAACAATTTCTTCCCCTCTCTGTCCTCTAGCCCCACTTGAAGACTGACTCCCTTCTTGTTCTTGCTCAGCAGTCACCACCTCTTCCATCACACTTAGGGAAGCTGTACAGTGTCACATTGTTACTAGACTATTCAAATGAATTACAAAGAAAGTTACCTTTTAACCTAGAAAATTTCAAAGGATCCCTACTGTCTGACTGACACAGCTGAGATTACACTACTGTTGGGGGTTAGCAGGAGGGGTCAAGGTGGGCATGAACGCTGGACAGCTGAGCTCAGTGTGGCCTGAATGTTGACCTTCATTGTGTTCACTCAGTCTCCAGAGCCCTAAGAAATCTAGCAGAAGAATCAGCACTTCCACGTGTGAAAATCTACATTTACTTGACAGAAGGCACCCCCCAGCATTCTCAGTAGTAGAATGTCAGTAACATTGTTAATTGGGCTGTTGCTTCTTGTCAATCCTCCTTCTTGCCTCCACAAAGCAGTTTCTATCTGCAATGAAACAACTTCTCTCACTCTGCATGTTCCCTGGTATTGCAGTGAATGTAAATTCTGCTGAAACTTAATGAAAAAATAAATATTAGCTAAAAAAATTAACTATAGCTGTAACTATACAGCTGATAGTCTGTAAAGTCACATGCCATGTAAGCCCCTGCAAAATGGTGGTCTATATATTAAATAGATGATTAAAATATTATCATTAACAACCATGAGCTACTCCTGAGTATTGTACAGTTTTGAATAGCTACATCCACTGAGGAAGGTGTGAAAGACAGTTTGTATAAGGCAAAGCTTTTGTCTGTATCTTTTCAGGTCTTAAAATATGTGAAAAAAATATTCTCCATCAAGAAAAAAAAAGAATTCCTTTCATTCATTTTCATACATATATATGCAGGAAGGCAGACAAGAGAGCAAAAAGAAAAATGTTTCAGAATTGCAATAAGGAGATAAGAAATTTTTTAAAAGCTAAATCCTGTCCAAAAATTATCAGGAAATCAAAAAAGAAAATCGCTTTAGAGGGGAAGCAAAATGTTTATGTCTAATCAGACAACCATAGCACAGCTCTAGAAGAGGTCAAAAGGGCTAGATCTGCATAAGCTTTTCAATTTTTTAACCACCTGAACAGCCACAATATAAGCCCTTTTGAAATAACTCTGTAAAAACCAGCTTGGTTTATTCACTTTGATTCACTTATAATGAATTCAGAAGATTATTTTTTGTAAATTTTACTGACTTTCAAATTTCTTCTCTAGGATTGCAATAAACTGACAGACACTATCTGTCAAACTCTCAGAAAGTTTAAACTCTTCTAAGAAACTGATCAACCTTGAAAGAACAGAAAGCATGTGGGACTAAGGAAAGTTGGGGGGGAAAATGGTGATAACACATTTTCTTCGATGACTATGCTATAAGGGCTTATAATATTCAAAAAGGCCAGTGTCTCATTAAAATCTAGGCTGAACTGCTAGCCTGCATGGGGTTAAAGAAAGCTTCTTTCAGAGCTTTTAAATACTATTTGGGCTCCTGTAGTGACTGTAAACACAGAAAATGGTCCTGTTGTGAATTACATACTTTAAAAGTGTTACTCGTGCAAAGAAATCTGGACTCCAGCACAGTACACGCCAAAATGCCACAGAGCAAACTCTAAAAACATGTTAAAGGCCAAGGACATTTCAGGCAGTCATGCTTTTCTATGATTCTATTGGCTGGAGTCAAATTAGCAAATATATATTAATCACTCAGACCTCAGTAGGAAAAAAAAATAATAAATAGCAGATACTCAGAAAATTACAACTGCAGTTAAATATAACAACAGAAACAGGAAATTAAAAAAACCTAAACAGACACCTAAATATTAGAAGTGTGTGTGCAAGAGCATAATTATGCTCTGAAGAGTTTCTCCATCCTGCTCCTCTGCCCAGCTCTGGCCACCTCTCACCCTTCTCTATGTACCCCCACAGTTTCTCCCTGCCTCCCTAAGGCCAGGAAAGCAGAACAAGAAATTGTGAGGCAGTTTCAGAGGGGACTGCTAGAGCACTCAGAGTTCATCCTCAGCATGTAGAAAAATGTCTTGGTGACAGCCACAAAGCCACTTAAACCAGCTCTGCATCACTATGTAGAAGTGAGCACTTGCGAGGTCCCATGAGGAAAAGGAAGCTGGATGTGAAACTGCTCAGAAGCTCACCGCAGTTAGGGGTTGCTCCAGGGCCACTGGCATCACCGCTGGGGGAAGCAAGATTTCAGTGACCTGTGACTCTGGACCAGTAACCTATTGGGTTCAGTTCTTACTAGGTTTCAATATGACTGCTATTATTGGGTTGGTTCTGACCCAGAGTGGGGGAAAATGTTCCAATCTGGGTTTCATTTGGATGGCACAAAAACTCTTCACCATGACAATGCAGGAATAGACACTTCTCACCTCCTGTGCTTCATTCTGTGCACCAAAACACCATCACATTCCTCTATGTCACTTCTTTGTATGGCTCTCACTCAGTTACTTTATCACTCTTATACTTTTAATATACAAATGTGTATCTTCATAAACACAGGCCCAGGGGAGAGGTGTAGATGTTTTAATTTCCAAAAGTTTGCCTGTTTGTGCCCTCAAACATATGCTGTGCTACAGTCTGAGAAAAAAAAAACAAACAATCAAGTGAGCAACTGAAACACATTAATAAGTGCATTATTCTTTGCAGCTATGTCAACGGTTATGGGATTTCAGTTAGTAATTAGCTGAAAATCTGTAATGTCTTATTAACAAGCATGGCTCTCCTATTAGACAGGGCAAAACTTAAGCTGAGTTGAAAGGACAGATCTGTGCTTTTTGGAATTACTTTACATTTTAATTCTATACTTCAATCTCATTCTTGAATACCTTTAACTCTCCTGAGCCTGTTGTGTCAATAAGTGTCTCTTCTGTTTTTTTAGAGTTGGTCTGTGCTATTACCCAGGGAGTTTCTTTCCTTCATATGGAACAGAATAGTTCCACTGGAAGGGACCTAGAATGATCATGTAGTTCAATTGCCTAAAATAAGTATAAAACTAGCTAGAAATCTTAACACGTTTTTCACTGACAAGTAAAAGACAAGATTGTACAGGACAGTGTAAAATTTCTTGGTTTCTTTCCAGTCAGTTTTACATTAAGGAGCACATACAGAAAATCAACATGAAATTCCCCTAAAAAGACAAAACCTGGCCTGCAAATGAGCATCTTACTGAAGTTCTGAGTTCTTTATTTCCTCAGTACATATGACAGAGTTGTTTTTCCTAGCTGAGGAAAACTGGAAGTCACCTCTGCTTCCTTATATGCCATTTCTTTCTGGTTTCATTACTCCTCATGGGCCCAATTGTGCTCACATTCTAAGAAGCTGCAAAGTGGGGGCACATGACCTTGAGTAAAGCTCTTAGAAACAGCACACCTGAAGGAGGCAAAATGCTTCGGTGACACCCTGCCACTTGGCTGGGAGCTGTAGTCCTTTGGACAACGCAAAGACCCAGGGAGGTCCTGAGGCCACATTTGCTTAGCTATAAAGGTCATACACCCTGAGCTCACCTCTTACATATCCACCATAGAAAAGCAAGAACCTGGCACTCCCCAGGTATAGACTCTCCAGCCCTTAGTGGTGCTGAACTAGTCACAGTCTGAAACAAAGGCTCTACATGTTCCTCCTGCATACACAGAACTCACCAGTGTGACCTGTTACCACCCTCACGAGAGATCTCAGTTCTCCTTGTTCACTCAGAGCACACCTGTCAGACCAGCTGCAAGTCACCTCTTATCAAATACTTCATCTCACACTTTTTAAAGCTGGCTTGCTATCCTACCTGCCACATCCTACCTTTTTGCACATCCTGTCCTGTGGATAGCAGGCCATGTCAAAGCACTGGGTTTGTTACATGCTAGGAGAGGAGAAAAGCAGGGGAGCAATTATGGAATGGGAGGAAGAGGAATTGTCAGAGGAAGAACTGATGCTGAGAGACAGGAAAAGACTATAAGGATGATCCAATTAATTAACATAATTAATGTCATTATTTTCCTTCTCTGATTTAAGCATTCAATACAGAAATCATGCTTACTCGTAGGAGTCTCAGATAAAAGTCTCCAGATACAGAAGACAAGCTGTTGCACTGCTGTAACTGTATTCCCAGAGAGGTCCATCAATTTGTGTTAACTAAGAACCCCAAGGGTTTCTTCCTCTCCATTTATTTCTGGAAAGAGCTCACCTGCCTCTCCTCTCAGTTGCTGCTTTGTGCTTCTGCTTTTCATAAAGGTTTGCCAAAAGTTCATGTTATCTTTGTTCCCTTTATTTCTGTGGACATTGATCCAATACCAGGTTACAAACAAAAGAACTGGCCACTGTGTATAGGTGCAATAACGAACATCAGCCTGAGGACAACCACCTGCATGCACAAATCCAGGTACAAATTGGTATGTGGTATTACAAAATAACAGAGCAGCTTTAACACAGAATTTTCCAAGTTACTGGCAAGCCCACAGAAATTAAAACAAAACAAAACAAACAAACAAACCCCCACAAAAAACACAACCACCCCACACTAAACTGTTAAGGTCTTTTAAAGAAAGATTTAAGATTTGTGAATAAAAGACATCTCCAAACAGAAGTTCAAATTAGAAAACACATCATATCACCTAGACTCATTTAAATGTCTCAATATGCAGGAATTCATGCACACACACACAACAAATATTCCTAGGCAACAAGTCAAAATCTAGACCACTCTGTAAAGTCACCATATCAACACTTTCCACTAAAATTAATTCAAGATGAATATTTCTCTCCCCTCTAGTCACAGACATCATAGATGCACGTCTCCATTGCACACACAAGTAGGATGAAAACGGAGAATTTCCCATGCCTTTCTTTAGGACTGGGGGAGGGGGTGGAAGCGGAATGCTTTTGAAACATCACTGGAGCAGGGCAGTCTTTTGCCCAGCTTTGATCTTATGGACTAATTAGAAACTGTGCAATTATGTAACACTGACAGAAAGATGGATTTCACCTATGGCTGATCACAAACCATTGTCTTCAAATCTAAAGGAACAGTACACACAGCTCACTACTCACTTTCTTCCTCCTCCGCCTTAGTCCTTGCTCTTGATGCAGTTTACAAATCCCCAGTGTTTGTCTGCTTGTGCTCCCTTACTGTGGGATTCCCATATACATATATCATTTTCCATATGTTTCAAAGGGTCCTCAACTCTGTAATGTCTGTGGCTTAAAATGAGCTGTCTTTTTTTTTATTTTATTTCAGGGCATCCACCCAATGTTTGGCTTTCAGTGACAGCCATAGTGCCTTGGATTGCATACCCAAAGCAGGCACAGTATCTGTAGATATGCTGTCATTTGAACAGTATGGGAACGTGGATCCAACTCCCAAGACAAACTTCAAGGATTATTTAGTGTTGTCCTGGTTGGAACTATTTAAGTGAAAATACTGAAACCTCTACTGTACCTGTGTACTACTTTAACTAAGTGGAGATAGGCATAAGAAGGAGGAAATAAGAGATAAACTTTTCTATGAAGTTGCAAATGAGAATGTAGGTCCCCATTGCTTCCACTTTTGGCATGCTTTCCTCTAGATAAAGGGATACAAGAAGCAGTAAAGGTTTGTCTAAGAGAGATAGATGTGTAGCTTTCTTCTAAATTGGATTACAAAATAATGAGGTACTCCTATATAGGCATCTTCATGCATATATGGACTGATTAAACCTAAACCTAAGTTCATGCTATAAAGCAGACCAGCTCAGTTCTGAGAGGCAGGACAAACCAAAGGAGAGGAGGAAAACCTTCAGGGCTTCTGAAAACAGCTTGTTAGACAAATGCAAGGAGGAAATAGCATCCAGGAATGGGGCGTTCACCATTGCCATGCAGATAAACCATTCCACAAAGAAACAAACAAAAGGCTAGCTGTCTTACTCCTCTCCCTATGCCTCTCTGCCTTAGAAAGGATTCAGTAAAATCCCAAACCATAAGTATTCCTTAAGCTGAAACTAAGCATAAAATATCCTGTCCTGTGACGGCACCACTTCAGGGTATTGGAAAGGGCTGTAACGAAAGGCTTGACAAAATGCCTCTACTAATATTATCTCAAGAAGTGTGGTTATACTCAATAGCTGAGCTCTGAGCAATGACATAAACATGACTGCACTTTTAGAAAGGTGTTTGAGGTTTGCCCAGGATGAATGTTGTGCTGTAATTTTGCAGATAGTTTGCCATCTACACCCAAAGGAAAGAACATGAAGCCTGGCCAAGCACAACCCAGTTTTTCACAGAGGAGAAAAGGACTGACCTACACCCTCGATCAAGTAATCAAAGGAACTTCATCTAACATGAAGACTCAAACCTATGCTGGTGCTTAAAATGAAAATTCTGCCACACATTTATCTGGTGGCTTTTTTCACCTTCTTCCTAGCAATCTCCTGAGGCTAGTGTGCAACCTCAGCCTCCAAAAACGACCATGACGTTGTTTTGACACTGAACAGTGCACATTTGTTGTTTTCTTGTTGGTGGTGGTTCTGGGGTTCTTTTTCTGTTGGGTTTGAGGGTTTTCTTTGGGGTTTTTTTGGGTTTTGGGTTTTTTTTTCGTTTGGGTTTGGGTGGTTGTTTTTTGGTTTGGGGGGGTGTTGTTTTTTTCTGCTGTTGTTCTCTACAGTTTTCTGAATTTTCTCATAGAGTTGTAATTTTGCACCAAAAGGAGTTTCAACCTCCTCCAGTGTTTTAGTGTGCTAAAAATTTTCAATGAATATGAACTCAAAGTGTTGTTTTAAGATACAGCTTGTTAGAAAGGCATATGCCAGACTGGAAAACAGAAGACAGAAAAGTGGACCTGTGAATTCCCTCATCACCAAGACCTTGGGCTTTCCAAATGAAGGAGGAAATGTAAAGCCATTCCAAGAATATGCTCCAGGAAAACTTCCTCAGTGGAAACACAAGTGGCTTTTAAAATAATTGACTGCAGTCTGAGAGCTAACCATAATAACCCAGTGAGGCAAGAAAGCCCCACGTGAAGATTGTGACAGCAGCTACACAGTTAAATGCTCATGCATCCAAGTCTCTCCCTGGGTGATTGAAATTATTTTTGGCAGATTGGATGGAGATTGTAAAGTGTCTGTTTGTTTTCATTTAGCTCTTTACTTGCTCTCTCTGAAACACACCTTTTTTTATCTCTGTCCTAATACTTCATGCTTCAAACATGGACTTGGAAATACAGCAAACATAATGACTATTCCTTATACTAACCTTATTTGCATGTTGAAAGCCATTCTTCCAAAACCACTGGAATGATACTTAGCAGCTTTTGGTGAAACTACATGCCACCAGAACTGAGGCTGTGGGGACACACAGTTCTGCTTGCATGGGGTACGCTTGCCCTGGGACCCTTTGGCAGTAGAGCAACCTCCTCCCAATAGGAATAACAGGTCAGAAAAAGCCTGAAATCAAAACCTCTCTGCTGTCTTGGTATTCAATTGTAAATGGAGCTAAATGATGAAACGTCCTTAAAAACTGATGCCCCAGGGTGACTTCATATTAAAGAAAATATGTATATGTTCAGCATTTGTCCAGAGACAGATAACTTCTCTGCACTAGCAAGAGCAAGCTGTAGCATCCAACAACCTGTTTGCCCTATGTCCTTCCCTGACTGGGAGTAATATGATTTGTTACACTGAGAACTACAGAAGTGTCTCCTTCCTGATCTTCTTCTAAGGGTTAAAGATGATGTTCCTGTCTCTGCACTGGAGGCACTATTGTAACTTCAGGTCTCTGAGAAGTTCAGCATATCCTGATACAGATTTTTCTCTTCTAATTTTCATAACAAGTTTGCTTGCCACTGCACACATACAGTAAATGCATCTGATTCCTACCTTCTCCCATCATCACTTGCATGCATGCTGCCACTTCCCAACTTCTCTCTTATCGCTGCAGTTTCCCTCCTAAGATCTCCCTCCTTCTCCCCTAATGTTATTTCATTCCTCTTGCTGCATTTCAGAACCAAAGCTGACAACGACAGAGTCACAGAAATATTCCTTTCCAAACTCAGCCTGAGCACCACTGTCGAGGTGGGAGCTCATGACTCTGACAGTCCTGATACCTTCTTTTCCCTTTATCTGTCTCCCTCATCTCTCTGCTTAGAAAAAGCATGTTCCCCAAACTATATTCATTCCTGTAAGCAACCTTCACTAGTCCCGGAGCATTACCTTCACCCACCTCTTCAAAACAGTTCCAGAGAAATCAGAGAAGCAGAATGGTCCTGGGGGGGAGCTGTTAATTTAGTGCTAAATGCCTGTACAACGACAGTGCTCGCTTCCAGCCTAAGCAGCCTTCCTCAAACTACAGATCATCCATTCATTTCCGTGAACAAAATTTACTTAAACTCAAAACCCCCATCAATATTTACCTTCCTACATGTCGCTCACTTTGTGTATGTTTCATGTCAGTACTTTCTCCCCCACACCACCCCCCTTTTTTTCCCCACTGTTTTGAAACAAATGCTTCACCGGTTTTAAAGATGAAAAAGAAGGGGCAATGAATTAAGTATTAGTTCCTTGGCACAAGAGGGACTTGGCATCATAAGGTGATGAAGGGAATTAAAACAAGTTACTTACCTACCACGGTGACCCACAGCAGCAGCTGTGGGAGCCGGTCCATGGCTCCGCGGGGTCGGGCAGGTCCCAGCCGGGTGCGTGGCTCCGGAGGGAAGTACCCAGCTCTTCCTGCAGGCTCCCCAGGAGCAATGAGGCTGAGCTCGGGCTCCTGCTGCCTTGGAGGAGAATTCCCACCTCCTGCTCAGGAAGGCTCGCACGGGTCCTAGAGCCGCCCTCCCTTCCTGCCCTCCTCCTTCTCCTCGCTTTTTGCATACCGCTCCTGCACCATCAGCAAATCCATAAGGCAGTTGCTTCAGACATGAACACATCCATCCACAAATTTTTTAGGCATTAGTATTCACTAGGAAAAGATGAATTCAGCATCTTGGGTTGTTTCCCCCTTCTCAGTCTTCCCTGCAGCTGCGTCAATGACACACAAGAGACACACACGCTGCCTGGACCAAGCTCAGCTCATACTTAAGACGATACAGATGATTCCCTTGGCCTGGAAGCCCTTCCACTGACTGCATGCAGACTTTTCCTTCAAAGGTAGTTTATTTTAAAACAGCTTTTGTTTTTATTATCAGATACATTCTGTTAATTCTCCGTGTGAATACCCTTACTCTGAAACGGGAGTGCTTTAGGCCAAATTAGCATCACTTACATGGCTGTGGGCTGCAATCATTCAAATTGGAAACTATTGTGAATTGAACAGGTAGTACCTGAGACTTGAATAAAATACCATTCACGTTGTAGGCACTGGAGAAATTTGGAGCTGACATGAATTAAAGCCCTGATCAGTCTGGTGAGTCTGCTACTTTCAAGGCAGAAGACTGCATTCTGCTTTTAGTTGTGGTTCATAGATCAGACTAAAAAATTAGTGAATGTACATAACCTGCTGTCACTCTAACACTGATATCTGTACAAAGTATGCACTGCTCAATGGTAGAATTTGATTTTTTTAACATAACCACATATCTGCGTCTACAAATTTTCTCTTGGTTCAGCAACATATTGTTATTTTCAACATATTTATAAAGGCATATTTCTGAACAAAACCTGGATGAGAATATTATTCTGAGGATTTCCTTTATGGACACATCAATTACAGAAGTATGGTAGCAAGAAAGACAGACCCTATTAGTTGCTTATTAACTAAGTTTATGTAAACTGTCCCCCTAGCAAAGTAGATCAAGAATACTGTGCTCCTACCCAAGACCAGAAACGGGGCGGGGGGGGGGGGGGAGAAAAAGAAAAAAAGAAAAAAAAAATCAAAAAGGCTGCCAGTTTTCCCTCTCTTCATAAATCATTTTCTTGGCTGGGAATCTGGGACTGCAAAGCAGGTAATTTTTATTCCAATTGGTCAAAAATAGAGGCACCTCAGGAATTTCTATACTTGTCTAAACCTTCCTATGAACAGAAATGTAAAAAAATATATCTGCAAGGAATTACTAGCAGCAGCAGAGACAGATGAAATAACACTGTTTCTGACAATACTCAATTTTAAAGCAGTTCATATTTTCCATGGTTTTCTGTTAGTTTGGCCAAGACAGATGAATTCTGAGGCTCGTTACAGAAATGTGAGGCATTCTATAAAAATTAAATAGATGCATGTGATGCTTTTAAGCAGAAAGTAAAAACAACTAAGGTGACTAATTGCTGACCAACTGCCTCATTAACCAGTTTTGAGGGTTTGAGTCCTGACTCAGAGAAGTAAACCTTGGTCTACTGGAAGTTCTGCAGTGAATCCTCCACCAGGTAACCCACAGGTGTAAAGCAAACTAAGTCACCCAATTCAGACACAAACTGATATTTTAGGGAATCAAAGACTTTAAAGAAAAACGACAGGATGTGGGAAAACAAATCTTTCACAGTGAAAAAAACCCACAAGATATGCATTATGAAAACAGAATTTCAAGCAATGCCCAGCACCTGGAAGCAGGTGCATGAACCACAAGCAGATGCCACTCACCAAGTGTTTGTAAGTGGTACAAGAGCACACACAGTAAGGGACAAACCCCAGCAAGAACAAGAGAATGACAGCAACACCACTAATTCAGGGAAAATCTCTGCAGAAGCAATTAGGAGCAGTGGACAATGCTGCATCAGCAGAGAACTGAACTGTCAGTTTGGAAGCAACCGTGACAATTACATGCTTTTAAGTTGGGCACAGACACTCAAGCAAGAGCAGTGCCAGAATTTGGATACCAGCAATTGAAAAAACCCACTGGTCTTAAATAATACCATTTCTGGCTCACCAACTCAGGAACAACCAGCTGCAGCCCAGAAGAGGGAAGCAGATATGCTCATCCAATTCTTATGTTCTACTAAGGACAACCACTGCTACAAACACAACACAGAGGGCAGCACAGAACTTAGATCTAACCTGTAACATCTCAGAAATATTCAGAACAGAGCTGCAAGACAAGTTCCCACCATGCTACCAAAAGAATTCCTCAGAACTGAAGGGGCATGAGGAGAAAGCACTTACTTACAAAGTAAGCAGAGCTCCAGCAACGTGTGCCTAGTCACTGCCAGAAAAAAACCCCAACAAAACAACAAAAAACAAAGAACAACCACAAGACACCACAAGACCCAAAACATTGGAGTAGTGATTGATATCATATGCATTTCTTCATGGGACACCAAGCAAAGCAAACATTCACCCAGCTTCAACACCTTCTATGGAGGATACAGTTCCCTTTTGGTCTGGGCACTGCATAGCAAGATACAGCATCTTTCTGATAGCATTGCAGTACAAAAGTCTGTATCATGACATTCTGATCCAAGAAAAGTATGACAAAAATGCAGTCAGAGGCTTTATAAACTTTGCATGGAAAATAAGATGCAGGGCAAAAGCTAAACAAATTCTGTGTAAATTCCTTATGTTGGAAATAATATCCATCAGAGCAAGGTGAATGTGGCAAGATGATACAAACTGACCACACTAAGATGGTGCACAGACTCACTTGAAACATGAAGTACCTAAAGAAATGTGTGCTCCATCAACCTGCCTCAGCATCCTGAATCCTGCTTTACAAAACTGTCTAACAGACGTAGGATTTAACTGTTACAAAAATATATGGAAATCTGAAGGCATTAACCAAAGATGGTCCAGCCAGACATATGGTATCTAATCACAAAATTAACTTCTCATCAGATTCTTTTACTGAGAATACTGATAATTTTTTAAAAGTTGTATAGTTAGACTTGGAGAACAGTCCTTTACCCATTAAAAAAACCTGGGTGTTAGTATACATACAAAAAGAAAGAAAGAAGCTTTGGCTTTACTCCATAGCCATTAAAACTTCATGTCTTCATGCATGGAAGAACTGTGTGAGTTAAAACTGATCATAAAACTCTTTATAGCCTAAGGGACCTGGCAATTCTCAGCCTAGCATTTCCCACAGGCAAAAAGGCTACAGAACTATTTTGGTTTCAAATATATGTTTGCAATGTTGCATAAAAACTAAGCAATATCTGATGATGGTTAGATGCAGTCTCCAGAGTACTCGATGGAAGAACTATGAAGCAAAAATATCCAGGATTAGATTTTATATCTGTTACACACACAATGTCTTTTTAAAAAGTTATCTATCTAGGGTCAGACAAAATGTGAAATTTGATTGCTGTAGACATTGCTGAGGGCAAACCCTGCAGAAAGTAGTTGTGGCTGGTGCTACAGACAACACTAGTTGCTTCAAACAGTGCACAATAGCTAATAGAGTGGCTTTACACCCTAAATTATAACAGATAATAAAGGGTTCAATTTAATTGTTAAATGTGGCTTTGTTTCAAAGTGATTTGTAGATGTCAGTATTATCCTTGCTGCATTTCAGAGTACCTGTGTTAGTAATGTTTGAACAGCAGGACACCTTTAATGAACATGAGTTTTAGCAGTTTGCAGTGAAGTACGTATGAGGCATGTCACTACAAGTCCCCATTATTTCCAGTACAACAGGTCAGTAGAAAACAGTGCCAAAATAATAAAGCACCTACTAATGAAAAATGATAGAGGCCAAATTCATCACTGTTACCTCCAGCAAAGCACAACTTGTGTGTGCTTACATTTTCATTCAATAGAAAACTGAAAACGAGAGTGCCTGTGCTACTAGAAAGAGATGTCAAAAGCCCTTGCAGACTTGTAGATATCTAAGGAGACAGACGAAGGGGGGGAAAAAAAGCAATCCAAAAATGACTTGGAGTACCAGGAGCTCCTGCCATTTGCCCAAGACAAAAAGGTCATAACTGTGAAGGCAAAAGAGCAGGATGGCAGCTGAGACAGTAGAAAGTCGCAGGAGTGTGTCACACAAGAAAAACAATGAAGAAAAAGGCCAACTTATGAGTCAGCTGCTTCGTAACAGTCCCAGGAAATTTTGGTTTCTGGAGTGT
This sequence comes from Galbula dea, assembly GCA_013399015.1. Lineage (NCBI taxonomy): Eukaryota > Metazoa > Chordata > Aves > Piciformes > Galbulidae > Galbula > Galbula dea. The sequence continues at coordinate 442,836 of VWZX01005568.1, forward strand.
CTACTGTGTACAATTAGAATTGAACCCACCTGACAACATATATGACCACAACTTGGTAAGAGCCTGTGGGTGCAAAAGCACTCTTCTTTCAAAAACACCATAAGCTCACAGACCACCTGAATGACTCACAATTTCTTAACGAGGTCCTAGGTTTAAAGTCATCTCCCACAGAGATCTCCCAGCAGTAGCTGGAACATCTGTTCTTACAGCAACATCATGAGAAGGCACCTGATGTTTCCTATAAGCACCTGATAACAACTAGTACAGGAACCAGGCATGACAGATAGCCAAAGTTCCGTGAGGTACCACAGCCTAGCCACAGGACAACTTTTCATTGAGCTGTAAGGAGGTTGAAAGAGTAGCAACTGGAATTAATATTTATACTTTGCAGAATCACAGAATGTTAGGAGTTGGAAGGGACCTCAAAAGATCATCTAGTCCAACCCCCCTGCCACAGCAGGATTCCCTAGACCAGGTCACACAGAAGTGCGTCCAGACGGGTTTTGCCTACCTCCAGTGAAGGAGACTCCACAACCTCTCTGGGCAGTCTGTTCCAGTGCTTCTGGCACCTGAACTGGGAAGAAATTTCTACGTGGTATTCACACAGAACCTCCTCTGCTTCAGCTTACAGCCATTGCCTCTTGTCCTGTCACTGGGCTTCACTCAGAGGAGCCTGACCCCATCCTCCTGACACCTACACTTCACATACTTAAAAGCATAGATGAGGTCACCCCTTAGTCTCCTCTTCTTCAAGCTAAAGAGACCCAGCTCCCTCAGCCTTTCCTCATAAGGAAGATGTTCCAGCCCCTTCATCATCTTAGCGGCTCTGTGCTGAACTCTTTCCAGCAGTTCCCTATCCTTCTGCAACTGAGGGGCCCAGAACTGGACACAATATTTCAGATGCGGCCTCACCAGGGTAGAGTAAAGGGGGAGAAGAACCTTTCTTGACCTACTGACCACAACCCTTCTAATACACCCCAGAATCCCATTGGCCCTCCTGGCCACAAGAGCACACTGCTGGCTTGTGGTCACCCTTCCATCTACCAGGACCCCCAGATCCCTTTCCCCTTCACTGCTCTCCAACAGCTCAGTCCCCAACCTATACTGATACATGGGGTTGGTCTTTCCCAGGTACAAAACCTGACACTTGCCCTTGTTGAATCTCATTCAATTTCTCCCTGCCCAACTCTCCAGCCTAAGTCTCGCTCAATGGCAGCAGAACCCTCTGATGTGTCAGCCACTCCACCCAGTTTAATGTCATCAGCAAACTTGCTGAGCGCACACTTTGTTCCCTCATCCAGGTCATTAATGAATATACTGAAAAGTACTGGTCCCAGTACTGACCCCTGAGGGACTCCAGTAGACACAGGCCTCCAACTAGACTCCATCCCATTGACCACAACTCTCTGACTTCTGTCCTTCAACCAGTTCACAATCCACCTCACTACCCAATCAGCCAGACCACACTTCCTCAAGTTTAGCCGCAAGGATGCTGTGGGAGACAGTGTCAAATGCTTTACTGAAATCAAGATAAACCACACCCACTACTCTCCCATCATCTACCCATACAGTTCTATCTTCATAAAAAGCTATCAGGTTGATAAACTTCTCTTAAACCAGGACACTACTTCACCTGGTGTTTTCAACTAACTGCCTCTTTTCTCCTCCTCTGTGTATTTCAGCTACTCCATTTCCGCTTGCATCCTGTGAAGCCTTTGCTTCCAGCTGCTGTTTCTGACCCTGCAGGTTAAGGCTGAGAAACGAAATCTTTTCAATGATCTGACAGCCACATACCCTAGTCCTCATTCACCCTTTCTGTAATACCACTTAAGAACATGTTTCTGTGGTCCTCTGATTACTATCTCTCACTTGGCTTATTTTCACTGCACTTTTTGGAACCATTTCTTTGGAAGATGGGAAACTCTCCTGTCATGTCTGTACAGACCTTTCTGCCTTTTAGTGCTAGACACCAGCTCTTCTTTAGATGCAACATGAAACTGTAGCTCCATCACTCTAAGATAGATGCTTTAAATAGCTTTGTTTCTCAGTGTGAATCTTGAACTTCTCCTAGAGCCTTCAATCTTTGTGAGGAGTTATATGACCCTCTGAGGCTTATGTCTTTTCCAAAGTAGATGGAGTTAAACAAAATAGTTTAAGATCCTTATACCCTATTACAAGAGGGATATGGACATACTGGAGCAAGTCCAGAAGAAAGGCCATGAGAATGATCAGAGGACTGGAGCACCTCTCCTATGAGGGCAGGCTGAGAGAGTTGGGGTTGTTCAGTCTGCAGAGGAAAAGGCAAAACTCCATATGCTGGTTGTTTTCTCATTCTTTATTTTAAGAATTGTATCATAAATAAAAGTTAAATCAATTAAGCAAACCTTTGAGGAACAATGCTAGGCAGTGGTAAAGTGCTCATTCAGTATTTTACAACAGGACTCAGTCTGAGGAACTCTAGCCAGTTAAGAAAGATGAAGCACAAAGCCCAAAAAGCAGTTCCTTTCTGGTGCTCTGGAGTTGAATAACACATCCAAGGAGAAGGCATAATTATGATCTTCATGTCTGAGACTCTGTCTATTCAAGTATTATTTTTGAAAGATGTCATGAGAATGGACTTCCCTGGTAGGATTCAGAGTAACTGGATTTCAAGCATCTGCAATTTAATTACTCCAAACCACCTCATGTGTCACCTCCCAGACAAAAATAGTATATATTTAGCTGTCTTCAAAACCAAAGGTTTGTAACTTTCTCTACAAACTTTATGATGTCAGTCATCAGTGGAATCTATCAGACAAAGTCCTAGAATACCTAAAGATTACCCTATATACCTCACCTTTTTAATACACATTCACTATGCAACTGTGAGCAGCACAGTTTCTGGGATCTCTTGGCCCAACATATATGAAGTATATTCAAGGCAGGATAATTGTGACTTAAGTTTGACTCTAAGTATTATATTTACAATCTTAACCAATTTATGTTTACGGTGACAGTGTCTCAGTGCCCCATTTAGTTACACTAAGAAAAAAAAAAATATAATGTTTGGCATTTTCTGGTAGGCTTAATAAAATGATTTTTAAAGGAGTGGTTAAGACAGTAACAAATATCCTAAGTTCTACCATAGCCCACATGAAAATAATTTTTTAATTGCTCCTTGTGTATTGTCAGATGAAAGACAGGATGCTAAGTGGGTCATGACAGTGACACCTGCACAGCCCTAAAGCAAAGATTTCCTACAGGCTTTTTTGGTAGCCACTTCAAAGTAAAGGAAACTCACCATAAAATAATCTCTAATTGTTCATGTAGACTATGGTAGCAGGAAATCATATATTATACCCTGAGATTCATCAATAACAAAATACTATATACCTGATGGATCAAAACCTTTATGTATTACAGACTCTAGTTGACTACTTTTTCCGTTGTTAATTAAACAACTAAAGAAATTGTATGAAAAGTATTTTTCTCTTTAATCTCTAATCTTTCAAGAGAGAATCACAATTTTTGTGCTGTTTTATCAGCACAGAGCTGACATAGAATAATCCATTATCTCCTTAAGTCTTCTCAAGATAGCAACAGAGTTGCATTAAGAATATACAAAAATGCAAAGAATATCCTAAAATAAAATTATACTGATGTTGTTAATAAATTATTGCTTATACCAGTAAATGTTAGTTCTATCTGCTTGCCTACTGCTATTGAGGCTTCCAAGGTTGCCTTTGAGGTGGCTCCTGGAGATCTCTAGATCCCATCTCAAACAAGTTATTTCAGCAGCTTTGTAATATACACACATCCCTCTCAGCCCTTACAAGCTTTTTGCTCTAGACTTTGTTAATGTTGTTATATTAAGCACCCACCACAACAACAGTTTCTACTCAGCCTGCTCATTAGTCATCTCCTAATGACATCATAGAGCTCACTCTCTGCATAGACATAAAAATAAGCATTTTTAAAGATTTAATTTCTGGGCAAAGTCCTTAAAAATCTTTTATTTTCTTCTTTGCTTTTCTTCCTCATTCCACCAATAGGAAAAAGTATTCATTGTCCTCGAGAACTTTGGCATTTAAATGTGTGGCAGGAAAATGCTTATTGTTCTTTTTTGCCCCTTAGAAGAAAGAGGAACCTGAAGCACAGGGAGAAGAACAACTAAGTTTTAAAGGCATTTCAACACCTAGAAACAGATGACTGTTTACAGAAGTATCCCATTAATAGGATTTAGGCCTTAGAAAAGTCAAATGATGAAAATAGACCCTTCAGATGTTGCTACTGTCAGTTTATGAAAGGACTCCTTGGATTTCTTACAGCTTCTGCTGGATCTTGAACTGAAAGGTATTGGATTGGTAGCCTGAGAGAGAACAGCTCTCTACAGATGCTAGGATTGGAAAAGGATTTACCCTGCCAGACATGCTCCAACAACACTAGCATCTTACAAGTTCTGGTGATAATGATGCACACTGTTACAGTGACTGGCAGGGTTAGTCTCTAGGTTCATCCAACCAACAGCATTGTGTTCTGTCTACTCTGTAAATCTATGGTCTTTTGTAATATATTGGATTGTTAATGCAGTTTTTAAATCAGCAACAGATATGTTTCACAGTTTCCATTTTAAATGCAAGGCACAGCCCTGTAACCTGAAATTAAATACAGGGAAATATGCACATTTAGGTGCATGGAATAAATTCCTGTCCAGCCACACCATTACATAATCTGTCCTGTTCATATCCTGGGACAGGATCAAGGATGGGAAAATGTGCATCTGTCTGCACTGTGCAGACATCAGATGTCCATGAATTTCAGTCACTCTTCAAGCAAATTCAAAGCCATTTTCTATACTAATCCCTTAAGCTGTTTGCATTCCCTCCAAGGGAAAATATATGTATCTATACACATAAAGACAGACAGACACAAGCATATAGAATAAAACTCATCTCTTACAGAATTTCCATAAAATAAGACTGGAAACAGGGCTATTTTTTTCAGTCTGAGTACAGCCTTACATTTGATTTTGGCACAGAGTCATCTTTAAAACAACTGATTTTTATCAGTGTACTCTCGTGCCTCTTTTAGCACTGCGTTGCCTTTTGGCTTCTAATCTGTCTGCTTTAACTACAATAATCACAAGGGGCATTAGAAGGGCTATAGATGTTTCTGGTGACCTTCACAAGCTTGGTATGGACATGAAAATGCTTTTATCTACATTGGGAATTCAACCTCTTGAAAAGACAGTCTTGGATATTGCCATCTGTGGTCTTAACTTCAGGAGACCTCCTTGGGCTCAGCTAACTATCTAGGCTGTATGAGCAGGTAAGCAACAATGAATAAAATGGATTTGAAGTATTAGAAGGTTGCTTTCCATTTCTGATAGAAATACTAAATCTCAAAATATCACTGGGCAAGATTAATCCAAATACCATGAATGCAAGCAAAATTTATCTTATCCTGCTGCTATGTAAAGTACTTTATTTTATAGAGGACAAAGAGGTAACCCTGATAAAATTTTGAATAAAAAAAAAAAAAAAAATCAATACCAAGAGGGAGACATTTTCCAAGGATTTATCTGGTCCAATCATTCCTGTTTCATTTAACATGCTTTTAGTTAATTAACTCAAAATGTCTAGTGACCAAATGGAAATTATTGAACCAGCCAGCTTGAAATCAGTTGGAAGTGGTCTACACCATGATAAAGGGAATCCCACAGAAACTAGCTGCTGCAGCTCTTGTTGTGTCTTTATTATTATTCACAGTGCCTCTCCTGATTTTTTTTTCCATTCTTCCTGTATTTTATTATTTAATACTTTTCACAATCTCATGAACTGGTGTCACTGAGTTTAGGTTGGCAGTCTCTGCCCTTGACTATGGAATGTTCCAGTCTTTGCCACGTTAAGTATCTTCAAAGTAACAAGAGTCTTGGTGATTGTAGAATTAATTCAATTTCTTATAGTCTTAGGCAAGTCCCAAAACACTTTGATAATTCCATATTTTAATTGCAAGAACTGAAGTTTGGAGTACTTTTGTTCTTCTATTTCAGGTAGAAAAGTAAATATAGAAACAAAGACTGGAATGCAATATAAATGACTGACAGTTGATGTGTTTGTCTCTGTTTACACACACAATTCATTCAGTGGAAACTTTGAAGGACCCACCTTCTCTGTGGTAAAACTATACTACAGCAACTTTCCATTTTGTCAAAAGTTAATTGCCTGCATTCATCCACTGAGCTGCAAACACTGGCTGATGTTGTCCTCCATTGTAGGCCCCCAATTTTAGGAGATAATGACATTGTCTGCATATCTCTCCTAAACTAGTTGAGAAACTTGAAAATGCATAGAAAATTGGCTATTAGTACAGTTATTGCAACGTACTCTAACAATAATTCATTACCACAACCTGGCATCTATCTTGAATTAAGAGATACCAGTAATTACTCTTATATTTCAAATGCTTGGTGAACAGAATGATCTGTTTATACTTTACATGCTTATTTTACCAAAATGAGATGCTCGAGCTCATTAAATAAATTCCAAAATTTTATATTGTGCCAGGAAAAAACTTATGTGTCAGAAAGAAAACTTAGCTGGCCATAAGGCTAACTTCTGTTGTAACTTCTGTTTTTTCATGATTTTCTACTCAACATCATTTTCATCTCTACTGTAGAAAACATCTTTCTCAAAAGCTGTGAATATAAAGCAAGAAATCGTTTGGCCAAATAAGCAACAGGTCTATCTCCTCAGAGAGCAAGATGCCTTGCACAAGACATGCTTTGGCATTGACCCCAGCTATAGCCAACAAAAATTAGTTTTCAAATTTACATAATCTTGACTTCATACTAGAGTTACTGTGTGTTATCTTTCCAGGAGCTGAAAGAGCTCAGGAGAGCTACTACCATCTACTACCATTTGTGAAAATATAGCTTTCAAAAATATGTGACTATTATTGTAAGGTACATCTAGCTTAGCCAACACCATTATAGAATGATTTCCTTCCTTGAACATTATCCTTTTTTACAGGTCTGTTAGATTGCAAAAAATTTATGCAATTGATATTATTGCTACCCCTCTGGTCCTCATTTTACTGGGAATTTGTCTCAAACACAGAAATTATTCAGATTTGGTTGTCTCATTGCTCTGAATCAATTTAATGGATCTTTAATAACATACTCATGCAAAAAATCCTCTTTTTTTCACTTCAGTATCAGTCTGTATTAAATGGTACTTCATAACATTTCACCCATGAATCATTCAAGATATTAACAGGTTTGCACAATAAATCTCTCAGGGGAATACCTTGTGGAGAGTCTGCACTCCACAGACAGGCAGACAGTTGATTTTCTGCCACTTCATGTGTGACTTCTTCAGTCTTTGAATGTTCAACATGAAACAAAATTACAAACTAAGTTTGTGAGCTGGGAAAAAAATGTTTCTACTTGAGGATACATTTTCAGCCAGAGACGATTGTAAATCTCTACTGACAAAAGCAGCCCTAATGAAATGTGATCCTTTCATTGGAACAACTATAGGGAATTAGGACTTAAAATCTCTTTAATTTAAAATCTCTTGCTCTCTTCAGGACAAATGTTAATGCTGGACCACATGCTGACCTGGTGAAACTACTAAAATCAATAAGACCTATTCTTACTGCTAGCATTTTAAAACCCAGTTATCACATTTAATCACAGTGAGATGCACTCTATCATTCTTTCTTGCCATCAAACTTTGACATTGTTGTATTATTTTTGTTTCCTTAGGAAACACTTGTGACCAGAGCTAATTAATTTTTAACAGTATGATTGTATCAACATTTTATAAAAGATACACCAAAAAAAAAAATCTTTCTCACTCAAGTAAAAAACAAACAAACAACCCCCCCCCCAAACCCCAAACACTACATGCAATATACAAAATTAAAGCTTTCCATAAGCTATGGCTGCTATTCCAGTGCCAGAAACCACTCATCAGTCAAAATACACACAAGTAGGGGTGGGGGTTTCACTAAATCATTTTCCAATGATGTTTGTGTCTATAGAAGAGTCTGGAACACCAGACAGTTGAATAGATTACAGACATCAAATAAAGCACACTGCACAAATTGAATAAATGCAATAACCTGTTCTCCAAAATCCCTTAAAAGTGTTCCAGCAATTGAGGGCTGCCTGCAGAAAGTAGCACTCAAACTCTGATATTTGCCCAATGTCAATAATATCAACTTCTGAATTGGAAATGGTGTGGTTTATCCCTTACTAAGTGAAGTTTAACTCAGAGCAATGGGTATGTTCAGACACCACAGTTTGACATTTGCCCCAAATATACACAGCAAATTGGTGTCCAGAACACAAATAAATCAGGTCTTCCATCTTCTAAGTTGCTGCACAGTCTACCATGTTGATATTTAACCCCTAGAAGCCCATAATCAATCATTCATAGCATTCTCATCTGCTGATCTAAAGCATAAATTTCCCATACAGCTACTTTTTAAGCAGCTTCTCATGCTGCTACTACATCATCTACACATTTTCCATATAGGGCATTACCATGGACCTTTGAAAAAAAAAAAATGCTGAAAGTACTTAGTATATACAACAGAGATTTGCCTTGGAGGGTGCATGTCTCAAATGCACTTCCAGGAAGAAAAATTCTTCCACCTCTGTGGAAATTAGTATTCCACATTAAATAGAGAAGAATTTTTTAGTCTGTGACTTGGTCAGCATTTTGAGTTAGCTCTATGCACTCCTGCTGCAGTACTGGCCAAAACTGACATATTTTCTTCTATACTGAGCATCATGCCTGGTTTGACAGTGGAGCTGCACATATAAAAAAAAGACAACAGCTATTAAGAATACTGATTCTCCCAAAACCAGTATTTCTAAGATGATGCTGTGTTCAATTAGCTTGTTACCTGAAAGGTTAGGTATGTTATTTTAGCTCTTAATCATAAAAGACTGTCTCCTGTGGCCTTGAAACGTCAGTCCTTCCCAGCAGATATCCTAATGTTATTTGTGTCATACACTTATTTATGAGTTATTCTTTAGCAAGGTTTAAAATTAACCAGTCACTACACGCTGCAATTAAAATTGCCTTCAGAGAGACATGTTCTCATAGGCACATGTATGACTTCACCCTTTAGAAGGTATTTCTGCTATTTGTCCAAATCCCTAAAGGCATCTTCATGACAAATAGGGATGAGCAGTGACATTTCTCAGTGGTTTTATTCAATTACAAGGAATGAAGCTTTCCTCAAGCATGGGTTTTATTTAATAGTGACTGTATCAATTGTTAAATTCTTCATGGAGATCTTTAACCAATTAAGTAAGAGTCCAAACTGCACATAAATTACTGCAAATAAATAAGTTTTATTCATCCAGGCACAACCTGGTCTCCTTTGTTTTCTTGGCATCTGAAAAATTTTAGGAAACTGTAATGAAGAAAACTGAGAAACTCAACCAAGCCCCAGCTCAGTTTGCCTACTGACTGTTTTTCTGTCCTTGTAGACCCTCCACAAAACACAATAAGTTAACATTAGCCTTGAAAGCACACAAAGAGTCACAGTGGAGCTTAGTGAGTTAGAAGGAAATCACAGCATCTGATGACCTTTTAAAAATCAAATTAGATAAAAGTTAAAATTGATGTGACCTCTATGAAACTTTGTGAAAGATCTTTAAATCAGGAAATATTTCTGATGACCACATTAAAGAGATACTGATTCAAAAGTCAATGTTTGTATAACCTGCAGGTTTTAGCTTTTATCATATACTTTATTTTAAGAAGATCAGCACTTGATGCAATTTTTCAATTGCAGGACAATGTAATTAAGGCAGGAATACTTTCCAAATATTCATCTAATTCTACCAACTGCAGAGAAAATTAAGTAGGATAACCAGCAGCAAGAACTCTAAGCAGCAACAGATCAGACTAGACAGACTATGCTTCTGGGATGGGAGACACAAATTGCACTCTCAGCCTAAACTTGGCCTCGGTACCAGCAGAGGGACATCTTCTTCTCCCATCTGTATGGTGAAGAGGGAGTACTGTGAGGTGTACGACCACTCCACTGACACAAGTGGTCCAAGGCAGAAATCAGACAGCTGTGGACCATTTTCTATACAGATGTAGATATAGTTGTTTTCTCAAGTCCTTTCTCTGAGATTAATGTGACCATGAAACACAAGAAAGAATAGCTTCTACCCCCCCTTCTACTACTTCTGTATTTGTTGTGTTGTTAGGGAGAATCATACCTTGTAAAGCGCAATTCTTTAACCAGCCTTGAGTCACACACACCACAAGCATCACTTGCTGCTATTTTCTGGATCAAGAGGTTCAGTGAATGGAAGAGAATAGACAGTTTGTCAAGGTAAACATTTAGCACCTAATCCAAGCTGTAACAACAGCTGCCAGAGAAGCTGAAGCCAGCAGATGAGCTGTAGAGCCGTGTGTTACATATGCTGTATCATTCCTCTGATTCCTTTGGCTTGAGAAATTAATCCAGACTGGACATCAATGTGGCTGTAAATTAGCAAAGCTAATGCAGAGCTACTCTTCCTCATGTTTGCTTACTTGCAGAATAATGTTCTGTTCTGGCTGGCTTTCCCTGCCATGCAAGTAAAAACATCTGTGTTAGAAAACTCACTCATAAAAAATATTTTGAAAACAAGTAATCAGGATCAGTAGCATCCATCTTTGAACTTAATGAAGTAGAACTTCTTGGCCTAAACTGAGATGAGTGATCATGCACTGCCTCTTTTATGCTTATAATGATTCTAATCTTCCTGGATCAACTTTTGCTATTAACATCAATGGGAGCTAGGCACAGTTTATTGCTGGACTTCGTGGAAGAAATATCCATCCACATGGCAACCTATGAGAAGAGAAGAGGCATGTCCTCAACTCGTCCCCATAGACTTAGCCAACAAGCCAGGGAACTGATGGACTCTGCTAACCTGGAGGGTCCTTCTTGTCTCTTGGAAGTTCAGAGTCACTCAGGCATGCAGTCTGCCCATTGTCTTGAAATTCTGCCCATCCACACAGCCACTGCAATTAAAAGTGGTCTCCGCAATAGCTTGTGTAGTCTCAGAGGATTAATTTACATAGGCAACACTAGAGCTGAATCTCTTATGCTATCTGTCCACAAGCAGCTTAAGGCCCAGCTGCATTTTTTGGGGTATCAAGAAGCAGAAGCATAGAAAGATGAAAAGTTGAGGAGGAACTCTTTATCAGGAAATGCAGTGATAAGATAAAGGGTAATGGTTTTAAACTGAACAAGAGTAGATTTAGATTAGATACTGAGAAGAAATTTTTTACTGCGAGGGTGGTGAAACAGTGGAACAGGTTGCCCAGAGAAGTCAAGAATGCCTGTCTCTGTAAGTGTTCAAGGCCAGGTTGGATGGGGCTTTGAGCAACCTGATCTAGTGTAAGGTGTCCCTGCTCATGGCAGGGAGGCTGGAACTAGGTGCTCTTTAAGTTCCCCTCCAACACAAATTACTCTATGGTTTTAAATGCTTAAGTACTCTCTCTCTCTGCAGGGGATGAAATGAATTACCTTTTTGCCACCATCTGAATGATGATACTGGTACAGCTAAAGAGGTGTTGCCATCTTTTTTTTTAAACCCTTATTTTTGAGGTGTCATTTTCTAGTGAGAGGTGAAACCATGCCTGCACAGTTTCCTGAACTTAGGAATGGATATGCTAAGTTTTTAGCCCTCAGGCTGGATATTGTAAGAGGCTGAGGAAGAATATAGGTAAATATAAAACTCATTGTCAGCTAAAGTTTTCTCCCCTTATCACAGAGGGGAACCATGACTGATGAGTACTTTATGACTTCTCAGTGTCACATACCACAGAGGGTAGCAACAAAAATAGAGGTCATCTAAAAATTCAGTAGCATATTTCAAGATCCTTATTTACTTTAAACGTCTCCATTAAATGGATCACTAATAAACAAAGCACAGGGGAAAAAATTGGGTTAATCAACTATCTAACATGATAGAATTTAAAAGATACTTAGCAATTGGGACATTTTCACACACTATTGCTCCAGAGGACATCACATAATGTGATGTGATAATGTGTCCCACTTGAGCAGGTAAGCATACCAAAACAATGAGAAGTAAATCCTACAAAACACTGCATATCACAACATTCAGGCCAGCTGCCCCAATTCTTCAGCTACATTACCTGTTTCATTCTCTCTTGACTATGGATGAAGCACCAAAACAGAAGAAATTAAGAGGGACAACAGAGGGTATACAGAGTAGACAGTCTGGCTTTCTTGCTTTCTGTCTCACATTGCTACTGTTTCCACTCTACTTATTCTTTCCTTCCTGTCTTATTTTTGATGTAAACATCAAAACCAAATCTCTCATATATACATGCTTCATAACAGTTGTCTCATTAACTGATAATCACTGTGGGAAATCACTCTCTTCTATTCCTAAGCTCTTCTTTTTATAGTTTGAAACTTTTATCTAAATCTGAAACTATTGCTGATTTAAATAATCCCTGTGATGCAAATGAAACTACCTGGATATAGTTAACTCCTGAAAATCAGAGGACATTTTCTTATCATTTAACAATTATGTTAACAAATTCTATAATCTTCCTCTCTTTTGACAATACATCAAATAGAAAATGCAAGACAAGTGAACAACCCTTAAGATACTCCAAAACTGTAGTTACTTTTAAGATGTTGGATTATCAAGAAGCAGTTAGGGTGAGATACCCCATTTCACAAGTATCTCTAGGATATGAGCCAGGTTTTCCAGACCTTAGTTCACTATCAGTTGATAACATTAAATAAGAATAACCCAATTTGAAGAAAATAATATCATTAAGTTTCAGGCCACCATCAGAATCTTGAACAGGATTTTGCTCTAGGATACAGAACAGTTTCTTCTACAATTGGGACACAAGGTTACCTTAAGTTAAAGTGGCCAAAACAACATCTGAGGGACCTACACCAGCTCCAACTCTGCCTAAAGCCATGCTCAGCTCAATGCAAGTGTCAGTCCACAGCATCCATGTGGTGTGCTCTATTAGGTCCTTGGAATTGATGAGATAATTTTATTCCAAGACCTCTGCTTTCTCTAGAAAGTGCTTTTCATGCTAATGGGAAGAAATATGAAACCTGTTATTTACAAATATTAGTACAGCCAAAAGACTCCAGCAAAAAGCAGCAATGCTTTGTCTTTGCATAGACAACTTTTAGGTTGTCCTATGCTACACATACATTTTACTAGTAATAATGGTAATAATAAAACAGCTGTTCAGCACCATTTACATATGCTTGCTCCTAAAGGAAGGCAGCCTTTAGAAAAGGTCTTCCTTCCAAGCTCTATTGCCTTGAAAATATTTTTCCCAACTTTCCTGAGTACTCATTTAAGAGAAGCTGAGATTTGTTTGTCATGAGGAATATGAACTACACATGGTCCACTTTAAGACAGAAGTTTTAGTCAGTTCCAAGCTGATCACAAAAAGGCAGATTAAATTGTTTTCAATTCTTTAATACCAATTCTCAATTAAAGACTTCTGGCTGTAACTACTTACTCTGCAGCATGAATGCCTTGCAATCCCTATTGTGATCATTTTCAAAACATTTCTACAAGGCCACCCAGAGAAACACAGTTTACAGTGGAGTGAGCAAGTGAGCTTAAGGTCTCTGAAACCTTAGGTAGACGCCACATCCTTAGATCACTCGTGTCCTTCAACTACTACACATCTAGCAAGTCCCTAGCCTGTATAATGTTCTTGAGAAACACATACCCACTATGTGTTCTTAGAAGTGGGCATCATCAGAGAGTTTCTTTGCTTCATATTAGAACACCTCAGTCCTCACCAAGGGAAAGAACTGCAGAAACTGAGGGTGGGGGACTCGATGTATGAGGTCCATTCAGCCTCTAGCATCGGTGCTCTGGGTAACTATGAGAACGCAAATCACTAAGAGCTCCCTTGACACATGACCAACAAAAAGTCAAACTGAATCTCAATTTATTTTGAGAGAGGGAAGTTTATTAGCCAAGAAATAATACATCTCTCTTGCTTTGTTGCTGAACAACTCTCTTCTGCCTGCTTCCTGATCAAAGCACAGCTTCCCTCTTGCCTTAAAAGGAACAGCTTCTTCAAAACTCACCTCATAAATAAAGATAGAAAAGCAGAGAATCTCATTCCACTACAGATCAGTGGGATTCTGCTCTTCATTTTCTTTAAGCTACCTCCCTTTTTTCTGTCTGCAGAGATCCTACAGTCTGACTTTGTCCCCCTTTCAGCTCCTAGCCACACATCCAATACTGCAAACACTAGCTGCTCTTATCTGATGAACACCTTGGGTTTATTTATTTTATTTTTTAATTTATTTTTTCCAGACCTTAAATGCAACACTGATGAATAATCACTCAGCTTTTTGTATTTGCTGCAGTTTCTACTGTTGTGGGAGATTTAACAAAGCAGGAAAGAAACCTCATGATTCATTGAAGAAAAGAAATGGTATCCAGCATGTCAATGGAATTTTCACATTTTATGATCCCACAGAACTGAAATTCTGCCCTTCAATCGCAGTGAAAGACCCAAAGAAAGGGAAACCATTACTATTGGCCAGGAAAAGTTAATTGCTTTTGTACAGCAACACCTCTACCCTCAATATCCTCTTCTGCTTGATGTCTGTGCTGCAGGAAATGAATACCCTGTACAGAACAGTAGAAACCAAAAGCAACATTTCAATCATTTTTTGTTGGTGCAATTTAAACAGTATCATTGAGTTATATTGTTGTACTTGGGGGAATGTAACAATGGAGCAGACCGGATGGTGAGGGCCTAAACTGCAGATGACATCTCCATTAAGATGATTCATGTTATCATGGGATTAGGTCACAATAACAAGGCTGCAAATGCCACAGTACTTGTCAAAACTATCTCTTGCTGCACTTTCCCTGAGTGGTGCCAGTGACACATTCAGGACTTGTTCTGCGATACTCCAAGGGTTTAAGGACTAGAAAATGACACGTGGGAAAAATGGATATCCCAGGGGATCATTAGCAGGCTACCAGGCTTCCACTTTTCATTTTGAGTTGACATCCAGGATAGGTTAATGACAACCACAAGCCCTTTCTATCTGGCCTTGGAGGAACAGGCAAGTAGTGCTAATGGGTTACCAAAAGTAAAAGAAGACACAAGAGAAAAAAGGCACTTTAAATGAGAAGCACAGTGGAATCTAAATCCTAAATAAGTCAGCTCATGCTCCAGACTTTCAACTATGAAAACTTTTGTCATGCACTGTACACTGCCACCAGTAGGGAATTCTTAGAGAGACTGCAGGCTACAATTGAAGGAATATCATTCACCAATGAGATCAAGTGGCTTGGTCCTGTCTCATCCTGATCCATCCCTTGCACATCCTGTCCTACATACTCCTCAGCCTTCACAGAAAGGAAGTTCTGCTCCCTAACAACAGACTGGTCCCTCTCTAGGCTTATTCAACCTACAGTGCAGATGTGTAGGGCCCTACTTAGCATGTGCTACGTGATGAATTAGTAAAGGTAAAAAGACAGCAAAAGAAACCTTCAGAGACACCTTCTGCTTTTCCAGCAGCATGTTAATATCATCTGAATCCTTTCCTTACACAACTTGTAGCAGCACAGAGGCAGAGTTACATCGCTTTATTTATGCCCAGGGAATCCTGCTGTGGCAGGGGGGTTGGACTAGATGATCTTTCAAGGTCCTTTCCAACTCCTAACATTCTGTGATTCTGGGATATGTCTCAGAAACAGAACACTTCTTTTGCTGCCTTTACCCCAGAGGTTGTGCTGCCTTTCTTTTTTGAATCTATGGATTATTTTGAGTAATTCTTAAAATCAGGTACACATAGCACCATGGATTTACACAGTGGGTTACAAATGCAGACATATTTTCCACCTTGAATAGGATTACAGACTAAAAACAAACATTTCAAACAAAAACCAAATCAGCCATAAAAAAAATACTAGCCAACAGATTAAGACAAAATTATTTGGGGGAGAGGTCATTTTTAAGTTAAAATCAGTGGAGAACAGCAGACAGGTGAGCAGAAAGTGTCTGCCTTTCAAGACTAGGGGAACCTGTGTTGGGAGATGAAACTGATGGCAGACTGTGCAAAACAGAAGCAGGTATGAAAGAATACAGGGTGGAATGACAGGTCAAGGGGAGTACTACTGTACAAATTATATGAAAAAGAAAACTGAAGCAAAGCTGAGTATTATGCAAGCACACACTTCTCTCTAGCCAAACATCAGTGTACTTTGAAGCAATACAGAATAATACATATAGGCACAGCAAAACCAACCCAGTAAAATTCACTCTTGCATGTGCTTCACACACACACACAAAAAAAGGAGATGGTGGTTTTTTGAATTTAAAGATAGCCCTCAAAATCACACACAGAATAACAGGGGNAGCACAGCAAAACCAACCCAGGAAAATTCACTCTTGCAAAGCCAGAACTTGTTTGTGCACTCTTGCATGTGCTTCACACACACACAAAAAAAGGAGATGTTGGTTTTTGAATTCAAAGATAGCCCTCAAAATCACACACAGAATAACAGGGGCATGACAGAAGAGCACACACTAGACAGCTACATCCATCAAGCTATCAAAACATAACCTGGAAAGAACCATTTCTTGAATATCACAGTATTATTAAGGTTGGAAGAAACCAATCAAGCCCAATTGTCAACCTATTACCACCATGCTACTAAACCATGTCCCTAAGCATCACATCTGTAGGCTTTCTAAACACCTCCAGGGATGCTGACTTCCCTGAGCAGCCTGTTCCAATGCCTAACAACTCTTTCAGTGAAGAAATGTTCCCTAACATCCAATTTAAACCTCTGCTGGTGCAACTTGAGGCAGTATGGAGCTACCTGATCTCTTTCTCTGTAACCTGCAGGACAAGCTACTATTACATCTCCATAATGACAGCTGCTGGAGGCAAGGTAAAGCATCAATAATTCACTCAGTTTGTCCACAAGAAGGAAATGGAAATTATGATGTGACAAGCTTTCTTCTGCTAGCATCATTCTGGTGTGGTCCATGGTAACATGTTCTTGACCATATATCAGCACTGAAACTGGTCTTAAAGAAGTTAGTCCTTCTATCTTTAAGTTACTCTACAGAAATACATATACTTACTTACATAATTCTACAACCTATGCACAGTTTTTTATGTATAGGAGTCTCCAGAATGTGTCTAAACATTTAATCCACTGCACGTGTATTCTGTCTGGAATTCATTAGTTACTCTAGTAACTAATGAGGCACTTGCAGAGCTCCCCTCCCAACCTTCCTTGTTTCTTGGTCAGCCAGTTTTAAAGGCTTGATACTGGGTATGAGGGCATCTGCCAGGGTGAACTCACCCCTAGCCAGATCTACTGGGAATGTATTAAGTCAGGCAGCAACAGAAGGTGGCAAGGAATGAACAAAAGGTACAATAAGAGAAAGCACAACTTCAAGGATTTTTTTATTATACTTTGATGTCCCTGAAGTCCAAGAGAATGTAAAGCAAACAAGGGACAGCAGAAGAAGCAGGGTGAGAAGTGGATGTTGGAGTAGCTGCAGTGAAGCTTTATGGAAGGACTATTTGTTTCTCAAATTAGATTAACAATTGCAGGGTATTCCATCACTCTTCCTCTGTCCCTTTACATTAACATTCCTCTGATTTTAGCTTCACTGAAGTCACTAGGGAGACTGTTCCTGATTAACTAATCTATAAGGAAGAACAAAAACAGGACACAAGCAAGACAAAGCACTGTGGCTTAACCAGCTGTTAGGATGGGGTCAGCAAGCCTCTTCACAGCATAGATCATGTTTGAATGAAGATAAGACTCACAAATAAAGTGTTGAAGTACAGCGATAGTCACTCAGAGGAACGTAGAAACAAATGAAGTGGGGAGAAGCAGAATGGGGAAGAATGTAATTTTGTATCCAGATCTCCAGAAGAGTAAGATGAACATCTCTGTCTCTCACACAGACATTTTGGGAAAACACTTGAACAATCCAGACACCAGATATTAAATAATCGGTTGTCAGGCAATCCTATGGCATACTGAGTTTACATTTCCCTGGCTTTTACTGTAATTGTCTGAAAAGAAAAATACTTTGTTCTAAATGAAATACTACATTGAAGCCAAATGAATGTGTTTCTAATTTGGAGGACTGGAGGGAAGTAAAGACAAAAGTTACCTCAGGCCAGTGTGAGGCTTTGTGAGGCTTAGAATTTGAAAAGTGTTCAATAGGTGAATAGTTCTGCATGTCCCTTCTTAGAAACTGCACAATTATATAGGTTTATCAACAGCAGCACAGATACCCCACCCCACAGCCACTATACAAATGATGAGCAGACTACACTGCTTTGATCTCTTGTGAACCTTGTTACAAGTTACACAGGCATCACCTAACAAAAACCAAGGAAATGACCAAATACAACACAGGAAGAAAAAGACATTAAACACAGTGTTTCTTTTGCTACTGCTGTAACTAAGCATTATTAGGGCAGACTCTTCAGTCAGCTTGCATACTCAATGCTTCATTCAATGCCCCATACATATTTATTATTTATGGACTAGCTGACAGCTAGACAGATAGGTAGCTAGTGCTGCCCACACACATGCTGTAAGATGCCAAAGAGTAAATATCACTGAGCGCTAACTCCTGCCTGTTATCCATTGGGAACATAATTTGTAATCAGTCTGGCAGCTGATAGGGGCATCATTATCATTTTAAAAAACCTCTGACACATGATCACAGAAGCACAGAAGACCAGAAGTTAATGAGAAACATACGCAGGTCAGAGATACATAGTTGCCAAAAGCTCTCCTGTAAGAGCAGAGAGCTGATGGAAATACCCTGCTGTGGCACAATCAAGGATGTGATCTGCCTGCATACAGGTGTCCTCTCTTGTGCCAGGCTCCACAAAAAGTAATGCAATTCAAAAGGGTGTGAAAGAGCCCATAGGCTTCTTCAGTTATTTCAAGACAAACCACCCACCAAGTTGGTGTTGGTTTTGGTCCTGGCAAGAATATAATGGGAGGGTAAAAAGGAAGAAGCACAAAGCTCAGGAGCTCGCTGGCCTTTGGCATGAGCAGGATTTGGCTTCCACTCTGCTGCCACCTGGAACGAAGAGAAATTGCTTCCACTTTGACTCAGGATTTTCCATAAACAAGACACAATTATATATGAAACAGACTAGAAAAAAACAAAGGCAACACTAATGGGGCTCTAAAAGGGTTTTGTTAAAGAGGAGAGCATGAGCTTAGCTGTTAATGGCAAAGCCACTGGAAATAAAATGTCAGCAGATTCACACCTGTCATTTGCCTTCCCATCCCGTCCCGTCCNCACACAGGCACCGTGCTTAATTCACTCAGGCAGCTGGGACCATACACTTCCACAAGCCCTTCTCTCTCTACCATTTTCTCAGCCAAGCAATGATGCCTGATGGTGAATAGTATACACTTCAGCAGGAGAAAAGCTCTTCTCTACTTGCTCTCCCAGGGCGAAGGGGAGAGCCTGAACAGTGAGAGCTGTCAGTCCCCATCTTTCTTTGCCACTCAGCTTATTTCCTGATTCCTAAAATGAAGCTGCAGCTGCACTGGATGGATGTGCTTAAATGTAAGCCTCCGGAGCTGGGGAAATGCTGACTGATGAATTGCCTTCTTTCACCTTGTTCAGATACCACCCTCTACTCTTTCTAGTTTTCTACACTAGCCCACCACCCTTCCAAGGGAGAATCAGTAACCTATTTACTTCTATTTTTTTGTATAAGTCATCCCTGGGAATGCTCCCCCACATGTTTCTCTAAAATGATATCCACTTCAGTTTCTTTAAGCATAAGGGATTTGAAAGTTCAAGAATTAGGGCCTTGTATGGATGCAGTTAGCTGTTCACATCATTCCTACTTCTCACGAACACAACACAGCCTAATTATTTCACGTCCTCTGTTCCCCAACAGAATTATTTAATGTTCCCTGAAGGAAGCAGTTACACTGCAGCCATAGTCCTTCAAGACATCAGCCAAGAGACCAGAGCCTAGCAATTATATTGGGTTCCCAAGTAGTATCTAATGTACTAAAGAGATTTCCAGTCCGGCATCAACCCTTCTAAGTGATCTTACATCTTTATCTGTAGTTTTACAATCATGTGCCAAAGAGATAACATTAGGCATTTATTTTATACATAACTTGAACATTTTTGAAGGATTGCTGGAAAACAAATATAAAATGACTTATGAAAAGGAGATAAAAAATAATAAATACTATTTTAAGAAACTAAGAGATGAGGAAGAAAGAAATTTGGTCAAATCTATCTATCTTTCAATAAAACCATAAAAATCTTGGGGTTTACAATACATCTTTCTGCTACTACTTTCCTACATGATTAAAATCATATCTGTTCTTTTCTCTTCCCTCCCCTCCTCCAGAAGATATAATTTAAAGGCTTTTGACTCCTAGTTGCCCAAACAAAATGTTGCACAGCAGCAGCCCCTACTGCTATAATTGGATCAAAATAGATCTGGGCCATGGAACCTCAAATTTGAGCTTTTTCCTGTTTTTGCATTGTATGAGTGAGAAATTCAGAATGCACAAGTCAGAGACACTTTACTACTGCATTTCAGATAGAGCCAGAGCCAATGCAGTAAAAGTGAGCCCCAGTACTTTCTTGGATCTTAATGAGAACAACTCAGTCTGTTACTTGTGATACAACTTAGTTATCTGAAAGGTGTGTTGGAGCTTATCAAATCCTTATCAAATAATTATCCTTATTCAATTATCTGTTCCTCATCCTTATTAAATACACACTTGAAATAAAAATTTACATTTTGCCAGTCCTAGAACCCATTCAGCCTCCAAAAACCATGTACTGTTCTAGTTCCAGCACCTAGTTATCCTAGCCCAAAGAAACAGCTAGGCTACCCTCCTACTAAAAGTGGCAGTCAACAAAATGGTTAATGTAGCTAACAAGCACTCATGTGAGCAATTAACAGCCTGGACATCCTGTGCTGCTTCTTAAGCCTGAAACCAGGGGCTTTACTGAATCATCTCCCTCCCTGGCCAACCATGTGCTGGGCCATCACTGGGACATGTTGGTCACAACATCCTGTCAAACACACCATGATGTCATGTCTGATCAGCCTTTTGCCTTGGAGCTGTAGGGTGCCAGGCTCTTTTCCTTTGAGCACCAAGAGTGATTCTGGGAGTCACACTGTTAATTTATGGCATCTTAAGCTCAAAAATGAGAAGTTAATTCATGCAAAACCAGAAGAAATAAGTGGGTGAGAGAAAAAAGATGACAGTAAAACTGAACCTTACAATCATGCAACAGTGCTGGTGCAGAATGGGGACTCCTCGCATTACATGCTGGGAACCATTTGGCTCCAGAAAACATAACTCCCTGGCACCTCCATGTCTTTCCTGGAGGATTTTGGAGGTGGCAGACTTCCTTAGAAACGTCCCAGAACCTCCCCTCCTACTCATGGCTAAAAGCTCCCATTCTGCTTCTAGCTAAATAATCCCCTGCCTTGTACTTGCACACATATATGCCCCAGGGCTCCTGCACAGATTTGCACTTTTTTATGAGTTTAGTGCCAACCTATCAAGTGCACTGTAAAAAGGTAAAACATTCTGGTTTCTCTCTTTTCCCACCTGTTTTTCCAATTGTATAATTATACCAGGATTTTAAAAGTAGCTCAAAGCTTTTTTACTCTTGTTATAAGTCTGAAAATTTGAAAAAACTTTCATTTTCACATTAAAAATTCTATGATGCAAAAATGCAAAGTCATAACAACTCAGATTTTCTTCAGCTTTGATTCACTTTATGTTGAAACTGGCTTGGCAAAAATAACATAGGTAAAAGCACTAAAGTATAGAAAATAAACAAGCCTTACACATTCAAGATTCTTACATAGTCTCAGCAGAGGGTGGTATAAGAGCTAGACCAGCTGACATGTAATGTGTCCTACATAGCCTTCTAGGATGGAGACCGCTGTACCTAGCCCTTAGATATGTGCACTCAGACAGAGTAAAGCAAAATGGAATAGGCTTGCTTTAGGAACCAAGTCTCCATTAAGGCATGGTTGCATTAACTGAACCTAAAGGCCTGGAAAACCACTTTGCTGTTAGTTATTGCTGGTGACACTGGCAAAAACACATAATTGTGCCAACAAATTAAAATTCAGAGGGTTTTTTTTTCCACCAAGTATTATGCAAGCCAATACTAACTGCACTGTAGCAAAACCAAATGGGGATCTGACAAAAGCATTATGTAGATGAGTACACAGCTAGTTTCAATAAGATTACTGGAAAAATATATTTGATTGCTACTGGCACTGCTCAAACTTCTCAGAATTTCCAATCACCTTACAAAGAGATTGAAAGAAAATACTGAAGTGTCCAACTCTTATAATGATAGTCAGACTCCTCAAAAAGCAGACACTCCATATTCATATGCTCCACCACTAACACACAAGTACAATTCACAGTCAGATGTTAAAGCCTAGGAATCTGAATGAATATACATGAAAAATTTGACACATTCAAAAATCAAGAAGGAAAAACTGCTCTCAATGTCTTTTGGAGAGCCCCCATTCTAGTTCTATTAAGAAAAAGGGAGGTTCGAAGTTAAACTGGTTGAAAATGAGCCCTGAATTCAATGTCTAGCAAAAAAAAACCCCAAAAAACCTCAAAAAACAAAACCAAGGATGGAGAGGTGTTTTCTTAAAAAAAAAAAAAAAAACCACAGCAAAAATGAGTTCTTTGTTTAATCAGGGCAAATTTTAGATAAATCAAAAATTCATAGAGACCACTACTGCAGGTAACTTGGGCTGAAAAGATTTATAGAATATAAGCAGATCTGTCATTCCAAGATCCATGTCAGTATGAGCAGAATTTGAAACTCATTTCCTGACCAGAGAAGAATCCAAATGGCTTCATATATAAGGGAAGCTGTTGCTCCACCCAGGACAGGTTTTGTGTTATAGGGGACAGTGGTTGGACAAAGGATAGATACTGTGAGCAGAATCACAGACTATTTGACATGAAAGACCTCAGAGTTTGACCGAAGAAGGCCAACCTGGTACAGATGCCATGCATTATCAGTAGGAAATTCTCTGGATCTCATTTCCGAGGCCTTTCTCTCAGAAAGTCATTAAGCCCTAATTAATGGCTCTGTAAGGTGGAGGGATCCGCTTTGGCATCCATTAGGATGGAGGCTCAAATGTCAGAGCAGCAATGGCATTAGACAGGCTCTGGCATTTTGCCCAATGCAGGATTAGTGTTGATGCATTCAGCATACTTGGAAATCTTTAGCCCTGTAAGAAAATCTGCAGGTTTCCTCTCTGCTTGCGTGGTGGATAACATCTCTAAGTAATCTGCTTGTCCATTACTAGAGTCCACCATTCCACTCCAACTAAGCAGGAAGAAAATACTCAGTATAGCCCAGCTGCAGAGTCCCTCTTGAAAACAAAGTTAAACCAGCCACAACCTGAACCCTGGAGATGCCATGGGCCTGAAAACAGCAAGACCTTTACAGGAAGCAATCCCCACAGTTTAGGAGCTGGCTAAGAAAGTTACAGAGGAGGAGAGCGGACGGAAAAAGGCCTAAAGAGCTGTGACTGAAGTGCTGTGCTGTCAGGAGAGGCCAGCAGTCAGACGTTAGGAAGCACTTGCCTGCAAGCAAGGTAGGGAATTGTAAAAGGACCAAAACTTTCCTTGTACTCTTGCTGGAGGCAAGTGGGTTGTTTTGAAGACACTGGCTCCAAATCATCAATCTGATACTAGTTTTCACTGAAACCTGCCAGCCTGCCAAAAACCACTGGTAGGCAAGGCACCAGAGACTAGCATGCTGACAGCTTCCCCTCTGCTGCAACAATCATGCTGTCTCAGCTGTCTGTCACTGGCCCCTAATTCCTATGATCATAGAATTTTTATGGTTGGAAAAGACTTCTGAGATCAAGTCCAACCATCCACCTAACATTACCATGACCACCACTTAACCATGTCCCCAAGCACCATAGCCTTCTTGGTAATTTGCAGAATTTGATCATTAAGTGACTCACTTTTAATGAGAAAGGCCATTCAGAGTTGTATATCGGACTAAGCTAAGCAAAAGATACCAAGCTACCAGTTCACCACTTCTTTCTTGACTAGCAATGCAATGGTTATGTTAAATGTATTTTCCCATACAAATGAGACACATCACTAAGAGTTGTTAAAAAACAAAAGAAAAGTAACCTATTCAACCATGTTTTGCTCCCGAAATAAATGAAGCTACATGATGCCTCATTTTGGCTGATGGCTGTGTCCTGTTTGCAGGGTTAAAACTCTTTCATAGGCTGTTCTGCCTGTCCCATTTCCCCACCTGTAAAAATGTAGGTCTACTCAATGAATTGGAACATCCAAGTGCTGGGGAGAGAGGAAGGAAAGAAGCTGATGCTTCACACTGCTGATCCAGCTAGATTATCATTAACAAAACCCAAAGGGAGTTCTGCCAGGTCATCCTGAGGCAGTGATAAAACAAAACACAGCCCTTGTGAAAGTTAAAATACATGACTTTGTGTCTCTCTCCCTTCAACATTTCTCCCCCTTCAATGATCTCAAAGTACCTCCCAAATACAATCACAAAGCAACTCTGAAATACCACAGAGATGTGTAATAACAGTACATATGTTCTATATGTAATAACAGTACATATTTTCTATATGGAAAAGAGGCATGGGATGAGTGAGTGGTCTCTTCTCTGGGTAAAGAATGCAAGCAGCATTGTAAATGCAAGTTCAAGACAGATTTGCATACAACCCGTATTTCAACAAACAATGGCCAAAGCAGGAGCATAACTTCCATCTCCTGATCCTATGTCTTATATTTGAAGTCCTAAACTTCCTTCAGGGCTGCAAAGAAAAAAAATCAAATTGTTCATGTCAACAGAAATATTTGAGTTTGGGAGTTCTACTTGCTTTCAGGTTTCTCATTTAATTTCATTTCATGGTCATCATGGGATCTTTGAAAGAAAACTTTGTCATTTTGTTTTCTCACCTGTACAATGTACATTATAGTATCTCCCCTGTGCTGAAGGACAATTATAAGAGAACAGCATCTTTACTCAAATATGAGGAGTCACTAAGAAAGATGCCTATGGCAACAAGTATAACAATCAAAGTCTTGTAAACCTGTTTCTTCATAGGGGAAGCTGAGCACTCAACTTGTCTATCTGTGATACAGAACTCAACAAACTGAAGGACTCACTGACAGACAGGAAAAAAATCTTTTCCTTTCCACCTTCAGGGAAACATACCAGAGTAACTTCACAGATATTCGAAATCCAGTACAGTCAGTCTGACAGCTTCTCTCAGTCTGTAGTTTCCACATAATGCTTAACAACTGGAGAATCAGTTACATGCATTACCAGATTAACGACCAGTCAAGTACACAGTAGTACAGATCTAGCAAGAAAAAAATACCATTAAGAAAAAACAAAAAGCACACACATCCAAAAGAGATTTTCCCCATTGTTCATACTTTGCCAAAGGGTTGGCCTCTTCCTTGCAAGTGAAGACCCTCACAGTTTATCAAAGAGTTTTAACCATGCAAACAGGATGCTGCCACAGCCAAAATGAGGCACCAGCTAGCTTCATTTATTTCAATTATTTCTCTGTCCGCCCCTAATTCATGACCACTGAAAATAAGCACAGGAGATTAGACCAGGCTAGCAGTGAAATTAGACAAGTGGCCCTCATATACACACATGTAAATGCCAAGCTGTGCTGGCTGATTAGGCAGATAGATGCTGGCTGGAAAAGGGCTCTAAGGACCAGCAGAACGATCACTATTACACTTGCAGCACGGGAGGCAGGCGCAGCAAGGTCCAGTGTCAATGGTCCCTCATTCAGATAGACACCAGTCAACACAGGTATAGAAAGTTTAACCTGACAGGAAGCAGAGCAGTTTTAAAAACTGAATTTTTGGTAACTGCTGGTATAGCCCTGGGAAACAGGCAGCAAAGAAGTGAGACCGCCAGTGAGATGGGCATTGTTTTAAAAGGCCCAGATGGAGCTGTGATCAAGGTAACAGTGATGGGTAAACACAAACACACATAGCCACTTCTGTCACCTGACAAGCAGTAACCCTTCCACATCAAAACACACCAAAACAAATCACAATACAAAAATATCTGCATGTGGTCCAAGCTTCAGGAAGGACAGCTATAAACCCAGATCAAAGTTCTTTAAAAATAGAGGTAGACTGGCTTGATGTAAATCGAGACCCAGACTGAAATATCACACAAAATTCAAGCCAAGGCTGTGGAAAGGTCTGGCAGAATTTGGCTCTATGTGGTAGAAGTGACAACCTCAGAGACAGAAGCAGAATGGAGCTACACCTCACTTCAGGCATTTTGGGTGCTTGTTTTTGTCCTGCATATTTATTACTTCCTTTGATTTCTTCCTTTTTTCATGTCTCTCGTTCATGCCCATGCCTGAAACCTGCAGCAGAAAGACTGACAAATTTAGCTGTGGAAAAGTTTCCATGTTGCTTTTTGAAACAAAGTAGAAGCAGAGAAGTACAGAAAAGAAAATGTTACCTAGCTGGACTTTTTGAAATGCTTTTGCCACTAGTCTGAGCAACTATCAGCTTGTGATACTATGTGTATAGACATCAACATTGCAGAGCTGGAAAGCAGATGAGTAATCAACGGCCGGGAGACACAAAGCCAGGAAGAACACAGTAAGTCAAATTGTATTAGAAAGAATCAACGTAAAAAGCAACAGCTAAACAGAATAAGCAGACACTGGGGGCGGGGGGGGGTGGGGTGGCTGGAAACAGTAGCTTCGTTGCACAGCTTTACAATGCAGACACAGAGAGCTTACATGATGTGGCAGACGCTTCACAGCCAGCAGCCAGGCTGAGAATTTCGTTATCTGCAGAGTCCCAGCATTTTAATAGCGTATTACCTAACCATTCAGCACTTTGTTCCCTTTCCCATAGAAATATTCAAACTTAAATGGGCAAGTGAAAAGAAGCCATGATGGGAACCAGCACTCTCAAGTTTGTCCTGTTACCCAGGGGTAGTGTTACAATGACATTTCACCCTAAGTAGGCACGAAAAAGAAGGAAAAAATACTCTACCAAACCCTATTTTAGTAGAGTTCTAAACAGAGGCATTTACAATGCATGTATTAACCTAGTCTTTGAAAGAAAAGTTATACACTACTTATTACACAAGCAACACAGCAATGTGAGCATGTGAATGCAGTCAGTGTTACAACTGGAAGCTCTGGTACAACATGTCCTGCATAGGGCAGACAGAGTTCATGAAGCAAAGTTTGCCACAGGCTTGAAGCCGTCTAGCAAGAAGACAGACTTAGGCCTTGGTTTTGTGCATAAAATGCAGTGAATTAGCAAATCCAGCAGATTGTTTTCCACAATGAGCACCTTCACATCAGCTTAAAGCCATCATAAACATGTCTTTAAGCAAGAAATCCTAAGGATTCTGCTTGAAAGAAAAACTGCAGTAGTTTTAAGGTAGCACAACTTTGATTCACAAACCCACACCGATAATGAGAGCAGTTCCCAGTTTGCTTACCATATCTCCCAAACTGTGATTACCCTCCCCACAACAGAACATTAGTGCATCCCTCTCCAAAGCACTGTAGTTCAAAGGCCAGCCAGTGAAGTCATCAACTTAGCACAGGCAAACAGTAGCAATGATAACTAGGAGGTAGACTTTGCAAATTTACTGTCAGCTGTTCCACTGCGGTGTAGATAGGGCAAACTGTGAAGGCAGCATTCTTTGCACAACCTTAGGCCCATAAGCTGGGGCAAACCCCTGGTTTTCAGTCCCAATGGTGTATTATTGTCTTTTTGTTGGACACTGTGCATAATATTGTGAAATCAATAGAGAGATGCTTGTAGCTGCCTGTAAAAGCAATACACAGAGGCTGTCTGCAGTTTCAAGAAGTCAGAATCTGGACTGATTAACAGTACTAATGCTCATGTAAGATGCATCAGCATGTCAGGATGAAAGAAGCTCTGCAAGTTTTTGAAAGTGGACCAGAATGCTAAATAAACACACAGTCCTCTCACCCTTTTTCATAAATGCTTAACTTCAATGTACATTGTACATATCTGTGCCATAGTCCACGTTTATCAGACATTTAGAGCAGCACAACTGAAGGACAGTCAACTATGTGTACAAAACAACGAAGGGCCCATGTACTGCCCTGCTTGCTGCAGCTTAAATAAAGTTTACATGTAGAACTGAGGCCAGAAATACCACACAGAGGCAGAGAAATCTGTAGTCAGGTAGAGAAAAGAATTGCTTGAATAAAAGTCATGTAGGGAGGTTACCTTCAGTTTCCCTTCTCACAATGCATAACAAAGGTTTGAAATTCAGACGTAACCTGCTTGGAAAGGTCTTCACGGACCTGTAAGGAAGCAAGTTGGGGGCTGGGAGAGGAAACTAGCAGGTGGTTGTGTATGATAAGACAAACATAACTTTCCAGTGTTGGTGTGGGTTGTACTCTCTCTGCCTTGCACTTCCAGCTACACTGTTCTTTTTTTGTTGTGCTATCTACCATCATGCAGAAACTGTAACTTCATTGCTGGAGACAACAGAATTCAGCAAGTCTCTTACTTGTCTGTGATTGAGAGGCTGTGCACCTGGGTGTGTGGTTCAGTAAGTAATGTATTCATTCTGTTCTTCTTGAGGATCAGGGACGATATGCAATACATGGACTTTCCCAAAGAACTAAAAATGGGCTTCCCTGGTGGAAGCTGCAGTGGTGGGGATGAGGAGAGGGCCACCCCGTACTGCGAGACAATCACTCAACTATTCATCATTCAGAACTTTGAAATCTTAAGCATCTGAAACATCATACTCACAAAACTCTAATGGTTGAGAACAGGCAAGAAAGAAACAGCTTCACAGAAATCTAGGGACTCTCTGATGCCGAAATTATGCCCCAAAAGGCGTAATGGAACTGCTCAGAGACAAGCTTTAGTCTTTAAGGAGCGAGGTATTTATTTCACTTTTACACTTCCTTACACACTTACACTTGGTCCCACCACTTCCTTTAAAGGAGCCTGTATTACCCTTCCCTGTGTATTGCCAATACTAACAAGTCCTGTGGTGGGCCTAATCCAGAATCCTTTTGCCACTCGGCATGATTTCTGAGAGTAAAGAACATGTTGGCATATGCCACCTCATCCCATTTCCTTCTCTTCTACAAAACAACATTAGCTGTAAAAGAGTATTGTAATAAGGTCCCATTAAGGAGCCACCTTTCTTCCTCTGGTAGTTTATATAACAGCCACCATTGATTACAATATCTCATTAAGGTCTTTTTACTTGTGGAGCCACCAGGTTCCCCTCCTATTGCTTTCCAGTGTGCCAAAATACATCTAAGGGGGCTTCTTTTTACTATGTCTTTTTCGTTTGTGAGTTTCCCATGTTTAACTTTTAAGTCCTGGATCTCTAATATAAACAAATCAGATAAACGAAGGTGAAAGCAGTACTGAGAGGAAAAAAGAGCATCGGGGGGGTGTTCAGGAGAAGGGGGAAGGAGATAAAAACTGGGGAAAGAGGCCTCTTAAATCACAATCCTTACTATTATACACAGACTAATATAACAATAATATTTCAAACGAAATTTACGTATGCTAACTCTTAACAAGAACAATTTAAACTCATGGATAGGAAAATTATTACACACAAACCAGGATTCCTCCCATAAAAGTTTAACAACTGAACAGTTAGGATTAGGTTACAAGAACTATTGGAATGTCAAGAAATGTTGTAAAGCACTAAATATAAATACTAGCTGATAGCAGCCGTAATTCTCTTTCACTTCTTTCGTCTCCGGCCGTTTCCCGCAAATCAGAACGCTGCACTCACTTCGTACTTATCTGTACGTCTCATTCACACACAATCATACAGAACTTAACAATCTAATCAACAATAGCAACACACAGGTCAACTACCACTCATTCCAAAAATCCCAAGGGGTCCTCTACTTTGTCATGCCAATTTTTCTTTTTCCTTTTTCCTATTTTTTTTTTGCCTTTTGAAGTTACACTGCATGCACGCAACATTCACTCGCTTCGTCTGTTTCTGGTCAGTCTCCTCGCGGAGAACACGGAACCGCAGAGCGGGACTCCACAATCACTTCACAGCAATGCTGCGTCTCAGGCACGCTCACACATGCACTTGCACATTTAATTAGAAGCTTTTCTACCTTACGACATTACTGGATAATTTGCCTTGCCGAATAAGATCACGAGGTGTCATTGCAATACACAAAACATGAAAATGAACAAACCAACACAGAGCAAAGTGCTGTTCCAGGAATTCCTTTAACCAAACAAGAAGAAAACCAAAAGGAAACTTAAACGCTCCAGGTTCCGAAACCTTAGAAAACTCAAGAGTTCAGCTTTCCCAAATCTTCAAGTCGACAATCCTTAAGAAACTCGAAAGGAGGGCTTTCACTCTTCCCAAATCTTAAGGCACATATAGAAGTCGTCCCTTCTTTACTCCCAGCGAGTGACAGCATCCTGTCCTCGTCTTATGGGTTAACCAAACCATGCAAGACAAAGAGGGAATAGATTGATATAAATACCTTTTCTCACGAGTTAATTATATGAATATATAAATACCTCTGAATTTAGCAGAAGGTCCTTGTCCGCTGGTGTGTGAAGCCAAGGGATCGGGGAGACTTAGCCGACAGCAGATTCGGTCAGGGGCCCCACAAGTGTCCCCAGGTCCCCCAGATCCCAGCACAGTGGAGCGGGAAACCTCCTGGCTGACTCACCAAAAGTGATGCTGAAATTATGCCCCAAAAGGTGTAATGGAACCGCTCAGAGACAAGCTTTAGCGTTTAAGGAGCGAGGTATTTATTTCAGGCAACGATGGGGATCTCCCGGCTCGTGCCGGACAAAGAGTTCCAAAGCAGTCAGTGAAAAATCAGACTATTTATACAATTCGTACAAGAGATTACAACATCTTTACATGCATATTCATATTATTGCAACATCTAATTATACTATTCATAGTGGGGTTAGGGCGGAGTCAGGGGCAGAGTCTTCATTTTGGGGAGCTTTTTGGTGGTACATCCTGTTACTTCCTCTTCAGGGGTCATGTTTTTGCTCTTCTTCCTCAGGCAAACTTTCAAACTTTTCTTGATTTCTGCTGACTACAATGTATATTTGGCAATAGTCTCTGGACTCCTGCCCCTTATCTCTCCTTGTTTCTTTCCTATCTCTATTTACATAAAATTTACATTAGCTTGTTAGCATCTTCAGTGCTCTTTATCTTTCTGTGTTCTGACTGTATGTTCTTTGTGTCAGTATGTTAGCATTCTTTGGCTAGTTATTGTTTGCCGCTAGTCCCTGAATCCTAATTCTATATCTCTTAGCCAAAAGCATGCACTCTAAGTTAGCTCTTCAGGCCATGCTGTTTCATATCCAGGAGAGCAGCCACCTGCCACCACAGAATACCCTTCTACATGGCCAGTGAATCTGTGAGAACACACAAGTCACCAGGCAACTCCATTTTCTTTTTGAAACAATAAGCAAAGCTACAGTATCACTGGTTCAAGCAGCTCCACAAAGTAATTTTTTAGAAACAAAAGCCATTTTCACAAAGTTTTCAAGCTTCTCCAGCTATAGGCTAAGCACCAAGATCATCCCATCACACATTTTGTGCTGTCTCTTGACCTTGGAGCTATTCATGTACTCACTCTGACTCATGACACAGTGTACTGTGCCATATCCTGCTATAAATTTAATCTCCATATTTACATTTGAGTGGGAGACACTGAGCTGTCCACCAACGCAGCAATATACACACTCTTGTTTTGGGATCAGCTTCAAGTCATTAAAAAGCTGGTCACAAAGTACAACCATTTTCATATAGTGGTCACAGCTGACACTGTCTGACCTGCTGTAGACATCCAAATGAGTGCCATTACATATCTTACAAGCAAGTAAGCATGATTTCTGCATGCTACCCACTGCCATGTTCTCTCTGCACTGACAAAAATCACCAAAGCTTTTAAAGAACTCTGAATCAATTTGAACCTGCTCATTTTTACATAAATACTGTATACAGCTCCTGATGATGATATTCAAAGAATGTTTGTTCTGCTTTCCTAATGGAATTAGTTGCATGCTTTAAAATATCTCGATTTAGCATACAATACAAAGGACATAAACGTTCAGCATTAATTATCTTTTTAATGTTCAAGCAACCCCAGGCAAGATAGACCTTTTCAGAAGTTATTTATTTGGCAGCAGACACTGTCAGATCTTTTTCCTCACTATTTTTGCAGCAAGAGCTTTGGTAGATCCTGGGCCACTCAAAACAGAGTCACAGAATAACTGAGGCTGAAAGAGACTTCTGGAGTCAACTAATTCAGCCTGCTCAAAGCAGAAAAAAACCTCAGAAGTTGAATAAGATTGCCAAGGGTCTTGCACAAATATTTTTGAGACCACAGACACAAGACAGTCTCCTGTGAGGAAAAGCATGAAAGCAAAGGTGAAACTACACCACAGGACAAAAAGATAGATACCTCAGTTGTTTACATATTCTTTCCTACATATTCATTCTCCTTTACATCCCGGTCTAGCACAGATCCATTGAAGAACTTCCACCTAATCCATCCCCACACCAGGAAGCATACATATGCAAAAATCAACTTAGACAGATGTTCATTTCACCAATACTTAAAACTCCCAGATTTCAGAAGGTCCCAGGGTAGCTCTAGTTATATCAGGCTAACTGTACAGACAGCTTTCCCTTAAAATCTAATCCAATCTCTCCTTGCAAATACAACTCATCACATTCCTATCTTGTTAGATACTGAGAATAGCTGATCAGTATCTTCACTGCACCTACCTGATATATATTAACATATTTCAAACCATATTATCTTCTTTAAATTCAGTCCCTTTCATCTTTCAACACGGGGTATATTTCCTAGAACTCTGTTTTCTTTCCCATTAGTTTATCACTCTCAAAATGTGGTGGCAAAACTGAGTACTTTTGCATTTGATTCTTTGATTTTTCCCTTTTCTAACCACTTGTCTTCACTGAATTTCATCTTATCAGATTTTAGATAATTTCTTCAATTTACCAAGATCATTATAAATTCTAATTTTGTCCTCCAAAGGCTGACAGTCCTTTCTGACTTGGTATCTGCAAATCCTATAAGCATGCTTGTCCTCCCACTGTCAAAATAACAAATGAAAATATTGAATAGTACTGGACCCAAGACAGAGATTTCTGATGACCACACTAGAATGTTCTCTCAGCTTGACAAAGAGCTATTGATAGATTACTGAGTCTAGTTTTTCCACTGGTTGTGCCAATCTTATGTGAATTTTTCTTCCTGAGCTTACATACAAGAGTGCCACACAGCACTGTTCCAAGCCTTACTTAAAATCAAGACACATTACAGCTGTCACCTCTTCTTCTCCATTAGGCTGACAGCACAGAAATGGCTGTTCAAGTTTTAACACTAATTAAAATATAACATATCAATTTGAATATCATGTTTAGAAGTTGATCAGAAATAGTTATTCACACAGTTACATGTGGGTTCAGCTGCAACTGCAACATTTTTTGCCAGAATTTCAGTCTATGCCTGGCAGGGAGGAGTCCTGCATCAGACTCATTTGCCTCTCCTCAACACTAAGGAATCGCCAGTTGTTGGGGAACCTCTGTCCTGCACACTCCAATTTGCTGGTAGTGGGCTAAATCTAGACTCCTACTTCCCACTTCAAAACAAGGGACTTTGGAGTCAGGTGACATGGAGTGATTTTGATGTTTGTGTTTGTTTTTCTTAAAGGAATTCTATTGTGTTTCTTTTGTCTTCTGACATACCTTCTCTTACCTGTTGTGCAAACCTGTTGCTATTCCGACACTTCCAAAACCATGGGTTTGGTCTTTACTGTGATGACTGCTTTCTCCCCTGCCTTCTAGCTCTTGTTGCTCCTCCAGCAATGGGCTTATCCCTCAACCTCTTAGTCAAATATGTCCTACCTGTGCTGCTTCTGTCCCTTGCTCTGTTCTGCACAACACCTTTCTACTCCAATCTCCACAAAAACTTCTGTCCCTGGCACACCAGCTCGCTTCCACTGCCTTCCAGTTCACTCTTTTCCCAGTAACCATCAGAAACACACAAGATATCACAACAAGAGGCACTGTCTATAGCTTTGGGACTTTGAGGGTGACCTAAAGAGCAGAATGCCTGTTGCATTCTGAGATAAGGACTGAAAGATACTGTTATTCCATTTCTTCAGTTCTTATATGTGTCCCGTCTCCCTTTAAATTTGCCACAGCAAATCCCATACATTAAATGCAAACTGTAAACTCTTCTGGTTTAGGTTTAATTCTTTAGGGATATAGAACTACAAAAGCAAAAAGACAGAGTTTAAAAGAAAGTTTTATAATTCAGTTGCCATTTGCTTAAGGGACAAAGATAATATAGAGAGGGAAAATTAATAAGTTATTTCACAACAGTTCACCTTCCTGGAGAGCTTTGGTGTGCAGATAAGCAGAAGAGCCTTTGCTTCTCAGGCTAAGGAGTCTTCAGCCACTTTCAAAGCAAAAGCTGAGGGAAAGGTAGAACAGCTTCTGCCCAAGGTAACCACGAACTCTACCAGGCAACACTGAGGCCCTTCCTCCAATACACTAATTTGTCATAAGTGGACCCATCTTTTTTATCTAGAATGGACAAGTTTCAGTGGAAGAGTCTCAAAATTCACCACCTCTGTTGTACATTGCCACTACTGTCTTGGATGTACAGTCCAGCACAGAAAGAAGAATGAAAGAGAAGCAAAAGAAACAAGGTACACTGAATCAGGTAGTCAGCAAGCATGCAACAGAAAGAACCCAATTCCAAGGAGAAGCAAACAGATGAAGGTGGATTTCCACATTGGTGAAAGCTGGTACAGCTGCTGAAGTGTCAGTAACTACCTGCTACACAGCTGTAATTTCAACACAGATTCACAGCACTCACAAAGAGGAGCAGCTGAAACCAAGGATATTTAGAAGGCTAACAAACAAGAGTGTCCACAAATGTATACTTCCACATCATCATAATTCATTCCACTATAGACCCTGCACTTCAGCATGGAATAACCTTCAAAGAATAATCTTAAATCTCACATTTACATATATATTTCTATTCACCCATTTCATAGTCATATGAGGCACCAAGTACAGCTAAATGAAACTTCACTGATTTCTAAATACAAGCCATATGCTCAATCTTTCTGACCTCTGTCAGGTTCTGCCTGGTTTTTGCTTCAAAATTGTATGCAGTACTACTTGCATGTAAATTATGGCACAACATCCTAAAATAGGACTGTACTGAAAACTGGGTTTAGGGTTCTCCAGAGATGGCTCAAATTTAAGTAAACATTCAGATGTACTTTACAGATAGCCTGAAAAAATGTCAAATGTCTTAAAAATATCAAGCAATATTTGCAGTCACAGCCCCTCAGTACCTGCTCTATTTGTGCTATTTCCTATTGCAATTCTGCAAACGCGGCTGTAACCCGATGTTTTTGTACATGCAACTAGCAGGTTTAAACTGGTGAGTAATTTGATTTGTAACAAAATACAAAGCCAGCCAAACTGGTTCTGGGTTCAGATTTCTTTGTAAATATTGCATGTGTCTGGTTATAGCTTAAATTGTGATGTAAGGGCAGCCACGTGGCATCATCTGTTCATTGTCACCTGCACAAGTTCCCTGGGTGGAGCTGATGGGCAAGCTACATGCCTGGCCCTTGCATCTTGTAATTGGTTCCTACAGAAACTGCTGTAAAGCCATGAATACTACATCAAAATATAATTGCTTCCTCTGAAACTAGTAGTCTGGTGCATTTCAGAACAGGAGAGAAAATGCATAAAAACACAAGAGGACAGATTTATATTCAGGCCATTATATATTTGAATATCTTTTTAACCTTAAATGCAATAGACAATAGTGGTGGTATGGTTTTGAAAGAAATCAAAGATCTAAAATAATAAATGGCTTAAGCTAGCTAGATCTTAACTGACAATCATTTCCCTAGAACATACATTAGAAAAGTGATTTGCCAACACTGTAAAGTGACTAATCCTTAGAACAGCAATTTTTGGAGATCATGGATTCTCACTTGTCTAAATGCTTAAGTACTAAAGAACAAACAGGAACTAATTAAGACCATAATTGGTCTTGACGCAGTAAGCAGCATTAAACTTCAAAATCACATTCCTAATACTCACACTGGGGCCAAAACCAAACACTAATCAAAAAACTGTAGTAGTGTACTGTGCATTAAAAATACACTTTTTATACACAGGTGTTAGTTGGGGGTTGAAACATCTCTCCAAAGGCAAACATTAAGACTTTTAGACACCTAGCAAAAACATTCAAAACTGCAGTAAAGTAGCAGATACCCAGTGAATAGTGCTACCCTATTTCCCACAATAAGTGTGGTCACACTTCTGCCCTGATCCATCCAAACCTGCTCAGGAACCACATTGCTATCCAAACATGGCACTGCCCCATGCTAGAACTTCCCCCATCCTGACTCTTCCCAAACTTCTTTCCTTAAAACCCCTTTCACACACCTCTCTCTCTTCCCTTTGCAAGTCCCCCTCCTAGAAAGCCCTCAGCTTTTTTAGCTGTCTCACCCACATATCCCTTCTTCCTTTCACTGATTTGAACTTTCCAATCCATCAAAGATGCTTCTCAAAACTGTGCCACATTTCAATACTTCTCTACCCCTGTCCCTCACCAGCCTGTCATCTTTTCACTCTGCATAGACAAGACTGATACCCTCACTTCTGACCTTGACTCTCTCCTCCTGGTAAGCTCCTACCTGCCACTGGCAGTCAACAGTGCTTTCCTCTGGCTGCAGCAGTCTAGCTTTCCTCATTCCTGGCTGTCCTGCAGGCTCCCACCTGGAAAAGGTTTCACTTTCCCATATGGGTTGCACTCCTTGATACCACACACACACACACCTGATCACCTCAAAAGTCAAGAAAACCAAAGTTGATGGATAGACATAGGAAATACTCAAAACAAGCTTTAAAAAAGCTTTGCTGTATACAAAAGTAACAAAAGCTCTACTAAATAAGACAGAAGAGGGAAAGAAAGAAAGAATTCTCCAGCCTGATGTTAGACAGGATGGACTTTTTCTGCCATGGGCAGAAATTTGCAGCTTTTAAATCTTCTGCTGATAGCAGATCCAGTGTGACATTTCCACTCTCCATAAATTCCTGTGAA
The DNA here is from genome assembly GCA_013399015.1 of Galbula dea. Taxonomy (NCBI): domain Eukaryota; kingdom Metazoa; phylum Chordata; class Aves; order Piciformes; family Galbulidae; genus Galbula; species Galbula dea. Next base: position 480,111 of record VWZX01005568.1, read on the forward strand.
AATGTTTCCCCTCAGCCTAAAGAAGCTTGTCTTGCTTCTTCTTTACCTTCAGTATTCAGCTGCTGCCTTGTAGGGGAACTAATGAGACAACTGGCCACATTTCCTATGCATGTTTGCATAGGAAAGCTTAAGCACCTAAAGCAATCACATACAGATTTCCTGCCAGAGCAGAGCATCTTTGAATGGCTAAGAGGCACCTGAGAAGAATTGACTTATATAGGCTGGGTTTGTATATCTGTGTCTCCAAGGGACCCAGACATTAGTTTGCATTAGTACTGGGATATATGGGGAGCAGTATTGTGTCTTCTCTTCACTTTGTGCTGCTGCTTCCATTTGCCTTCCCATAAACTCCTCCCTAAATTTCATAGAATCATAGAATTATCACAGTTGGAAAGGACCTTCAGGATCATCAAGTCCACCCAACAACCCCACACTTCTCTTATCTCTAAACCAACTCCTGAAGTGCCAGATCTACCTATTTTTTTAAAAAACTCTAGGGATGGTGACTCCACCACTTCCCTAGGCAACCTATTTCAATACCTCACCACTCCTTCAGTAAAGAAATTTTTCCTAATATCTAATCTAAACCTGCCCTAGCACAACTTGAACCTATTCCTTCTAGTCTTATTGCTAGTCACAAGGGAGAAGAAGCCAACACTCACCTCTCTACAACCTCCTTCCAGGTAGTTGAAGAGAGCAATAAGGTCTCCCCTCAGTCTCCTCTTCTCCAGGATATACAACCCCAGCTCCCTAAGCTTCTCCTCATAAGGCCTGTTCTCCAGACCCCTGATCAGCCTAGGTGCCCTTCTCTGCATCCTCTCCAGCACCTAACTGCACACAGTACTCAAGACATGTCCTCACCAGTGCCAAGTACAGTGGCAAGATCACCTCACTGCTCCTGCTGGTCACACTATTCCTGATACAAGGCAGGATGACACTAGCCTTCTTAGCCACCTGGGTAGCTCATGTTCAGCTGGCTGTCAGTCAACCCCCCCAGGTCCTTCTCTGCTGGGGAGCTCTCCAGCCACTTCTCCCCAAGCCTGCAGCACTGCTGGGGCTTGTCATGACCAAAATGCAGGACCCAACATTTCACCTTAGTGAAACTTATACAATTGGCCTCTGCCCACTGATCCAGCCTGTCTAGGTCCCTCTGCAGAGCCTCCCTACCCTCAAGCAGGTCAACACTCCCACCCAGCTTAGTGTCATCTGCAAAGTTACTAAGGGTGCACTCTACCCCCTCATCCAAGTCATCAATAAAGATGTTGAACAGGAGTGGTCCCAGCACTGACCCCTGGGGAACACCATTCATGACCAGACAGAGTTTAAAGGGCACATTACTGCCAGAAGACTTCTTCTAAGCACACATCTAAAACACAGCACACTTAAGGACCTGTAGCAAGTCAGCTACACATTTGATGAAATAAGGAGTCTTCATTTCTACAAAAGCCTTGTCTCTTTCTGGTAGGCATGGTCGAGGCAGGAAGGTGGATGAAGCTTTGTGAAACTGCTGGGAAGGCACCAGGGAAAAGCAGTAGAGTTTTTGCTTGTTATTGCTCTAAATCTCCTTTTGCAGCTCTGCAGAGACTCCTTGGGAGATTACTTATGGACACGACCATGTTTGTTTGAAAACTCTCCCAGTGAGAGGTAATTGTTTCTGCAGCCTGATAAAGGCAATGAAAGTTAATCAGGCATATCACTACTTAATCCTTAATAGATGCTGGTGCAGAGGACAGAGAAAAAATCCCAACTCTTAAATCACTGTACTCATGACACAAGATTACAGAAGTGCCCCGTACTGCAGCTAATTAGATATGGCACTGGATCAGTGCTAATGAAATTAATTCCTTCTTTTTCCTAAATGAAGATATGAAGGGGAAAAATGCATGGGGTGGGGGGAGGGCAAGATGGATTTGTTACCATTTATTCCTGTGGTGTATCCCTCCAACACAAGGATAACATTATTTATTATTCTTACAATACTACTCAGAGACCTCTTTAAATGCTTCTAAATTCTTAAGGAAATGCAGAGTTTGAAAGGTCAACTTGAGGACACTGCAGTTGAGCCAGTACCTATTTCAAGCCCAAAATCCAATCTATCCACACAGAAGAGTAGAACCTCCATGGATCTGAAGTGACAGACACATGGTCCTGTACAAAACTCATCTACAAAGACACTAACATGACTTGCACTCATTACACTGGCAATTCTAACTGGAATTCTAATAGGAAACATAACCAGGAAGCTGATAAGATTTTTGATCAGGCCATTCACACACTGTGCAGATACTCTTGAATGATCCATATAAATGAGTATATTCAATAACAGAAGACAGAATATTAAAAACATACTCCAAATTACATGTACATATTATACCATATGTCCAGATGGACACCACCATGCCAAAAGTAGATAGCTAATCTTGAATCGTATGCAGACTAAAAGCTTCCCTCACAATTAAATGAGAAAAGGAGTTTATTTTAGTTAAGCCTGACTTTGCACTGATCATTGTGAGCTTATAGTTTACACATCCCCTTTTGCACAATAATTAGGAGATGAGAAGAGCTGCAGTCAGGACAGCTACATCCCACCAAGTGATCTGTGCTTGGGATTCATGTTTCCAGTTGGTTTCCACCATGATGTTGTGTTTACTGCTGACCATCTGTGTTCCCATGGAGGAATAGCAGCATTTCATTTTCTGGAATAAAAAGTTGGAGTTATAGACCTGAAGAGAATTGTCTATAGGAGCCATATCTGAGTGACAGTCAAGTCTGGGGCAAAAGTGAAATGAAAAAAGAGGGCAAAATTAAAATTCTTTAAGATTCTTGACTTGTGTTACTTTGACACTACTGAGAATCCTTTCAAACATATCAAGTTCCCCTTCTCCCTTTCTTCCTCAGTCCTGTTAGTGATGACCTCTTCCAAGGCGTGGAGTATATCATATTAACCCCTTTCCTTCCTCTGTTCTCTTCAGGGATGTCTCAAGGTAAACATGACAAAGATAACTAATGGGTCAGAGCCTCATGAGGATAAGTGCCAGGAAAACACTGTTTTCCCCAGGGAAAGCAGTGCTTTCATCAGCATCTGCACATGCCTTGAGATCAGGCTGCATTGGAAAGCAAAGTTTATATTAATTTTATCCTTGTTTTCACTCCCCTTTACCACCATCAATTGAGAGCAAGGGAGGTTTTTTTGTCTTCTTTCCCCTCCTTTTAGCACAAATGGGTCAGTGAACTTCACAGCTTGAAACCTTGACAGAACCATCTGTTATTCATTAAAAGCCATTAGTGACAATGATAATGGCACTAATTAGGCTATGTGCAAACATATACATGCTTCAGCAGCTCCGGAGCTACAGGCAATCAAAGATCCAGATTGAACCAGCTGCTGAGCAGTATCGATGAGCACTAACACTCCCCACCACATCCCAAAGTACAGGGACAGGCAGTCAGCATCCAGCTGGACAAGTGGAGCAGGTGCTTCTGATGGGACAAGGTCTTCTGCCTTTTTTCCCCATTGTCCTTCCATCATTTCCTCTGTTGTGTGACTAGAATAGTTATGGTCAGAAAAGATCTCTGAGATCATGAGTCCAACCACTAGCCCAACACTACCATGCTCACCACTAAACCACGTGTCCAAGTACTGCATCTACACATTTTTTGAACACTTCCAGAGACAGTGACTCCACCACCTCTTTGGGCAGCCTGTTCCAATTCTTGATAACCCTGTTGGTGAAGAAATTCTTCCTAATACCTAATCTGAACCTCCCCTACCACACCTTGATACCATTTCCTCTTGTCCTATTACTTTTTACTTCGGAGTAAGAGACCTACCTTGCTACAACCCCCTTTCAGGCAGTTATAAGAGTGAGAAGGTCTCCCCTGAGCCTCCTTTTCTCCAGACTAAACAACCCCAGTTTGCTCAGCCACTCCACATAAGACTTGTTCTCTAGAACCTTCACCAGCTTCACTGCCCTTCTTTGAACAAGCTCCAGCACCTCAATGTCCTTCTTGTATTAAGGGGCCCAAAACTGAACCCAGTATTCAAGGTGTCACCATGGGGATGATTGGGAAACACCACCACAGGCTGTGAGCATGTGTACTCCATCACTATCTGTCATTTTTAGTTCTCCTATGGGTTTTCCTGCTGGAAAAATAAAAGATTCTGAGACCAAACCTGATAATGTCTCAACTATGAAGACAAGGACCACCTAGTCCCCAGTTTCAAAAGATTAGAAAGGTCCCCCACTGCTTGTATTACCATTCACCTTACAGTCTAGGGATTATCATCTCACCTGAACAATAGGGGCCGTTTTTATTGCTTAGTCTGCAGTCTCACAGGCCCCAGACAGTAAGTCTTAAACAGACTAATCCATGCCTACCGTTCTTCATGATCATAACATTATATCAGCCAGGCTCCCAAAGCTCTCTTTTCAGTTTCAGAGGATGAATAAGCAGGTCAGAAGTGGTTTCTTGATATTCTAGTATTTAATAAACAATGTTAGAAAGCTGTAAAATCACCTAGCTGGTTTGCAGAAACAGCTGGTAATGAGACATGTCTCCTGTGCACTGGTATGAAAAAAAAGCAACTGTGGAACACATGCACTAGTGCATCTATTAAAAAAAAAGTAACTGGGCAGTTTCAAAACCAATACACAGCTACATTTTTTTCTGCTTTATAGAAAGTAAAGTTTTGTTTTGTTTTCACAGTGAACTTTTTGGTTTTTTTTTAACACAAAGTGCAGCATAAACCACAGGAGAACTCAGCAAGAAGAGTCCAGTGATGCTATAGGACAACACTATGAATTTTTCACACAGGTGAGTGTGACATATATTGTCTTGAATCATGCCTGCTTATATGTGAAGCTCAAATAAAACTGATAGCTTGGTTTTAAAATCTTCATGTTCTGACCTCCAGGCAATGCAAAATAGAAATTTAATTTTTAAAAAAAAAAATCACTCTCTTAGAAAGCAGGAGCCTGGCAGTGTCACAGTATCTATGTTTTAACAGCCTGGGTTTCCCAAAATGTATCAGAGTCATTTGTTCCAGTGGTCATTTTGTATGCTTTATGCTTTTTTGAAAGACACATGATCCATAAGCCTCCTGAATCAGCTTTCACCTTCCACCATTGCCCCTGTCCTCTCTCAGCCCTGCCCCAAGCTACAGCAATATTTCTTTGTAGTCAGATGTTAATAAAATGGTGTCCCTCTCTGGAAGCAACTCATTACCCAAGCAAGTTGAAGGAGGTTATCAGGAAGATGGTATTACTGCACAGTGACCTGTAAAGGTTATTACTCCAAGAGAGGAGATCATGAGGAGGGAGTACATGAGGAGATGCCTATGGCAGAGCAGAGCCCTTTCACTATACAGCCAACACCTGCTTTTGTACAGTTTTGTTCCTTTATTCCCTCTCTTCCCCAGAGGGTTGGGTTGAAGCTACCTGCTGATCTGTGAGGGGTACCTCCTGACACATAGCACTAGGCTGTGGAAAGGCTAACTCCCTGTGGGCAGTGAAAGGAGAGATGCATGTGCAAAAGCACCAGCAGCACTTTCCTGACTACATCGAGGATACAGGAGGAGCAGCAGGGAACACCTGTGTGCCAGGTATGCTGGGCTAAGCAGACTGAGCTCTGTGACCAGATCCTGATGCTTTGTGTTGAAGTGAAGAAACCTCAGTTGTGTCCCTGCAGGGCAGGAGTGCCAGCCATGAAAGGCCAGGCTGGCTTATGAGGAGGCCTATGTGAGTCAGTGTAAGTGCATAAGGCTGGTTAGTCTGGACCAGAGGAGGTGTCACAGGGCAGGCCATGCACGGTGAACTCTTCCCTGGGCACTGTACTCCATCCCTGAGAGCACACACAGAAACAGCAGGGGACCAGAACTTACTGCTCTCCTGGGACAATCGGGCTATGGGACAGGGGAGTGCTGAGGACTGAGCCCTTGATCTCACCACTGCCAATATTTGTGAATACAAGGCTTTCAAACAACAAATCTAGATGAAACATGTCAGCAAATTCAGACAAGCTGAGTGATGGTATACTATGAAAATTGCATAGGGTTTTTTTTTCAATCAATTCATTAGTCACAAAAAGATTCACAGCTGAACTCAGGTCTCATTTTATCAAATACCTCCTCTCTCCTCTTCCTTTTCTCTTTTGTCTTGCCTAGACCACCAGGTCTTCAGAACAAAAGCTGCCTCTTCCCAGCCTCCATAGTACTACAGAAATTCACCACACTTATACCCAGAAAGCTCCTTATTCTGACAAGAGTCCCCAGGCACCTTTCTAATTTCAGTAACTTTGTCAAGCCAAAGAAATTAAAAGGAACCAAACAACTCCCATTCATGTTGCTGAGATTTGAACATGCCAAAAGTATAGATCAGAAAGATCAAAAGCTGTTAAAGTTTCTGTGGCAGAGCAGACTTAGTGATTACCTCTAATAATTTATATGTAAACTTCAAGTTTAACAAGAAAATTGTGGATGGGAAGCACTGTGTTAGCATAGGGATCCTATCAGTGTATAGGAAAGGGACAGCCCTGCAACACTGGCCAGAGCTGCCCTAAGCTCAGGTGGCATTTGGAAACAGCTCACCCAGGGGATGCCTCCAGTGTGTAGAGTTGGCAGATGTTGAGCTGATTTTTACCTGTACTCTGAGACATCCCAAAAATCTGATAACTTCATTAGCACAGCATCGAGCTTGAATTAATTACCACATAATTGATTTTAATTCAGGTTTTGGTTGGCAATACAGGAAACCTGAATTTTGGACTCCTTCTAGCAGCTTATTAGTGGCATGACTGCATAATGCAAAATAATCAAGTGGTATGATACTGGTTCACATTTCTCATTCATATTCCTGCTGGTTCACGTTTCATACTGCTAAGGTAGGGTAGGAGGCGTAGACTTCTTGATGGGGGCACCCCAGATTCAGGCTTATTTCTGGCTAACAATTCCCTCAGCTTATGACATGGACAGTGAGTACTCATTTTAGTCCAGGGGTTTACAGATATTCCCCAAAGTAGCAAGATGCCTATCCTGCTTGCATTGGAAAACTTTCCTCTTCCTGTAGGGGTAGCATAAGCATTCTTGAAACTAAGAAGGGAAGGCTCCTGGCCTCTGGAAGAAAGGATTGCAAAGTCTAATCTGCCATAATGGATTAATGCTGTCCTGAAAAAACACACAGGGCTGAGCTTTCAGAATCTTTCCTCTTCAATATCTAGGACAGTGTTGAAAAATGCATGTGCCACCATTGCTGAGAAATGGACAACTTCTTTCCATTCCTCTTCCATTTGCTGGGTAAACAGGCCAGTCGCAGAGTCAGCAGCCATGGCAATTTCTGAATCAATATTTATCAAGCCCTTCTCCAACTGCTATTTCACGCCTCATTGGTCAAAGAGCATCCTCTCCAAGTGAGCCAGAAAAGCCTGACCTTGCAAATGACAGAGGAGCTGCTTGAGGATCACAAAGTGGAGCAGCTCCTCTAGCTTTAGGAACAAATTTTTAAACCCCTCCCAATTCATATGGGTGTCCTCATGGCATTACAGATTCTTCTTCCACCCCTTTCCTTTCTCCCATTTCTTCTTTCAGCAGCAACCCTTAAAGCTAAAGCTTCATTTAAGAGCCCTAAACAAATGGCTTGTTCATTAGCAAAAATCAAGCTACACGTAAAGGACATTAAAAGCCATAGATAGCCCCAAGGGAATCTCTTTTGAGTTTGGCTTTTTTGTCTGTACTTCTAATGACATAGAAGATTGATTTCTTCCTGCCCCTCCCCTAGGCATAACGAGTTCACAATTATTGCATCAAATAAAACCAACTGCAACAATTAGGGGGAAAAGGCATTTAGGGGGCATAAATATGCTATCCTGCATCCTAGAGCTCCACAGAGGAGACTACAGAAGGCAGAGAAACCTGAGAGCGGTCAGATACTGTAGCATCAGCTCTGGAAAACAGATTGCCAAAAATCAACCAACAGCTCAGGGACATCTGAAAGGAAAGAAAGCATTGTCCTTCCTAGCAAAAGAAAATAACTTGTTATAAAAACAAATATGCCCCTGAAGAGGTGAAGTGGTGTTGCTTACCAGGACACCCTCTGAAGTCTATGGATTGCCTCTAGGAACCATTCAGGCAAACTAGCATGAACTGTGCACTTCAGTCCAGAAAGGATCAAGTGTGCCACACTTCTGGCACCACAGTATGTCCCTCTGCTACAGCTTGACATGTCTGAGGTTTTCTGGGAAATTATATGTGTACCTGAATACCCCAGCAAAATATACACCGATGGCAAGACGTTGAGCTGATTTTTACCTGTACTCTGAGACATCCCGAAAATCTGATAACTTCATTAGCACAGCACCAAGCTTGAATTAATTACCACATGGCAAGGAGTCTTTCTTGGCAGAAAGGGACTGAAAACAAACACAATCAAAAAAAATCACAGAATGCCAGGGGTTGGAAGGGATCTCGAAAGATCATCTAGTCCAACCGCCCTGCCAGAGCAGGATTCTTCCCTAACCAGGAATCAAACCCAGGCCCCAGTGGTGAGAGCACCAAATCCTAACCACTAGACCAATCAGTTGACCCAATGCAGATGTGAAGGATCAAAGAGGAGTCAGTGCTCATTCTTTTTCTCAGGCAGAATAGAATGTCTCCAAGCACACAAGGAAATAACATCTTCAAGTTTTTTCTGAGTCCCAAGCTAAGCAGAGTATTTCTGGATCTTTGACCACTGTAGTGTAGATGCCTTAGGCCTTCTCTGTACAAGACTATTATTCAAAACAAAACAACAAACAATACTCTTCTGGGAACACTTCTCCCAAGAAAGTTTCCCTCTTTTGCATACAAGCTAATATAATGCTGCTCTTTTTATTTTCATTATTTTTTTAGGGTCCAGCAATAACTTAGTTCTTTTCAGCTTTCCTAAACAGGTCCTTCCAGTTCTTCAGTCTCTCTGACTCTTTTTCTGAGCTCTACTCAAGAAATGACATCACCATATGTCACTACTACACTGCAATCTGCATTTGAGACTCTCTATTCATTCAGATGGTAGTCATCTTCAGGGGAGGTTTGACATGGGACAAAACTCTCAGTTCCTGGTTACATACAGTGATACAGCTCATCACCACCTCTAACCCTGGAAAGAGGTCACTGTCTGCACAAACCCAAGTCCAAAGACTCTAATTGGTGCTTTGCTCCTAAGGAGCCTGAGCTGACCTCTCTCAGCTTCTTTTGTACAGGTTTATTTCTCTAGTTAAGCCATGTTTCATAGGATTTCCCTGCTAGAGTTCTGTTGTATTGACTTCTATCCAGATGTGAAGACTTTTAGTTGCCTTTGTAGTTATCTGGTCCTCACAGCACTTTCCACATTAGCAGCATCAGTGACCTAATGGGCTATTTGTTATTTCCCAGATCATTAGTCAAGGCCTTGAACAGAACAAGCCTTTCAGCAATATTCATCTCTACCCAGGACACTGCTCCTCAGCTTCATTGCTACTATTTACCATTTCCTTACATGCACAGCCCTCCTGCTCACTCACAGTCCATGTGTTACATACCAATGCAAATGCATTTTTTCATTGCTTTTGCTGTGTACAAATGCTTAACAGAATCCCAAGTGTTTGGGATTTTGCATTTCTGCCAGCTAATCAATTAGCACCATGTTTTCCATGAGATAGATAGAGATAGATATAGATATGGCACAGATATAGCAGTTACTGCAATAAAAAAAATTTAAAAAACACTAAAAAACCCTGAAAAAAAAATCTTATTCCATCAGAAGTGCAATGGAAGAAGTTTGGTTTCTTATGCATTATCTCCTGCTACATTCCCATCCACATCTCCTAAACCTGACTGGGTAGTTTCAGGCTCCTGTGCCTTTTCCCCTTTTATGGAATGGCATGCCAGAAGGGCAGGATGTTTCCATGGCCAGTGTGGATGTACAGTGCTACTGAATGGCCTGCCAGTAGGCACATGCTAACTGGCCAGCTAGTTCCTACAAGACTGGGCAGACATGGGCAGAAATAGCTGAGCTGTTCTCAGCAGAGGCACTAATGGATACCTACTTCTGTATTCAGCCACCAGTTCCCATGAAACACATAGGGATTTGCATTCTGTTCTGTTACAATGGCTTCAAATTGAACTGTGGGTTCAAATGTCATTAGAGAAAGGTCTGAAGGGTAGTAGAATTCCCCAGACCTCATTCATGAATGAATCAGCCTCAAAACACAGAATCATTAAGGCTGGAAAAGACTTCTAAGACCAAGTCCAACCATTGACCCAACAACACCATGCCCACTAAACCATGTTGCAAAGTGCCACATCTACATTTTTGAACACCTCCAGGGATGATGACAGCACCACTTCCCTGGGCAGCCTGTTCCAATGCTTAAACAATTTGTGTCAGTCTGCATTTCAGCAATGATTTGGGAGTCAGTCACAGTGGCAGATGCACCTCACAAGGATCCTAAAGCTCAGCAAGAGCAATCCCTGCAGTCAAACTCTGTGCAAGGCTAGGGTTCAGAAGTTTGAAATTGAACTGGAGAAAAAAAATGTATTTTAAAAGGTGAATTTTACTGAAGTGAGATGATATCAGAAGACCTTAGGAGGGTTTCCCAGACTAACAGTCACTGGCAAGTCCAAAGTCTGAACCCCCACAAAAACAGCAAGGGGGACTTGGTCATGGTAACAGAGGAAAAAGAGGGGAAGGGTTGCACAGAGATAATTGTCACATACTTCCTCTGAGAGCTTGGCAACTACCTTAGCAGTCTGTGCTGTATTTTCCCATCTGTCAAACAGGAGAAAGAAACAGACCATTTCAAGCAGGCAGTAAGGCTGCTTAGTGCATTAATGTTTATAGGTTGCTTTGAGATACACTGATGGAGAATTAAAAACCCAAAAACATTGGAGGAGATGAGTTGAGGATCAATTTTGAAGCATCAACTTTAAAGCTGTTCATCAGGGTTCAATTCTAGGGCAGGTGCTCTTCAGCTAATTATTTATCAACGATCTAGATGCAGTATTTGAATGCACTATCAGCAACTTTGCTGATGATCCCAAACTAGGAGAGGTGCTGTTGACTCTCTTGAGGCACAAGAGGCCTTGCAAAGGGATCCAAATAGACTGCAGCATTGGGCTATGGTTAATGGGATGAAAAGTAACAAGTCAAAATGCCAGGTTCTGCACCTAGGACAGAGTAATGCTAGATGCAAGTATAAATCGGAAGAGGAATGGCTGACGACTTTGGGCTTGTCTAGTTTTGAGAAAGGAGGCTGAGGGGCTGCTCTCTACAGCTTTCTGAGGAGGGGAAGAAGAGAGGGAGGTGCTGAGCTCTTCTCTCTTAAATTCAGTGATAGGACATGTGGGAACAGTTCAAAGCCACACCAGGGGAGGTTCAGACTAGACATTAGTAAGCAATTCGTTAATAATACGGTAGTCAAACACTGCAACAGGCTTCACAGAGAGGTGGTTGGTGCTCCAAGCCTGTCAGTGTTTAAGAAGCATTTGGACAACATCTTTAATAACATAAATTATCTTTGTCAGCCCTGAATTGGTCAGGCAGTTGGACTAGATGACTGTTGTAGTCCCTTCTAACTGAAATAGTCTAGTCTAGTCTACACAGCAGAGTGCACAGGCAACAAAAGCATAAAGCAAGTCTTTCAAGTTTGCTATGTCAGCACAGAGCTCTGGGACAAGAAGTTTCCTCTAGACAAGTAGGCCTTGCTGGCTTACCTTCCCCAGATGATTCAGAAACTCTGGCTAATGTACAATACCACCAGTGATATTTTCATTTTCTGTTCTTGGCTTCCTTCTCCACCCACCTCTCCAGAAAGGGCTGATTTGCTCCAACATTTCACTACAAGCTGGTGCACCCCTTTTCACTGCTGGTGCCAACCAAGTCTCCCAAACAAGGCTGCATTTGACCTTCAGAGCCCATGAATCAAACATCATGGTGTGACCAACTCATAGCCTGCTATTCATGGGAATATCAGTGATGAGGTTACTCAGACTGCCAGTCAACCATATGACTGCAGCATCCAAAATAGCTTCCAAATCAAATCAAGTGTAATAATATATTGGTGACTCGAGAGAGAAAAGTCTTTTCTCTCTGAACAAATTTATTTACCTCTGAAATAAAGAACTTCTAATTTCAGTCTCACCTCCTCTGCTGCTGCTGACATGAAGCTGCTAAAAGCAGAGATGGCATGTAGCAATGTCCTCTTTGGGCTAAACAAAACTTCATAATAAATAGGTGGATCTCAGACAACACCTGTCTCAGCTGGGGAGATCTTACTGCAGAGACAGGTTTCCTTGCTGCAGGCCAGTCAGGGCCCTGGTAGTAACCACATGAACACACACTTCTGTGCTGTCAAACAACACTACAGCAGGGGTGCTTTTGTGGGCACCATGGAAATCATACGGCCACATATGAATGTGCACATGAAAGGGTGGAAATCAGAAGGCCATACCACATAAACAATGAAGTTGTGAGCTGGGTCCATGCTCTATATGCTTATTATGAAGAAAAACACTTGTCAAGTTACAATATGCTAAGAAAAGTTGGGAGGGAGAGCTCCTCTAATCTCCTCACACATGCCTCTTCAGAAAGATTTTGCTTATAGGATTCCTAGAGGTTTTTTTCACATGTGTACACATGCACACAAAAAGCAGTTAACTGTGAAACACTTAAAGCAGGACTGGCATGAAGCACACCTGCTGCATTTATGCCATCTGTTGTGGCTGCAATTTTACAGTAAAAGGTAGTGAAGGGCTTACAGAGAGGTTGCCATGTGGACAGTAAGATGAGCTCACCCAGAAAAAGCATTGAGAACTGGATACCCTCCTGAACAACCCAGGAATTAACTGATTTTCAGGCCTAGAGCAGAGCAGCAAGCAGCTCTGTGCATAGCCATAAATGACAGGCATACAAACTGGAAAAGATTCTTTGCAGTCTCATTTTGGCTTTCTGTGAAAAGGGGGGAAAAAGAAAAAATCAAAAAGATACATCATAACAAAAACCTGTTAGAAACCTCCTCAGGCAAGGAATATGGCAAGGACTAAAAGCTTTGACAGCATTTAGACCCCTAGCTACACAAATCTCTTCTAAAATGAAGCAGCCTCTAGAATAGATAGATCAGACAATGACAAATCAGCAGTTACAAGTTCATGATCTTTCAGATAAGACAAAACTGGGTCCCGACCTTGTGTGATTATTAAAGATCTCATACCATGGTTTGCAAAAAGATGGTTGTTAATCCCACTGGTCTGGAAACAATCCAATTTAGGTAACTACCTAAATCAATCTTAGAGATGTATCTCAATACAGTACTCTCCTCTGTTCTCCAGGCTAAAATAGCTTGTGACATTTCTGTGTACTGTAATACATGACTAAAAGAGTCCTCCCTACCTCAGCATGAGGTGAAGCAATTTTTGCATATGCACTCACTGTCACACCTACAATAGGGTTATGAACCTTATTGTTTGCTAAGGAACTTGGACATGATAGTGCAATGGATAAGGAATTTATTGCAGTGTTAAAAGTGGTTCAGTTTTTATGAAACTCTTTCCACGCTATAAAGTAGCTAGAAATTACAGCTTCCCAAATTTTCAGTGCTAACAGACAAACTCCAAATTCCAAAGAGTAGAATGCTTATGCCCTTGACACTGAATAAGCCTATCAGACAATATTCAAAAAGAGATGGTGATGAGACCAGGACAGACTGATATCATCTGAGTTACAGTCACTGAGCACATCAATGATCAGCAGGTGAATCTACACATGGTCCAAACCAGTAAACTTTCCAAACATAAGGACACACTCTTTGTTAGGCATTAAAAGGAAAACACACAGGTTCACCCCAAGCACAACTTCCAGTTTCCACCCAGGATGACTCATAAGCATGTCTTATTTTCAAAATTTCTTTGCAAATAGCATCCCCAGGGTTCCCAAAACTCTTTTGGGTTCATTCAGTATGGAAATCCACAGGAGTCAATGAGAGAACAGGTAAAAAAAACAAATAACAGAAGCATCAACTGTGCTATTCAGTAAGCAGTTAGTCTCCAAACATAGTCAATAATTATCTCTCAGGCATAAAGCAGCAATAAAATCCCAACTGCACACACCACTTGAAATATGAATGCAGTAAAAGAGCACAGAATTCTTACTCTAATAAAAATGTAAGAGGCCAATCACATCTGTCATCAGAAAGATTAAGCTTTGAGAGACAGTGTCTTTAACAGGAGCATGGCTGCACACACCTAAAAATGCCTGGACCAGGACATGCTTCTGGATACTGACAGCAAAGGCTGATTCTGAACTGACCTCTCCATTCACAACTACCTGCAAGGGAGGTATGTTCTTTACAGTTAAATGAAAAGGAGAGCTTGTTATCAAAGCAGCACCCAATTATGATTACTAACAGCACTTACCTCTCGTGATCCTTTGGCATTACAAAACAGAGCCTGTGATTCCATTCTCATTAAAATAGAAGAATAGATTCCATGGGGAAAAGATCAAGGCTAATCTACAGATTATTTCAGAGAGGTTCTCACCTGCACCTTCCCAAAGCAGAACATTCAAGTTTTCTTCACCAGGAAATCCTACTAGGTGACCATTTTCCTGGTCCTTACTATCCACCTACCTCAACAGTCTCACTACCTGACCAAAAGCCAAACACAACTTATTAAAAGGATCCAAGAACAAGTTTCTTGTGGTGAAGCTTGCTTCTTTGATGACCCTGCAGAATACAAGCACAACAGCTTTTTTCAACATATTCAACTTCTTGGTAAAACATTATGCACTGAAGTCAAGACAGTACAACCCCAGCAGGACTCTCATGCTCACTCTTTCCTGTTCCTTTCACAGTGGGAACAAAGCTGGCGAGCCAAAAAGGCATAAGTGAAGTTTAGCTTACAGTACAGAGTAAGGAGACCTTAGGAACATTTTCCAGTTACTGATTTAGTACAATTTGTTGGAACAACATGTGGTTACCAAGAAAGGAGCCTGAACTAAACCACAAACTACATTTATCACACTCTTAACCTTTTTCCTATAACAATTAATTCTTCGTAAATACTCTGTTGAGGATGAAACAGGAAATAAGAATTCCATTTTGGGTACAATTTTGACACTGCCACATTTAAGTTCACTGTAGCATGAAAAGTGGAAACACCAGAAAATTAGGAAAAACTTTCACATTGGAACAGCTGCTAGCTCAGTAACTAGGGACTTCCACATCATGAGAAATTACACTAACTTCAGGCTATTGGTCTTTCTGGGGTGCATCATATTTTCTCTCTAGTTTAGACCAGAAACTGCATTCTGGAAAATGTTCCTGGCAAGGGTTAGCCTGATTATAAAACTGCATTTTCTGCTTAAATAAAGGCCAAAGATTCAATGCTAGCTGCAAGGCTTACTGCTTCTTTCTTCCATTTGCAGCTATAGGAATTACCAAAAATAAACAGCTACAGAAAGCAGCAAGAAAAGATATCTGGTTCAAAGGGAAATTTAGGTTGTAACACTGAGAACAGTTTCTCAATCTCAAGAGTATCCTGGTAGCAGAAGAGACTCATACAAGGAGTCAATTTATTTTCCTAAAGACAACACTGGCAATTATATACTAATTCTAGAGAAGCTCCACAAAATGCACATGAGCACACCTGCTATGCTTCTCCTACACTGCAATGCTTGGCTTTTATGGTGCCAGTCTATGATGAGAATGAAATCGTTGACTTGGGATACACAGGAGTAGTTATTCACTGTCACTGATGACTACAAATACCCAAAGTTCTGCATCTTATTTTTAACTTGCAAATTGTACCATTACAAAAAATACAAACCCTCTCCCCCCAAAGAAACTAAGCTTCAGAGATAGCTATAAAATATAAAACTCACTGATAAGAACTTGTTGTAAAGAAGCATGGTCAGTAAGCCCAAAACAGTATGAAACAAAAAGAGGAAGACACCAAAAAGTATATTCCACATCCCCCTCCTTTTAACAGTGGACAGACAGGAGGAGAGCAATGGCAGCTTCTGCCCAAACAGTTTCATAAATCCAAACCTGATCAATCTTACAGCAGACAGTACCAAGAGGAACACAACTGAGCCACCATCTGTGGCATCTTCTAGGTGGCAGCACAACATTTTATGAGTGAGCTGACACTCAAGTCAGAGACAAAAAGACACACAATGCTTTAGCAGAAACTTCTGCATCATTCTATATTTATTTTTTTTTATAATCTATTATAATCTATTGATGCCAGGAATGGCAAGCTACATTTTGGTGAAGGCTAACAACATACCTGGTTGCACAGCACACTTGTGTGGCCATCTGATATCGTTGTGGTGTGACACAAACCAACTCCCCTCTGAAACTACAATTCACTACTGGCAATGCAATACCTGAAATTAATGCAGACCTCTCTGCACTTCCTGCTGCTCTGGAGAGATCAAAGAGCCACCCTGAATGTGCAGTGTGAATGAAGCTGCTAACAAAACCCCATATGTGCTAAGACAGCCTAGAATATCATTTTGGAAATGAGAATGTGAGGTATTTTGTGAGGCAAAAACTTAGCATGGTCAAAGCAGTAACTGTGAAGAAAAGTCACTTGACACCCAAGCGCCAGTCTTCTTTCCAGCAGACAGATCTAATCGATTAATTGCTAAAGTCTCTTCAAATCCCTGCCAGCTCAGACCCAAATGTCGTGGTGTGCTTACACCACCTACATGGCAGGCAAGCTGAAGCTTAAAAGTGAAGTTAGAGCCTTCTTTGCTGTAAGGTTTCCAACTGGGCATGTTGTGTATGTTATCTATGGACATCTGCCCAGACCTTCAGATGAACACCCCAAGAGACTTAAGCTTCCACCTCAAACTCAGCAGCGGCATCTCAGCCTTCCAGTTTAACTAATGAATTACTGATTGCTTCTGCAAATAGCTAAAGAGTGAGAAAAGCCAACAGAGAACTAGAAGTTACTACAATGGGGTAAAATTCAAAATAGAAAGGTAGAGAAATGAGGGAAGGAGACCCTAGTGAAAGACAACTGGGACAGGGAAAAAAAAAAGAACACACAAGGGGAGTACTGGGGGAAGGGAACACTGTGGAAAAAGAAGGGGAACCACAAACCTCACCTCAATATGAGACACACAGAAACAACAGCACCTGAAAGCTGAACCACCCTCCATACTCGCTGGCTCACTCAATCCTCCCCTTTGTCCCTTCCCAAAGTCTCAGACTGGCCAGGGAGTCCTCACTCCTACACCATGGTGAGACCTCTAGCACTCACCTTCCCACTTCCCTATCCCCTCGGTTACCACTAGGATTGGGCTTCTTCTGCCTTCCACCTCCACACCAAGCATCTAGAGGAGCCATAGCCCCAAAACCACAGCAACCATCTCAGCTGAACAAAAGCCTAGCTACAACTGGAACACATCAGCCCTGACCCCAGCCCACAAAACACAGTTTAACTCTGCTCACCTTGATCCATGGCCTCAACAGCCCCTGCCAACCACCCGGCACTCTGGGAAAGCAGATACAATAGATGAAGCACAGTATTTTCCTCCTGTAGAGGAGGATGATGTTGCTGCTGCACCCACTACAAGCTCACTGAGGGCTGGTGCTGGACCCAGGTGTAACCCATTACCTACTCAGCCCCACAGCTGCTGCACATCAACATGGGCTCCCATCCCCCAGATTATTCCAGAAAAACTCCTCCCAGCATTAGTAACCAACTAATGTACCAACCTCAGACTTCAGCATACACTGCCACACCTGTGGCTGTGCTTTGACATCAGTAGTGTTTCCAGGTCACACAAGCCCCCTTTTTATTGTGGCTAGGACAAGCTGCTGTTTCATAACAAGCATTAACATCAGTGTTCTAGTTTGCTACCCATGATCAGATTGGGGTGGGGTGCACAGAGAATAGATGCCTTTGGCCTTCCCCATATACCTTAGACTTGGTTATGATGTCCATATCCAGTACCTTCTGGAAACATCCATTACCCTGACCAGTTGCACAACTGAAAACAACAACTGGTTGCACAACAGAAAACCAAGTACTGCAGAAAAAAATTGCCCAGGGGCACGATAAAGGATATTGGTCTCATCCCTGGAGCCACAGGTGTCTGCTGCTATCTGCTAGTAGAAATTAAAGAACTGGACCCAAAGATGGGCCAGCTGTCACTATAATGTCTTATTTTTCTTAGTAACCTCCACATGGCTATTGGAAGTCAGGGTTAGCTGGAGGCTTGCCATGATACTGCTGGTGCAGCATCTGGTCCTTTTGCAAAATACAACTCAGTGAGGTTGAACTGGAGCTCTTCTTCAGACTGGCCAGAAATCCATATACAGCATTTGTGCAGCTGTTTCAAGACTTAAGACTACCACAAAAGAAGGGAAGGAGGGAGGGGAGAGATTTTACCTCTGCATACAAACACATTCAAAACAGTGGCAGTTCTGAGAGCATGTCTTCACTTTGTGTTCTCCAGTCAATGGGACAGAGGGAGAATGCCAGTTTTTAAAAACTAGGGCAAAGGCCAGCAAATTACCATAAAGTTATGTATACAAGGGATATCAGAGGGTCAGCTTCGTGAATGGAGAGCTTATATAAGCCTCTGCCAGCTGAAAGAAAACAAGTTTTGCTCCCAAATTTGATTACTATCTGGAGGCAGCACCACTTCATTAATGAGAAATTTCCAAGGAGAACTCTGCAGAAAGAGGAAGGACCAAAACCAAGGACTAATGTGCCTTTCTGCTCTACTTTCCATCTGACACCAAAAGAAATGCATTTGTCTGAAACATAGGAGATTTATGCATCCATGTCTTATGGCTTGTTCTGTCTGTGCCTGACTTCATCAGCAAGAGGAGTTTAGGATTTGCCTGATATTAAGTGGCCAGAAAAATGCATTAGCCTAGAAATGGATTATTAAATTCCAATGTCAAATTGAAGTAGTCAGTAACTACAGTGGAATGCAAGTGCTTTCAACAAAATGCCTCGTGTACTTTACTGTTAAAAAGTTCCCATACAGTGAGGTTTAAGTCCCATTAGAGTTAGGCAAGGAAGAAATTAACTTTCTTCCACAAAGCTGTGCTCTACCTCAGTGTGTAGTAGTGCCAGCTACTGAGTTGCCTACATCTTCTTTGGAAAATGCCCTTGCTCAGCAAAGTAAGCCAAGTCACCACACTGAGATTCCAAAACCAGGGAATTCAACTCACACAGTTGAGGGATCACAAATCAATCTCTTCTTGGTACATACAAAAGAACATCCTAGAAGGTTTATCTTCAACTCATCTCCAGTGCAATCAATCATTTGTTTTTAAAACCATTTTGTGGTTAACTTTCAGCAGCCCCTGCTGAATTTGTCCCAGTACAGATTCCCACTGTTCCTATATGGGATGACATCAGTAACTTGGATGAAACCAAGCATTTTCTAGCCACAAAGGACCAGAACATGAGGTATTTTTTTCTTTCTAAGAATTAAAAGACAGCATCTGTGGAGATTATTTTTCTTTGGGGGGGTGGGGGGGAGGTTGCTTGTTTTCTGATCACAGTTACCAGACAACACATGCTGTTCTGAGCTTGAACTACTTCAACCCCAGGAACCTATTTCAAGGCTTTATTTCAGCAGCTTTATTTTCTTCTCAAAGCAATTGTAAGCTTTTAAGAAGCCACATCAATTTTGGGGGACAGTTTTCATTTTCTTCATCTCCTCACTTACTCTTCCAAGGATTAAGCTGGATTAACAGACCTGGCACACTTTGGTCCTGCTTCAGACTGTACTCAGTTTTAAGTTTTAAGCTTCCATTCACTCTACCAGGATTTTTCCAAAATGCTCCAGCTTGCAAAGCACTGAATGATTCTTAGCAACCAATCACATCAGAAAGTATTTAATTCTCCATAGTTCCTCCAAAAGCATATAAAAACATTCAAAATGCAGAAAAGCAAACCAGCTTTAAGGGTTGGTTGCTTTTCGTTGGTTTAAATCCCAATCACACCAAGGCCGAGGAGTTTGCATTTGAACTAAATACAGCGATGCCCTCTAGCGTTCTGCAGAGAAATCTGGTACAAGGCTGCCCAAAGACTTAAATTCAGGCTTAGGTCTGCTGTAGATTGCTCTACCAGCTCAAGTGACAGGCAAAGTTTTGAAAGCTTTCAGGGCACAAGTAGTATCCTTAGAATGTTCTGCACAGAACTGGGGCCTGCAGAAGGATCTGGGATTCTTTCCTTTCCTCCACTGCCAGTGCTTGCATCAGAATTTCATGTCAAAAGATGTAAATATTTTCTGGGCACACACTGATGGCTCAAGGAGCATCTGGAAACAGGAGGGGCTTTTGAGAATCTGGCAAAAATCTGATCATCTCCTTCCCAAAATTCACAAAAGAAATTAAATCCCCTTCCCTCTCATCACCTGCAAATACCATCTGCAGACTTTCTTTCCACCACCCTCCCCTCTTCCCACCTGTGGCACGTGACAAATCACATACTATACACCCTGCACCCTTCCCAAGTACACACAGCATTTGCTATCCTGTGTTACTGACACACCACAAAAGCTGTTACAGACCTCCAGAGTTTTGTGGATTTTCTCACAGCAGCAGTATTCCCAAGGTATTGCTAAAGTGCCAACAGAACCATCCAACCTCAAGAAAGATTTAAATAAAGGAGAACATCCTCATAGTTTCAAAAAACCCTGTAGAGCTGTCAAAATATTTATTTACACCCTGTACACATTACAAAACTCAACTTTGCACTGCACAAAGGACTAGAAGAGGTTTTGCAACTGGAGGTCTGAAAAACAAAATACAAAGTCTTTGATGAAGGCTGCTCTTCAGCAGGCAGCTAGGAGTCCTAAAATTTTACCATCCATTGCTCTTGAAAGACAACTGCTGGGCTCTCACCATCTAGGCTGAATAATAACTTGAATGCCTTTGATTAAACTTTTAATCACATCAAGTACTTATAATTAAAAAAAACAAAACCCTCCATCTGCAGCAGAGAAACCACAAATCAAAAGCTGCAATAGAAGGGGAAAACAGACTACAATGAAACCTTAGTTCCTTGCACATCTTATCTGAAATAAGGGGGAAAAAGATGAAACTCTGTATTTTTATGGCAACCTTAGTGGGGCTGGTATGCTTAGAAAACTGTCAATGCAAAGACAGCACCACAGTCATAAAGTTGCTAGCTGGAATTTGCCTCTTGTCTGGCACAATTTCAACAATTACAGGCTGGCCTATTAACAGTGTTTCACACTCCTATTATTAGGACATTCCATGGTTAATACAGGCCTGGTTTCTTGGGAGGGAAGCTAGTTTGGCCTGTTTGATAGGTAAAGAGAAGCTTATGCCTTCAGGCTAGGTATCACTTTGCAGCTTCCAGAGGAATTTATTCATAACAAAACAAAATAAATAACTTTACCAAGTTTTGCTCATGAAAGTAAGTTCTCCAAATAAAAGCCTGCCAAAGTGACAGTAGTTCTGCAGAACTTAACTGAATAGAAATAAAACATCCAGTGAGATCCCACTTAGGGTAAATTCTGGACTTCACCTGGTACTTGTGATGAGCCTTTTAGGACACTATTTGCAGCCCTTGTGCCTGAGGCTGCAATACAGAATTAAGATGTAGAAGTTGGATCAAATTAGAAATTGTCTTGAGATGGGTATTGTTCTGCAGGGCTGGGAGTGTTCTACTGCTGCTTCACTTTGTGGAGATGCCAACTGTGTCCAGGTAACACATTGGAACTCCTGCAGTGCACGTAATTTCATCAGTGAAGTAACTGAGCTCTTCTGCTCTTCACCTTAGCCCTCCTCTTGCACAAGTGGTTTGCTATGAGACCAGTGCTGGTGCATTCTCCTTATTGTCTTTCTGTGTCACCATCTGCAGGTACTTCAGTCGCAAGGGAGGGAGCTGCTCATAAAGGTCAAATCCCAAAGGGCTCTCTGCATTCAGCAGTCTGTAGTAGAGCAGGTGCTTCTTCAAGATCTGAAGAAAGAAACAGCAGCCACTAAGCACATCTGAAAAGAATCTGATCTTGTCCACCCTGTCTCCAACACAACATAGTGACCTGGCAGATAGAACAATTCCATCATGCCCAATATATTTAAATGCATCAACTTCGATAGAAGAGCTAGAAAAGGGGAGTTTCTTCCAAGAAAATTAACATGCAAAATGAACACAATTCCACTGTCTCCCCTATAACCTCAACAATGACTTCTTGCCACAAGCCCAAATGGGGTTTTGAGCAGGACCTAAGAATTTAGCCTGGTGGCTAAGAGGGCCAAATGACCCAGCTCTCTCACACAAACAACAGACTCTGGTGAACCCTCTGGGAAAAAGAGGAACTTTACATCTGTTTTGTTCTTTCTGGGGAAAACATCAAACTAAGAGTACAGGGAGATCACCACTAACCACCACATAGCTGTGCTGAAATCACCCTTCTAGGACTTCTCACTACCCAGATACAATGCTGCTTGAGCAAAAGGCACTGAAACAGAGTACACGAGTTTCATTTAGGTTCCAATGGGCTGTGCTTTGAGTTCAGTTACTACAAGAACGGGATAATGGTATTTATAGCCATCACAGGTCAAAATCCTGCTGCTAATCTCCTTTCACTTTCAAATTAGTAAGGTAGTTAAGGACAAATTTCAAAAAGCCAAAGATAAGAGTATTGTGTCTGAAGAACTTAAGTCTCAATAGCACAGAATTTTACAGATCTTACCTCATCCACCAGCAGCCATGTCTTTCGCAGCATGCTTTTCCGAGCAACATCAGTCTCCTGGGAACAAAACACACTTTGGTTAATACAGCACAATACTACCTTTGCCCACAGGTGTACAGCACTCCAGGAGAATGCTTTGCTCATTATGATGATGGTCCGAAGAGCAGCTTGACCCAGCAGAAAGGGCTTGACATGCTATTGCTTGGATCTTGCCTCTCTCTTCCTTCCCCTGACCTGAAACTTAGCTGATTTCTCAACTTTCAGGTACAACTGTAGATCAGAGGTGAAATGTTAGCACAAGCAACCATCAGTAGAGGCCCCAAGGCATGGGAGGCCTTCTGCTTGGTTATTCAAGCAAGCAAAGTCAAAGGAAGGAGCATTTTGCACCTTAAGACTGCCCCAGGCAGAGGATAAATCTATTAAAAGCTCTCTTTGCCTGATTAGCTCCATAGCCTCCATGCTTCATTCCTCCCCTCATATCATAGCTAACACCATTGCTGACTTTGAAGTTTTATCACAGAATCACAGAATGTCAGGGGTTAGAAGGGACCTCGAAAGATCATCTAGTCCAACCCTCCTGCCACAGCAGCATTCTTCCCTAATTTGGAATCAAATCTGGGCCCCAGTGGTGAGAGCACTGAATCCTAACCACTAGACCACCACTTCTTACCTTATGTAGAAGTGGCTATCATTAATACAGGTGCTTTAGCACACAATGAGCAAGAGCTGCAGTCCTCATCTTCTATGTGGATTCTTAAACAGCCAATCAGTCCTCAAAACATTTGCTTACAATCTTTGTTTTCAAGCCCAGGGTCAGTGATCCACCACAAGCCATGTTGGACCCTTGGGAAAAGCAGATGCAAAACCCAAAGCTTCCAGCCTTGAGGCTCTACTATCCATTACCTACCTTTGTTGTGCTGTCTTGAGAGAAAATAAAGCTGTTCACATGAGCCACAGCCACCACATAAAGAACAGGGCACCAGGTCTGCCGCAGTGCACCAGTGACCAGTGTTCGGAAGTAGAGCCGCAGGAGGTTCAGGTTATCCTCAGGTGGGGAAGTGTATCGCTCAAGAGGCACAGGAAACTGCAACAAACCCACCCAGAGGCAACATTACCATTTTTGTCAGGGTCTAAGTAGTGAAGGGAAGTTCATGACTTCAGGATGCCCTTCCCCAGTTGTTTGAGTGCACTCCAACGTAACACAATGTATCTTGGTGGCAACACCTCCATCTGGAGCACAGCTGCCACTGCCCACACTGACTAATGTGACATGGCTTTGATAAGGCATCCTCTCAAGACCTCTTCAGCTTTATGGAGAGTTGTTTTACTGGTTAAATCTTTGCAGATGCATTCTGGCACAAGAAAAGAGCGTGGTTTGAACGTGAGGAGACAGTACTTTCAACAGCACCACATCCCACTAATGTACCACAGAGGCTTACACTGACCTACCTATTTAGCCAGAAAAAGCAAGCAGATGTATGTGCCAGAGTTAATGTTGTCATTAAGTGGAGTTTCCAATATTTTCTGACTTCACTGTCTAGCTTTGAAAAATAGGTTAGAAAAGCTTTTTGTTTGCTTCTCCTCTCTCCAGAATACCAATTTTTATTCTTTTCAATTTTGAGATAGGTTACCTAGGGATGAAATTCAGTATTTCACTTTGGAGCATCTTCTTTGCACAATTAATGACAATCACTGATTTTACTCAATTCAAAAAGCTAGGATATTCCTGCTTTTTGCTGGCTATTTTTAACTCAATTTAAGACAAAAAGGGAAAAGACCCAAACAAACAACTCTGCCTCAAGCGATCTGCCTCAAATTTTCCAACACAGTTTGTTTTCAAGCAACACTGCAATGAAAACATTGGTTTTCATATGCTTAGAAGCTTTTTAAGTGCCAAATACTTTAAACAATCTGCTTTGAAATGTTCTCCATTGTAACATATGCCACAATTCTGATAGTACTGAGGGATCTGGTGTTGAGGGATCAAGAAGGTTTACTGGGTTTACCTGGCTTAAGAAACAAAGGTTCATCTGGCCTTCATGACATAGAAAAAACGGCCACAGAGCTACTACAACCAGAGCAAAAGCACTGTTCTCACATAAACTGCTGGCTCACAGTTGCTTGGGGGGAAAAAAAGAAAAATAAACATTATCTTTGTATTAGCAAACTTTAGGTTACATCAGGTATTGTCTGTCAACTGACACAGAACTTAAAAGCCAGCTCAATTCCACCTCTCGTGCTCCGCTCACTCAAAAGAAATGCGCTTGACTGATCAAATTTTCTTGCCAAGTGACCCAGCAAAGCACAACTCCAGTATAACTAAATGCGGAAACATGGCTGAGAGAGAAAATGACCGTTTGTCCATGCATTAGGCAAGGAAAAGGTTCTCACTAACGTGAAAAAAGACTTACTTAAGGGAAAAGCAACTGCTGGCAGAAGAACGCTGGGTACAGGACAGCCCTTCATACATAGAAGCTATAAATTAGAAAGAGGTTCTCAATCATTAGATCAAGCAAGAGTGTGGACCAGCTTCCACTGAAGACTAAACAATTTCACAGCTCCTGCCCTCCACATTTACTCTATCTGCTCTCAAAACAAAGTTCTGGAGGTTTCTGAAAACGATTACGTGACAACAGCCTACACCTACATGGGCTGGACTCTGTTCTTCAGACTTGCAATCAATCAAGCTATTTAAAAAAACCCCCAGAAATAACAACAACAACATGGCAAACACTGCTGTCACAGTCCTAAATCAAAACACCATTGCTCTCTATTCCTATTCTAGTCAACATATTGAACTTTCTTCAGAGAGAATGAAAAGCTTCTAAGCAAAGAAAGCATGATCATTCGACTAGACAAGGATGGATGATAAATAAGGGGAAGTGGTGGGAGGATGCTCAAATCAAGATTGAAAAAGCACAAGAGCCCAGTAATCCAAAAATAAGCACTGACAGGCAACTGCCATAAGCCAGGATTACCTGCTGGAGCGGCACTCCCAGGGCCTGCAGGATACTTGTGTGCTCCCCAAAAACAGCGAGACGCAGATGAACGCTGAAACGCTTCTGTAGAGGCAGAAGAACAAAGACTCCAAAAAGGGGATCTCCAAAGGAGACACCTTCAAACTGCTCTAGGAGACTTATATAGAGATCATGGAAAGATGCCAAACCAGGGATAGGAGCATCCAAGTTCAGGGAGTCCAGTGCCTTGGGCTGGCAATACGCTGAGAGAAGGGCAGCTGTGTAGTGGTGGACTGGGGCTTCTAGAAAGAGGTCGTTGCCTGTGAGGAACACACACATAAGCCGTGCAAGTTTGGCAGCAGTAGGGATGCTCTGAAGGGTTTTAGCACGCCAGGTTTCTAGCAACAAGACCCACTGCAGGTTCCAGGTCACAGTGTTGATGAGATCAAGTGGGAGAGAGTTCAGTACAGCCCCACGCGTCTCTGCATTAGTCACTTTATTGTAGAGGCTGATAAGTGGAAAGAACGGCCAGTCTGAAGGCAGGATGGGCCCTTTGACCTCAGGAAGCAGCATTGACTGGATGAGGTAATTCTGCCCTTGGTAGGATGCTTGGGAACGTAAAAGGGTAGACTGCAAGTGGACAAAATGGGAAAGGTAGCAGGAGCGGATGGAAGGCAGGTTCTGGTAGGATTCTCTCAGCAGGGCACCACGAGTAGCCGTTTGAAAAAAGGCTGCTGCAGAGCCAGGCTGTGCCAGTTTGGCACTGGTACCCAGATGCAGGATATCAGAGAAGTCAGCAGCTTCTGGCCCTCCAGCTTTCCCTTCACTGTAAGATAAAAACAAATACCAGTTTAATAAACAACACACACACACAAACCCCCAGAGAATTTTATCTCTGCAGCCTTTCTGGATCACGGATAGTAGTGTATGTCCAGCAACACTTTGAATGAATGAATTCACAGAACTACATTTGGAGTTAGCAATTCTAAGGCCTGCCCTGAAAAATCTTCACACATTACCAGCAGTCAGATGTGGAGGCTGCAACTCCTTGTTCAGAGAGGCACTCTACTTAACAAAGAGCTGTCAGGGTGCTGAGATGAAGTATCTCATATAAAATAAGGCCTACATGAATCAGTAAGACAATTCTTTAAACAGTAGCTTTGCAGCTGCCAGTGGCAAGGTCAGGGGAACCACACAGACTGGTAGCTAGAAACTAGGGTGAGGAGTCATGTTTGTCAAATCCATGTGCCACGATTTCAGACCTGAGACTGACCATTGTCTCAGATTACTTCCCAAATTTTCATAAAATGGTCTCTCTATAGCAGGTGTTTGTAAAAAGACCAAAATCCCATCACCCCACTCTCCCCACCCAAGAAAACCAAAACAAATGAAAAACCCATCCACCCAAACCAACCAATTCATTCACAAACTTTCCTTCTGTATGGAAACGTTTATATGTACATGTATAGTGTTTCCTTGCAGCTCCCTGGTCCAACCTCCTACAAGGAGGCACCATGGCAAATTTCAGAGAGGTTGCAATGAACAAAATAAACTGCTACCATTTTCTTGGTCAGACACAGGAGGCTTCACATTTGAGATGCTCATGATTTCTTCCAGTTCAAAACAGGAGATATTACAGCTGTCAAACCAGCTGAAATTTGTGTAAGAACTTGCATAACAAGGGTTTGAGGAGGATTAAATAAGCTTCTCAGGTTAATTCCCACATATTTTCTAGACTCACTATTCTCAGGACAGCTGATGCTGGGCCTTAGTGAGAATCAGTCCTATCAGGAATCACAGGACTCTTGCCTCAGAGGAGATCAAAAGAAACTGGTCACATTTCTCAACACTGCTACATCAGAGAAACCTGCAACCATATTGCTGGTCTAATCAGAAGGCTCTGTGACTGCAGAATATGCCAGTGAGTGACTAAGATTTGAATATATTAAAGGCAAAAAATTGTGACAAAATTGCAGTGCCAGCATGTGCTTTTTCAATTTTTCCAAGTCTTCCCATGTACCAGATTACCAGAGAGGAAAAAATGCAAAGCTTACGGAAGAAACTCTGGATTAAAGGCAAGATCTAGTAGAACCTCATAAGCCAGATGCTCACTCCCTGGCAACAGACGGTTTAGCAATGCCATGGCAACACAGTGATGGAGTGAGGCATGCTGGGCATAATCCGGACAAGTGTCTGCCTGTAAAGGAAACAAAGTAACAGATAAACAGCACTGTATCATTTGTCAGTGAGGCAACCAACAAGGACAGGAAGATCAGCCACAACACAAATCTCACTGGAAAGTGAGAGACTGAGGCAGACTGAGAGAACTCTCAGCATTCATATCAAGATCTTTCTGCTTCCCCTGATGTCTCAGTCAGACATCTTTTTTTAAAAGCACACTCAAAAACTTTGTTCTCACTCTAGCCCCAAAGACAGGCAAAAATATAATCTTGCCATCCAAAGCATTTTAGATCTAAATCCCCACATCAGTAACTACAAAAACATTATTTGTAATGGAGCATAAATCTTGAGTAGAAACATAGATGCAAAGATCTGTTGCCAGTATGACATGCTGAATTGGAAAGGCCCAGAGTGAGGAAGATTCCTCGGGTGAAAGGAATTAAAGGACTAATAACGTTACCGTTCTCCGAGCCAATGCTAACACAAAGTACTGCAGATGATACTCATGGCGCAGGATCCATGCAGATGAAGGAGTTACAGAGGGAGGTCCAGTCTGCCAGCTTTGATTCAGATAATCCTTCAAACCTCTGAAGCTCAGCACAGAGCTGTACTATAAAGGAATCAGAAGTGGAGACAAATACTACTTGGACGAAAGTGAAAAAAATAAAAGAGCCCTCTCCAAAGCCTACCCCTTACCTTCTCACATGAAAATTCCTGTTGGCTACTTCAGAAAGGCTATTTAAAAATAGACTGATAACTATCTGCTTTTCTGCCTCAGGACTAACCTGCATCCACCATGACCATCTCCACAGCAGGTAACCAAGTCACTGCCCATATTTTCGATAGCGCTTTATGAGGCAGAAGGCTGGCCAGTAGCTTAAGATGTTTTTCTCTCATCTGGCCAGATAGTCCTATTAGTAACTGGCCAGCTAATTCAACATAAGGTGACAAAGGAAAGTTCTGAGAAAGCTTATGCTAGGTATTCCATCTCCAGGGCTCTACCATTTCCTCCTCAGAGTCTGCAATCTTCCATGACTCTCATTCTAAAAATCCAGGACAACCAGAAGTGAGAAGGAACCTCTTATTTAATTTTATCCCTTTCCTTGGCTATATACACACGTTAACCATCCCTTTCATTCTTTGACACTGTTGTGTGGCTAAGCAAAATAAATGTTACTTAACCCTTCTCAACGTCCTTTATAAACCCATCCTTTCAGAATTGTCATCATTCATCACCTGCTTTGTAATTCCAGCTTCCCAATGTCAACTGGATATTGGAATTCAAAGACAGAAGATATTTTTCAGATACTGGCCCTACCTGTTCTGAAAATGGGTGCATTTCTCTCCACAGTACTTTGATATTCTTAAAATAAAATATACAGTAATTCCTTTTTAATAGTCCTATTAACACCACCTTTAAGCCAGAGAAGACACAAACCTCCCTCACAAGTATGTCATCCTTCACCTGGAACTTACAGTGAAAAAGTCTTTTCTCACCTTGCTGGTCAGGCCCTTGTGAATGTGAGTGATGCTATTGATGAGAAATAGCAGGGCAGTGAGGAAGGGAAAAGGTGACTTGGAGCCAACCAGGCTCAAAGGAGGTTTGCCTCCAGTGCAACTCAGGGATGCGATGCTGCATACAGATTCTGGTGCTGGGGAACAGGAGAGAGGGTTGCACAATGCAGAACATGGCCTGTGTGAATAGATAAAGAGAGAAGGGTCAGATCAAAAGCACTCATACTGCTGAAGAATTAACGCTATCTGAATTGTACAACACATTGCAGTAAAACAGAAGCCCCAAAGACTCTGCAAAAAAAGCCAAACACCAAAAACCCCAAAAAACTAGTATCATGGTTAGTTAAATAAGCACTATTGCCACATAAGCTAATGCCAGAGAGCTGTCAGGAATTCTGACCTTCAGCTAAATTGTTCACTGCATGAAGGAATACTGACATCACAGATGCATCACTGCGTCAAACGTCTGAAAGCACTGGGTCTTTGGTTTAAAAAAACATGCACATAGGTAAACCAGGCTAATAAAGCTGTATACCATGTCTGTACAGGCAAGACCACTACAAGGAAGAGTGACCATAAACATGTTGCTCAATGGTAATGGAGCAATAGGGCAAATCCTGTCCAAGATCAGTATTGTTACTCTGTGACAGAGAACTAATTCTTTCAATACATTGGTCTTCCTTCCAGCGGCATGGAGGAGATGGATGAACACATCTGGGGCTCACAAAGTACCTTGAACTCCTGGCCCTAATCTGCTCAGAGCACTTAGACAAGATTGTCAAAATATTAAGGCAGAGATTAGCTGACTCTTCATTTTTACCAGCCAGTGTTAAGAACAGCCCAGGAGAATTCTTGCTGATGGGCTTTTACAGCCTGTCCAAGCAGATTGCTTTCAGACCTCAAGGACTGGCAGGAAAGGGCCTAACGAGCGCCCTTGTGTTTGAAGCTTTGGTGCTAAGAGTTTCAGACATCACTTCTCAGTCACAAAAGAATATGGGTCAAACTGTTGACCATTCAAATACCACTCAAAACCAATGATTTCAAGGGCCCTTACATCAGATGTTCTCAGAATCAGCCAGATGTCTCCCTGATGCCAAGTTAGGCCTTTTAGGTTCCCCTTCTCCAGAGGACTGATCACAGGCTAGTAGGGAGGCTCCCTCTACAGCAGAAAGACAGAATATCTGCAGTGTTTAACAGTTCCCAGAACTGGAGACAAAGCTTACGTTATCCAAATGTCTGAAAGAACAGTTTGATATCCTGTCTTTCCCTTTCCTGCAGGGACTTTCAAAGCTTTAGTGAAGCTCTGCAGGAGCTAAAAGGTAAGAGTCTATTTTAAATTATTTGGTATAAGGAGAATCACATAGGGCACATGAATGGTGTGTGCACACACTTGCCTCCCCAGTGTAAGAGGGATTCAAACTGATGTCTTGGGGATTTGTTTTGTTTGTTTTTAAATCAGTGAAACCGAAGAAGAATCAAAGCCAACAGTGACTAAAATCAATATGAAATCAACATGAAAAGCAAGGCTACATGGAAGGGCAGAGATGCAGACCCTGCAGCAGCACCAACTGAAGAAGAGGAACTGCAGAACCTCTGTGGCCATGATGCTTTTTGCTGTGAGGGGAGAGAGGACAAAGCAGAGTGTGCAGTAAGGCTCTGTCTACACCAACTCATACATATGGGGCACATATACAGGGGGAAGAAATGGGAAAGGGGGAAACTGCCACACAGTACAGCATAGAAATGAGGCCCTCTCAGCTTCTGGCAACAGCATCTTAGCAGTGAAATGATCTTACTTGAGCAAGTCCCACATGCTGTGTATGGCTGGCTGGCTGAGAAGTGGCTGCAGCACCTCAGATGTCAAACGTTCCAGTTCCTCTAAGCAATCAATTGGATTGACTGATGGCTGCAGAAGACATGGAGTAAGACAGAAGAAGATTGTGAACGAAGGCATTCAAGTGAAGGGGAAAAAAGACATTGATTTAATTGCTTTCTCTGTGTTTATTATCTTTTTGTCAGACCACATTATCTACATATTGGTCTTGCTCTAGGTTACAGCTGGCCTCGCTGCTGGTAGCGTGGAGGCTGAGAGCTGGCACCACAAACTGTTCTCGCACTCAGCTATTAAAATGCATCACAGAAATTTCTTAATTGGCTGGAAGTAAGGAATGGGAAAACCTGCCCTAACTGGCTAAACTCCTTCCTCACACAATCTATGTGATGATGTTTCAATTTAGCTTGAAGATGACATAAAGGTGATCAGAATTGCCTTGAGAAAACAGAGTGGCACCAACAGTGCCTTAAAAAATAACAAAAAAAAATTTAAAAAAATCAACTATATGAAGTGCAATTGACCTACCCATCAAAGCATGACTGTGGCTGAACACTGCACAGAGGAGGAGCTTTTAGAGAACCATCCAAATTCTTCCAATCCTAGTAAGCAATATTCTAGGTTGAAGGAACATGCTGGCAATTTTTAACGTTCTTTCCCTTTATTAGAATGCTGCTTAACAACACAGAAATACTTATTTCCACAATAATAAAATCTGATTTTCCCCCTTCCCAGTAAGAAGATCTTACTGATTACACAGTGAGATATTAACCACAGTTAACATACGTAGTCTTAACAAAAATATTCCAAGAAGGTCTCTCTGCATATACTAATCTAGTTACTATACAACTTGATTTTTTTTTTTGCACTAGTGTATTCAAATGTGTTACCTGCTTTATTTTTAATCAGATTACCTAACCACTGATAAATGTCTGAACTCCTTAAGAAAAAAAACATTAAAAAAATCACACATTATTGTTCAAGAACTTGAACTATTTTGTCAGCCACACTTCTGGGATAGCTATAAAGCTTAAAAAGGAATATTAACCTCTTGGTTATCCTGATTCTTTAATGCTCAGGACCTAATGAACCACACGTGAAGGGTACTGCCAACCTCTGGGGCACTGAAGACAACTTTGAAAGATACGGCTAGTTGCTACCCTAGTCACAACTAACAAACGCAGTAGCTTTGGGCAAATTTCAGAGGACTTGCAGAAGTATGAAAGCCTACAGCCATTAAATTACCCCCACACCTTGAAGACTGTCCCAGGTCAGAACTCAGGCATGCCAGTTTGGCAGTTAAACAGAAAAATCACATTTATCTTTAGAACACGAATCTTTCGGGTAGCTGAAGTGTAAGATATTATTGTTCAACAGCATCACACTGATGTGTCACCTTCAGAAAACTCACTTTAAAAGATGGTCACATACTACAATGGTAACTGGATTACAGAATTTGACCTTGAATGTCAGTGAAGCAGCAACTGAATTTATCTTTACTGTTTCCTACCCAAAGTTCATATAGCATGACCCTCAACACTCAATCTTCTAGTCAGATTACTGTAGTGTAGCTGTCCGCATGTAAGCTCTAAGACCACAGCAAATGCAAAGAAATGCACAACTTCATTTAGCCCACAAGGAGAATGGACTGCCAAACTAAATTAGATCATGCTTTGAATCTCTGCAGTAAATCAGAACAGTCACAGGACTACCACCAACCTTGATTGAGACTCTCAGCCTAACAGAAAAAAAGAAAAGTAGGTATCTGTCACTGCTAGTGTGAAGGATCAGCAGCCTTCCCTGACCCTAATTGCCACACAGTCTAGGTATGAGTTTAGCTGCTACACACTAAACAAAATCTAGGCCTCAGTTAGATGCCTCACTGTCTGTCTTTTCTAGCACTGCCTGTAAGCCCAGATTTTCAGAGGTAATACACAAACTGATGCTGCTGAGATGAAAATACAACCTGTATTTTCAGGCCTTACCTGTTGGCTGCAAGCACGGTAATAAACTCCCAAGTAGATCACATAAGTTGTGGTCAGAGGCTGGAGAGTTTGCCAAGTTTCTCTCTGGGATATCTCCTGGAGAAATTTTTTCAGACTGGTCTCAAGGAAGGGCTGTAAGCCTGACACTTGATTCCACTCCACTGGAGGGGGTGGAATCTGTTCACCACCATCTGAGCTATTACTGAAACACAATGGAAGAATCACAGAGGGTAGCTAATATGTCTCAGAAACAATTGTCTCTAAATCTTCACTCTTAGTAGCAAGATTTCCAATTACATATAGCATGGAAGGGAATACCTAACAACAATCACTGGGGAGGAACTGGGGTGGGGGTGGGGACACACACTTTTACACATTCTCACAGACCAGACCACATCAATTTAAGCAGAAAGGACAAATGCAGAATCTACTCATGAAAAAGCTGGCATTTCTTCACCTGCATCACTCTGTCCTTGAGCTACACTCTAGTTTTACCAGACACGCTGCCTCAGTATCCAGCTTTAGTTTCTTGCATTTGACAAGAAAAAGTACCTAGCTCCTCAGAAAATCCTACTACTTTGATGTCTATCAAAGCCAATAACCTCTTAATCCTGACTCATCTTGGTCTCTGCAGAGAGGTTCTTTCCTCCAAACCTCAAGGAGGTTATTTTCTTTTCCCAAAGGGAAGGTCAAAGGAGCTTCCTAGAGCCTTTCAGCAAGGTATTTGGCTAACACTGCCCTTCTGCCCCATAGCTGACTGCAGATTTTTACTCCTGCTTCTTACTAGGCTAGCAGGCATACAGCTTGTCAGATTAGAGATCACTTCTGACTTTAGGTCAGAGGGAACACACCCCACCATGCAGGGATTCATAGGTGGGACAGTAAACTACCAAAATGAAGGAGAAAAAAGAAGGTGATAGCCAGATCTCCAAAGAGAAAGAAGACAGGATCCCAACTCCTCACACACAGAGAACTGCTGACAGAGAAGGCCTACCTGCTCAGTCTGGCCTGCAGCTCCACTGCATAGCCTGCTGTTTGCGTTACATGTATCAGCAGAGTAACCACTGCTGCGGCTCGCTGGACACACAACTCAATCATAGGGCTCTTTGCACGGCAAGAGCCTAGCAATTCAGGCAGGGACTGCAGTATCCTCACCAGCACAGGGTAGAGATCCCTACAGTATGAATCACAGAACAGATGATGTTGGGAAGGGTCTTTGGAGATGATCTGTAGTTCAACTCCCTGGCTCAAGCCAGGTCAGCTACAGTAAGTTTGCTCAGGAACACGTTCAGTTGGATTTTGGATATCTTCAAGGATGGAGAGTCCACAATCTTCCCCCACAGCCTGCTCCAGTGTTTGACTGTTTTCATATTAACACATTTTTCTTACACTTCAGTGAAATTTCCTGTATTTCCATTTGTACCCATTCCTCCTTGTACTTTCACTTCCTACCACTAGAAGAAGCAGGCAGTCTTCTTTGCACTCTCCCATCACATATTTCTAAAAACTGCTAAAATGAGATCATGAGAACCATCAACACCACCAAAATAACAAAAATAAACAGACATGGAAAAACAGTGACAAAGGAAGAATACTTTCATTTCAAATTCATCTAAACAGGACCCACCTAATGCTCTGCCTCAAAGCATTCTGATAATCTCTTGGAAAATCTACTTTGTTCTTGTTTCTCTAGTTCTCGCTTACTCAGCCAAAGTATGCATAATTATAATCAACCAAATTTAAGGAATCTGCTGCTTCTCTTTCCTCAACATTATAAAAAATTATATAGTTATTACTCTTAACCAATACACCTGACTGGGCTAGAGAACATAAAATGCTGTTGCAGAGAATCTCCTTTCTGAAACTTAATACTAGCCTCCCTTTTACTCCTTTTCAGAGCAAGTCCATGGCCATCTCCACACTTCCAAGCCACTGCAATTACATGAAGAAGATTCAATGCTTGAGGTAAGTCAACCTTACCCCAGTGTGGACCTTGACAGTCAAACACAAGAACTTGTACTGAACTGAAAGTCGATGCAGCCTGCAGTTTGTTTGCATCAGTCTGCCTCACTTAGCATGTGTGCTGGTGACTGCTGCTCACAGACTGTCTTTACATCAGGTTCAGTCCTAGTCCTGATGTCATACAAGCAGATTATTCAAGCCTTCAAGGGGAAAAAGATGCAGCCCTAAAACGTTAGGGTGATCTACCATAGGATAGAGGAGAAACAAAAAAAAAATGCCAGTGCTTAAAGACAGGAGATAAAGAATAACCAGAAAAAGACAATACTCAACACAGATACCTTTAGAAACTGTGAGTTTTACTGCAAGGAGGCCAGAGAAAGGGAGTCTGAAAGGAGTAGAGACTGGAGACCCCTATACTTGCCCCTCTGGAATAGGATGTCTTTTGTTTTTTTCTCTGTTGTACCCTCTACCCACATTTCTCCAGCTTTGGGCTGTACCTGTAGAGATCACAGGCCTGACCATAGCCAGCAGCCACAGCCCACAACCGAAAGGCTTCGGTGTTTAGCCTGATGGCTTCTTCCCTTGGCAGGGGCAGATCCAGAGGGTCTTCAGCTATAAATCGGCTTAACCGACTTTTCATTTCAAATTGGTTAAGCTGTGAAACAAAGAAAAAGAAGAATGAACAACAAAAAAGACAAAGAGCTAAAAGATATTTGGTGCATGCATCACTACCTCATTACTGACACACCAAAAGAACTTCAGATTTCAATTCAGCTCACTGTAAACTCCTCTTGCACTGTTCAAATCTATCTTCATCTTGTGTAATCTTAAGGAGAATACTACAAAGGATCGATAAATGGTCAACGGCTATTAAAAGAGAGACATACTCCTGGAAGGGATGCCTGGGTGCTGCTTAATCCATTCCTAACACAGATCAAATACACCTAAATGATTCCTGATGGAAGTCTGTCTAGCCCACACACACTCTTGGTTTGGATGCTCTCTGCAGCATTTAACTGATTTTTAAAAGATAATTACCCTTCTTTAAAGGAGTCAAAAACAGAACTCTATTAGCAAATTTCCACCTAAAGACATGTATTATGAAAAACACTGCATACAAAAGAACTGATTGATGCTGATAGTCTTCACAGATCCTAGAACCTAAATCTTTCTATGACTGTTTTTCTTATAAAATAGGTGCTTCCTGTCTATTACTTTAAAATCATTATAGAATTTTGATGCCTTGGAAATGTTCTGAAGTTATTTTAGTATTGAAATAAGCGTGACATGACTCATTTGCTGTTCTCTAGAAATAATTTTTATCCTCCCCAACAACTGGGTATTTTTGCTTAACCATAAAAAAGAGCTTCTCTTTCTCTCTCCCACACATACTAAAGCTTATGCACCCTCTGTCTAAACAAATGAGTTAATAATGTCTTCTTCCAAACGTAAGGACATATTATAGATAATTTAAAATTCAAATGCTTTAGAGACATCTTGTAAGGAAATCAAAGCACACCAGCAAGAAAGCCAATGAGCTGATGAATTAAACTATGAATTCTGATCCCCCCCTCCTACAAAACAGAGAGGAAAGTCAAATTTACTTCCAGACAAGAACTATGGAAGAATTTTGTTGTTAGCTAAAATAAATTCCTACATTGATGCTTTTGAGTTAGATTTTTAATATCTTCCATTCCCATGTTTAAGTGCCAGTAACAAGCCATATGAGAGATGAACAGAACCGAAGCCTGAGTGGCAGGAACCTTGTAAGCAATTTTTGCATGCCTTGAAACACCTGGAGTATGCAAAGCCTGAAATAGAGTAAAACTCAGATGTTCTATATTATGCTCCTAGCACCATTTTCAGCCTTTAAATATCCCATTATACATTATCAGCACATCATCCTATGTATTTTATAGCACAGACTGGTGGTGTTCTGCTGAAGTTTGCAGTTTGCTGAGTGGCAATTTATTAGATACTGTTAACAATACTGAACCAAAAACCCTAAGAGATGCTCACTGCACTGTAATGGGTGCTGCTCTCAGTGGATGTTATGCATTCCTAGCACCAGTGTGATGACCTATATGAGTAAATGCAATTAT
The DNA here is from genome assembly GCA_013399015.1 of Galbula dea. Lineage (NCBI taxonomy): Eukaryota > Metazoa > Chordata > Aves > Piciformes > Galbulidae > Galbula > Galbula dea. The sequence goes on from VWZX01005568.1 coordinate 517,347, forward strand.
CTCTGAAGTGGAAAACTCATCCAGAAGTAGGTATACTGATAAATGACCTCAGAGTTACTAAGACAAGTTAATGGCAGGAAAGTTTAACCAGGGTTGTAAAACACAAGAACAACAACCATATCTCTGGTTTATACAGTCCTAAGCTGCCTACCACTGGAACATGGGGGAGTACAGAGCATCACACACCAATGTGAGCTCTGAACATCTGCTATTGGTTAGCATCACTGAGCTGTGCTATGTGATTTTGCATAACTGTTCCACATAAAACAAACAAACAAACAAGTTCATAAAAGCTTGAGACAGCTCTTCTACTGGTACACAGCAGACTGATGACACTGTCAACAGTTCTTTCAAAACACACATATGGACCTTCTTCACAATGATTATTTCAGCTTCAGCTCAGAGTCACCTCCAATTGATCCTCTATCTTTACTCAGAAAGTAAAGCAAGGAGAACAAAGGCCTTAGTAATCAGAAGAGCCCTTCTGAAAAATCACTCACCAGCCTGGCTGTTGCATTTCGGCCTCCAGACGCCAGCACTCTGATGAACTTCATAGCAGTGGCACAAGCAATTCCATGGAGGCTGGTGAGTAAAAAACCTGGTTCAGCCACTTGGGGATCCCACTGAATAGGGAGAAACTCCCTGACAATGGTCTCAATCAACCGAGGACAGTCAAGCAGCTGCAGAGAAACAATAGGCAGCACAAATAACTAAAGGTATGCAATAACACAGACATACAAACCACACAAGTTCATCTGATCTTCTTACCATACTTCTACCTGCTGCTTTCTTCCCTTTTTCAAATCCTTACCATTCCTGAGCTCCTATACAATGGGAGATTTACCTGGCTGCATGCTTCAAAGGAGTGCCTTGCTATGTGGGTGAGGATGTGCAGTATATCCAGGACTACTGTTGGAACAGGTCGTACCACCTCCAGGATGTACCTTAGCCGGTGCTGGATCCGTGTCTTCAAAAGTCCCTGAAAAAAAATATTCTATGCTCTTAATGATTGCACTCTGAACTGGAAGACAAAAGCAGGTTTGAGTACATTTTCTGCAGAGAGACAGTTTTAAGATTACTGGTGGGAAAGCATAGAAGTTTCTGCAGATTTGCCAGGAAACAAATCTTCAGTTTAAGTGACAGCATAATCCATTCTTAGTTCTGGAAAAAGGCATCTCCGTAACACCTCATTTTGGAGTACTAAAACCTCTAAAAAGTTGCAGCCAAGCAATGTTGTCCAGGCTGAGTTCAGCTGCCAGGTGAAATATTCCTTTTCTATGTGGAGTAATTAGGTTGTAACAACAAATAATCAGGTGTGAAATGGAATTGCACAACGTGGAGAATTTTATGCCAAATACTTTCTGAGTTCAGGCCACTTGGAACAAGCTAAAATCCATCATGCTGAACCACGCAACTCTTTCTAGCATCACAAACTGATCTCATCTTCTATCTGTAACTCTTGTTGAGCTTTTTAAAGTTTCACCTAGTGGAATAGACCTGAAATCCTGAAGCCTCTAAACATGACCAGATGCCTGAGTAAATGAATTCATTTGCCCAGTGAAGCTTTCAAACAAGTGCTGTTCAAACACAGGTTGAAACATACAGACTAAATGATGAGACCACAAAAGTTTTAATGATTGCAGCAGGCAAGAGAGTTGCTTCAGCTCCACCAAGGCTGAGTTGAGAGATTGCTAATTTTAGATCTTTTGTCAAGAATGTGGGAGTGGGCTTATATGTGTGAGGAACTCCTTCCAAATGATGCAACTCTTTATGCAATAAATGTGACTATGAAGAACGAAATTGGGGAAATGCTAAGTAGCCACCTTATGTCAAATACAAAACAGCTGTAAAGCTTGTGTTTAACTTTACAAAGGTGCATACAGATATTTTAGTAACAGCTGGAACCTTTTCACTTTTAGCTCAAGTCAGTTAGCTTGAAAATCTTGCCTGCATGCAGTCTTTCAGCAAGTCTTACAAGACCATCAGCGTGCTTGTTGCCAGTTTCCCTAGAGGACATCAGAGATACTTAACAATACTGAAATCACATAGATCAAGTCTCAGCATTTTAGTGATCAATAAAATTATCCTCCTGGTAACATATGACAGAAATGTAACATCCAACAGCCAAGGAAGAGTTCTAATTATTCTTCAGAATATTTTTTAACAGGTGGGTAGATGTTTCAACAGCAGACACAGTCACTGTGTAGAGCCTATTTTCCTAAAAGGATTTCAGGTCTAGCTCTGTGCTTACCTTTACAACATCGTACCGAGCCACATCTGGATCTGGCTTGTTTTCATCCTTTAATTTTTTATCTTGAGACTTCTCTGTTCCATTTAATTCTTCCTCTTCCTCCTCTTCCTCTTCCTCATTGCTGGGGACAAATGGAAAGGCAGCCATCCCTTGGTACCATGAGAAAGTCCAATCAAGATATTTCTATAAGAATAAAGGCACATCAAATAAAATTCTCAAAAAGAAATCATTGAAGACCAAAAAAACAATCCAAGGATGCTTTTAATTACAGATTGATAATCAATAATTACATTATTGATTCCCACCTAACCCCAGGAAAACAGGAACACAATAGCAGGTATTCTTAACATGTACAAGTAGTATGCAATGCTTTTTCAGGCTAGCGATTGTAATTTACACACACTTGGGAAAGCACAAAAAGTAATTACACTGAGGTGAATTAAACTCACTACACAGGTAACAGAAATGCAGCTTAACTGGAAAATGTTTATGACAAAAATAAATAAACAAACTACCAAGGCTGTAGAAGTTAAACTGGAATTTGGCATTTCTTGGCTCTACTCCCATTTCTGGACCTGTGTGGAACTCGGGTCACAAATACAGAAGGGTCATGTGAAAGTTGGTATGTTAAAATAAAGACTACTTGCTGTATTTGTTTATGTTTGTTTGGCTTTTGTTTGAACAACTGTCAGCCTCAGCATATAAAAAACACATTTTTTGTTCACAGCTAATGACAATGCCAGAAACTCTGAAGTTCTCAGGGCAATACTGCAATAAGCAAGCTTTCAACTCTTCAGAGAGAGGATTGCTCCCATAGCAGACCTACTTCTTCCTAGAGTATTTTAGAATAGAACAGACAGTCAAATTGAATGCCTGCACTACTTAACAATGGCTTTAAATTTTCATTTCCTGAACTGGCAACCAGAAATAACTACTACATTAGTCAGACAAGAAGTGGCAGACTGCAACTAAACCATAAGCTGTATTGAAAATGTTCAAATGCAAGTGCCAAGGAAGGAAAAGTTATTAACAGACATTTAAAAAAAAACAAACAAAAAGAAAAAAAAAACCACCAATATTAAATGAAGTTGGTAAGTGAGTAAATGACATGTTGAGAAGAGGTCTGACTTCAGGGGTGAAGCTATGAGTGGAATACAGAGTTGGGAACTATAGCTTTTCTTCTACCAAGATAATGAAAAGCACAAGAGACAGTATCTGTGTCCTTGAAGGAAACAGAGCAAAGTGCTTCCTTCCCACAGCCATTGATGACTGAACAACACCTTCAGACACCATGATTTTTGTCTGAGTTGATCTTCTGTGTTTATAGTGGGGATAAATTCTACTTGTCTTACAAAGCTTGTAGCAAAAGGCCAGACTTCCAGCCTTGTCCCTTTCCTCAGAGACCTTTTGAAACTCAGCAGCACAAGACTCTATGAAGGACTCTCTGAATGAGAAATTGTACTGACACAGCACTCATTTGTCTTGACTCCCCACTAGGGATAGTGCTGAAGGCCTGGGAGAAGTTGCAGGTGGCTTCTTGAGATCTACTCACTCTTCTCTGTCACCAGGCCCTTTGCAGTCTGACAAAGGAGCAGCTCTCATGGAATGAACTTGAAACACAGTGCCACAGCATGCTCCAACTATAATGGACTGCTTCTGTCCAGCCAGGGAGACATCTTAATCTCGCTGCTTAGGGCTCTCTACTATCTTTGAATACTCAATAAATGTCAACCTTCTAAACAGATAAAAAACATTAAGGAGAAATCAGACACATAAGAAGGCAAAATTAGGTATTTATCACTGTAAGAAAAGCATGTTAGAACAGCATGAAATGGTCAACGGGAGAAAAAGAAAACAGCATCATTATGAAGCATATGGGAATGCAGCAAGAATATTTAATCTGTTCAGAAGCAGGAAAGCTACAAAACAAGAAGCCAACAACATAGAAGGTCATATTAAAAAAACCCCTAACTTGTACTCATACATTAGTAGGGGCCTGGCCTAGATTGTAAAGATGTCAAAATGTAGAGAACCTCAGCAGCCTGCACTGAACTTAATCACAGGACAGTGCTAATTGAAGCAGGAGAAAAGATGTCTGAATCTCTCAAACTGGGATAACACACTTCCCTATCTGTCCTAGAGCACAGCAATGACATTCTATTGATCATTACTCTAGTCCATCCAGCAAGCCTTTCTTCAAGCTACTTACCATGTAGCTTCTCATTCTCATTCCCATAAACTGCTCAGCATGAAATCAAACCTAAGCACTTAATGATTGTCTCACCTCATCATCTAGTGACACCAGCAGAGCCCGAAGAGCGCCAGCAGATGCTGCCATGACATTTTCCACTGGATCATCCAGCGAGAAGCGCAGCAAGAAGAGAAACCCAGCATCAAGCAGCAGACGCAGAACGCTGCCCTTCAAGGAGGAAGCGAACTCCCCAGCCCTGGCCTGAAACAAATGCCACACCGAGTCAGTGTTAAAGTTGTCTCATCTCAACTGGGTACATCTCAACTTTGTGTGTTTGCCTCTTCCCATTTCTACTGTAAAGCAGCTAAACTGTGTGCAGGGGTTTTTTCCTTTGTTTTCTCCTCTTTTCAGTCTTCAGAGGCACATAACTTCCGTTTCTTAGTTCAGGAAACCTCTGGACACATCTGACTTCACTCTGTTCTGCCCTATCATTCTCAAAACCACACTGTGCTTCCACTACCGCTGGAGGGAAGGTAAGCATTTCCCCAAGAGCTAGGCAGAAAGGTGTGCAGAAGTGAATAATCATTTTGCTTTATGCTACTGGCACAACCCTCTGAGTAGGCCGACTCATTCTCACCTCCTTCAGAAAAAGCATATCATGAAGCTGGCTCAGACAACAGGAGTGAAAGGCTCATTGCCAATGATAGTTTTTTCACAAAAGTAACACCAAAAAATAACTTGCATTCAAAACAAGAACAATCCTGCTGTGGCAGGGGGCTTGGACTAGATGATCTTTCGAGGTCCCTTCCAACTCCTAATATTCTGTGATTCTGTGAGAAGTGAAGTTGCAGCACTGCTGCTTAACACTTTGAAGCATCTCCCTCCAGAAAAACCTGAAACTCAGTTTGTTATGTCCCAACATTTAACTCTTCTAACAGTAAGGAGATGACTTCCTGAAAGGAGGTGGTAGTAAAGTAGGGCTCGGTCTCTTCTCCCATTGTGACAAGTTATAGAACAAGAGGAAATGGCTTTAAGTTGCACCAGGGGAGGTGCAGATTGGATATTAGGAAGAATTTCTTCACCAAGAGGGCAGGTAATTGGACATTGGAACAGGCTGCCCAGGGAGGTGGTGGAGTCACCACCCCTAGAAGAGTTAAAATAAACATGTAGAAGTGGTGCTTGGGAACATGGTTTAGTAGTGCTAGGTGGACAGTTGGATTTGATGACCTCAGATGTCTTTTCCAACCATAATGATTCTATGATTCTCAGTGAAAAAGAATGCCCTGCTGGTGATTTTGCTCACCTTCACTGAATAGTAAAAAGTAAACAACTAGTATTAGAGAATCCACCAGAAACTTGAAACAATCCACCAGAAACTTGAATTATGGGGAGGAATCCCATGGAAAGCAACTTACCTTTTGAACAATACGACCCAAGACCTGCAGAGCTAGTGTCCTCTGTTGAATAACTTGGCTGCGAGACAAATGAAAGAGCTCTTGGAGAGAATAACCAGCTCTCTAAATGGGGGGGGGGGTTGGGGGGGGAAAACAAAACAAAATCCCAAATAAACAACAAACCACACAAAGCAAAACAAAAAACACAACACAAAAAAACCCTCAGCTACAGGTAAAAACAGGCCTCTTAAAATATTTTAAGATTAACAGTAAAATACTACATAACTGGAGAAAAACTGCAATGCAATGTCATTTGCCACTTTGTGGTAATTGCAGAAGAGATTCTAGTCGTTGATGTGACAGGAGAAAACTGTACTTCTTCAGAAAAGGACATATGCACACCTTTTTCCAACACCACAGACCCCATCTTTCATGTCATGGAAGAGAAAAAGCATCAATGGAGTTTTGAGCAAGTAAAGTGGTTTATGCATGCAGACCCAACTTCTGTTCAGGGCCTTCTTTCAAAACAAAACCACTTTTTCACGCTTTCCTAAGGATTTTGCCACCGAAAAGCCTTGACACAAAAAGGAACCTGCCAAATCAAACATAGAAAACCAAAAAGGGTGTGCCCTTTCTACCACCCTGACCTACCTCTGCCTCTTCTCCGTGGTGATGCAGGCCTAGATATGTCGGTAAATCAGCATCTGCAGGAATCAGTTCTCCTTTTAAACTGAATCGAGCTTGCATTCCCTACAACAAAAGGATAGGGGGAGAAAGATTATTTCTACTGCCTTCCACACCATTCATCCTTAAATACCACTTACATCAACTACAGGAAGGTGACAGTTCAAAAACTCCCCAGGTGAGGCCTCAAATTCTTAAGACTCTCACTTGCTGATCTCTCAAGCACTACAGACTGAATTAACCACATATCATCCCGCCCTGGGGAAGAAACTGGGGAATCTCTCAGTCTGATGAAATTTTACAGTAACCAGCAGATTAGTTTTTAAAGCCCTCACAATTGTTACTGCTGAGAAGCATGATCCAAACACAAACATGAAAAATATCAGTTTCTGCTTTCAGACCTCTTTGGTTTTCTTCTGCCGGGGTAATGGCAAATCTTTCATCCATTCCAGCTTCTCAAACTCCACAGTGTCCATGTGAATCCATTCTTTCTTGGGCTTCACAGGCAGATCATCGTCTTTGTGGGGTGGAAAAAACATAGCATTCTTACCTTCCAAGGCAGAGATTAAGAAAATACTATTCCCTCTTTGCCAACCTATTTGGCTTAAAGACAGGATCAAATATAGGATATATATAAAGTAAGAAAAAAACCCAATTTTCAAACCAACTGTTGGCCGATGCATAAGCATCAAAGGTTTAAAGCTGCTTTCATCTTTCATGAGAGCTAGAAGAGGAAGAAAACAGCATCATAATGAAATTCACAGACAAGGCTAATTTGGGAGAAGCTGAACAGAAGTCAGGACACAAATAAAGCAAAGTGATCAGAGCCAGGGCAGAAAAATAATATCAGCCCTACTTTTGAGAAGGCAAACTAATATAATCCAAGGAGGAAGCATGCTAGGGCAGATGTGAAATGATTCAAAAGTATTAATGCAGGGAGGTCCAAATTATTGGAAGCCAGTATGATTTCAGCCCAAATACACTGGAGAGAGCACAAACACTCCTACCAGTGCTTTTGTCACATTTGTGATGTTGTTCTACATTCTGTGTAGACCTCTAAAGGTTTGAGGAGATTAGCTTGGGCACAAAAGATCAAAACAGCTGAAAATTCACTCTTATTGCCTAAGAAACAGCTCAGTGGGGAAACTGGACAGTTGAACAAGAATTTCAAAGGTGCAAGTACTACAGGAGGAAATTACCAGTTTAACTTTATAGAGCTTTGACTAGAATTTGAGAAACAAGACATTTATGCCTGACATCACAAGAATTGCCCCAGGAAAGACAGATCAGCATGTGGAAGAATCTCTCAAGTGAAGGGACAGAAGAGATGTAACTGGAAATGATCTGAACCCTAGGAAAGGTAATGCTTTACTACTAGGAGACTATCCCATACTGGCATGAGAAAAGATGAGCTAAGAGGTCTTTGCTATCTCAACAGAAAAATCACACCTAAGGATGCAAACAGGCAGTCTGAGGGTATGAAAAGCAGCAGCATCACTCCTGCTGGAGTAGCTCTGAACTCATTTGCATTGCAGCTATTACTCCTAGTGCTCTGGTCTTCTTTTGCAAGGAACAATGAGTCCCACTGAGATGCTCTTCTTTCATCAGATCTTTTCCTGCTGATAACTGGCCTGAAATCTAACGTTTTACTTTCCTCCAGTTAGCAGATAAACTTTCACGAAGGGCACGCATCCCTTCTAGGATGAAGCTTCACTCTTATGATCAATGTGATATTGAGTCAGGCAAGAAACCAAGCACAAACTTATCTTCCTCAGCCAGAAAGCTGTTTTGCAGAATTCTGGCCAAAGGCTCAGCCCACATTTTAATTGAAGGGAAGGAAAAAAGCATCAGAAATTTAAGAAAGTGGAATGTTTGTGGGTGGTAGGGGCTAAACTAGAGGAAATAAAATCAGCAGAAAAACGACATCTATTGACATTTGTAGTTCAACAAATTGTTTTTTCCAGTTATCACTAAATTGATGGGGTTTGGTTAATTATTCTATGAACAGAATAATTCATATAACCACCAGCCATTAGTATTATGATCTTTGTCAACAAGAAAAGACAGATACATATTCCGAGGCACTAGCAGATTGTTCAGTTACTGAGAAATCCCTTTACAGAAACACAAGCTGACAGTGTCAACACAACATCTGCACTGAACATTTTCAGACTTGGGTTACATTAAAGGCTACTACTCAAGCTCTTCCATTTTTGCTTTGTTTCCATTTTTGTCTGGGTGCCAGAATTTACTTTTCCATCCGGTAAAATTACAAGTTGCTGAATAAAGACTTCACCATCTTGTTTATTAGAAACAGTAGCCTTTTATCTCATTAAAGAAACAGGTTTGACTTCTGAGCAATCTCATCACTTTGTGTCATCATCCTCTCTCCCCCCTAGGGAAATTCAGAGTGACTGTTTCTGCCTGGTTACTCATGATGAGTTTACTTCCGAGCATGAACAGATGAAAAATGCCAACAATAAGTACTAATGTCAAATTAATATTTAACATCTCCTGTTGGCCAAGACAAGTTGCAGGCATAATCTCAGGTGCTGAAAAGGCTTCCCTTGGTTTTATAACTGTGTTCCAGCTTGCTTTCTTTGTTATTTCAAACATCCTGGGAAAACTTCTCCTTTCCTGTGCAGTCTTCCATGGGAAGCAAAAGATGTTGTCAGCACATGATGCTCCGAACACTGAGCTATTCCCAAGAGCACTGCTATGATCTTGCTCAACCTTACAGGCTGAACAACTTCCTCCTATTGCTCCCAGAGGAGTGAAAGAATGTCACTTAACCTGGTGCTGCTTGTGCACTCAATTGTTCTGGAAACAAAAGGAATTAAAAATAGTCCTTTTGATTAAGATGGATTCATGGAAAAGTAAAATTTGAGGAGAAAAAGCAAAAGGATTATTCAGTGAAGTGTCTTCCTCAATAAGAAGCTAATCAGCTTTCCTTCCCCTGTACATGTACACACACATACATTCACAGACTCATCCTTCTCATCAACAAAATGGTAAACAATTGTTATCTCTTGCAAACACCATGCTGAAATCCAGGAGTGATTCAGAGACCTCTTTAATCAGGCTGCACATTGCACTGGGACACAAAAAGTGCATCAGAAGAGAGGATCAAGACAGGGAAACAGCCAAAAATTGACATGGTAATGGTGGAGAACAACACTAACGAGGAAGAGAAACATGCTATGAATAAAAGTGTGGGGAAGATGAGAATGAGAGCCTAAAATCACAACAGAGAAAAAGAAACAGCTGTATTAAAAACAAATGCAATGAGGAAAGCAACAATTAAGAGCAGATGCTCAATGGGAAAAAACTTCTTTTCTCTGCCATGGGAATATATGGTTTGCTCTTGCTGCTGAGGATAAAGCTGCTTGCTTCTCATACAGGCATATATTGAGTACTAAAGAGTTCTGTCACAGAAAGCAACAGCTTTCTACAATTTTTCAAAAAAAAGCAGAACACCTTAATAGTTCCCTTCACCCACAGCACAAAGAATTGTCTCCCATGGAAACCATTGTGTGGGCTCTGAGATACAAGCCAGAGTTGGGCCATCAGGAGCAGTGTCATGGCAAGACATACATGTGCTGTATGATCAACTTCCCTGAAGTTAGATTGACTGTAATCTCCATGCTACCCAGTAAGCAAATCACTAACTCTTTACCTACCCAACACTATTTTGCCCACAACTACTTCCAGTTAAAAGAAATTATTCAAGCAGCAGCTGAATCTCACTACCCTACCACACTCTTCTGTCTTCCTGTTCACACAACTGATCAGAAAAGCAACAATGCCCAGTTTAAAACACATTTTCCTTTCAGAGACCTCAGAATAAATTTCAAAAACCAGAGACCTCAGAATAAATTTCAAAAACCAGATCTCCCACTGGATGGCTCACCTCTGTCATCCAGTGTATCACCCTTCTAACCTATGCAGCCCACCCAGAAACAACAGAGATGTTCTTTCCTGAGCCCAAACTATATGTGTATTTTAAATACCATGATAAAATTCTGAGTTGGCTATCAGACTGCCACATCAGTCCAATATGGATTGATGCAAACATCATACAAACTTCACATTTATGTTCAGAACATTACCAAAATGCACTTTGTTTCTTACCTGTAATTTCTACCTTCCTATTTTCTTCTTTCCTTACAGATTTTTCCAGACTTGACTCCTGCATGGGAAGAGATGATCCTACCCCATGCTGAGCCACAGGCAGAGATTCCACAAACTCCTCTGGTCTCTTCTGTTCCATTTTTAAATTTCTTTCTTGGCATTCATTGCCACCACGTCGTGACTTTAAGAAAGCAACTAAACTGGAATCTGCAAGTATTGACAGAGACAGACAGAGAAGTGACAGAAAGTCTCAAAATACTTGATATGCTTAAAGCTCCTGCTATTTCTGGTTTAGTCTTTTCATTCCCATTCCACATGTCCTCTTCTTCTCTACCAACTGTCACTCCTTTTCAAACTGAGGCACTTAACCGCTTTATGACCTCTTGACCACGTAAGCTGGGTACAACCAACTGGTGAGGCAACACCAGAGAAAGAGCTGATAGATGTCTTTCAAGGTAAAGCAACCACAAAAATTCTAGTTATTCTCCCAGCTTGCAAACAAAGACATAATTGTTTCTGTCCCCCTTGATGACACAGAAAAGCCACATCCAAACAAGACTATTTACTGTGAAGAGAACTGTGCTCTGTGATTTATGGGAGGAACCCAGGTCTGACAGTTTGCATACCCTGCCCATGGACCACGCTGTGGCATCAATCTGAATGCCACAAGAATACACAGAACAGACTCCACAAACAGAATTACCTGCTTTTTATTGAACTGCACTACAGCTGCAGTGCATGGTCTAGATATTATGTTAGAAGGACATCTTTTTTGTTCTGAACTGACTCCCCATCCTGAGTGTCAATTATGTATGGTCTGACAACACCTAGAAAATAGACATGGCCATTCTCTTCATGCTTTGGATGAGAAGGGGAACATTTTGGGGTAGTGCTATTTTGAAGAACAGATAATATTCCTATGGCTCTAAAATAGGAAAATTTCAGATTATAAATTTACTTTAAGATCTACTACAGATATCCCACATCATTTTTGATGGAGTTCACTTTCTCTCTGAATATTCTTCATCTAGAAGATGGTTTTGGGATGCTTATGCCAGATATGAACAGTAAGAGCCTATGCATTGTACCTCTAAAAGGTACAGAGATAATTTATATATCTCTGACACTGCTTATTGGAGTAACAGAATATAATTTGCCAGGGCAGGTTTAGGTTAGATATTAGGAAACATTTCTTCACTGAAAGAGTGGTGAAGTATTGGAATAGGCTGCCCAGGGAAGTGGTGGAGTCCCATCCCTGGAGCTTTTCAAAAAACACATAGATGTGGCACTTAGGGGAATGGTTTAGGGATAAGAGTAGTGTAGGGCTATCGGTTGGACTTGATGATCTTGATGGTCCTTTCCAACCATGAGTTGAGATTCTATGATTCTATTAACACTTACATTGGTTATTTATTCTTAAGGACATGCAATTCATAAGTGCTCTTTACTTAAGAGAAGTCATCTCAAAAAGGAAGTAACTCCCATGTCTCTGAAACAGTTCAAAGAGGATACAGGGATCTATCCCACACTTGTGATTGCTGCACACTCCTCATGATGCAACTTAAATCTCCCTCGGTGAAGGAAAGGCATTCATTAAAGCATGTCTATTTTTTTCTGAATGCAAGCATAGCTCTCACATTTTCACACCTCACTGTCCACAGCAAAGAAAAGACGGCATTCATTATTCCATCATTTCAGACACAGTGACAAACAAGTCACTGATTATGTCAGTCTGTGCACAGTATGTCAGAAAGTAAGCCTGCTTCTGCCCTGAGGCTCCATTGGCAAAATCAGAAGAATATCAACAATAAGACCCTGAAGACACTGCCCAGCATGGAACTGCCTACCCAATCCTCACTCTACACACCATAGAGTGTCAGCTGTTTCATAACTAAGAGGTTAATTCAGAGACTGGGCAGCACTAAACACCCACAAATTATTCACTCCTGAGTATGGCAAAAGTCTCTTTAATCCACATCTCTGTGCCTGTCCAGCTCCCCAGTTCATCTCTACACCAGCAATTTAATTTAGGATTTGCTTCATCATGTGCAATTCCCTAAACACAGATATTTTGGGAATGTCAAAATTACTCCCAGTTTTCATAAGGCCTCAAAGACTGAAATAACTCAGATTTTAACCTGCAGGGCATATAAATAAATATATTAGTTTAGAAAATAAATTATTGTTCAAAAATACTTAAAATACATCCTATCCTTTTAAAACTCCCTAAATATTTACTTCATAGATTTGATTCTATGATTCTTACCATCCCATCTGCAATTATTTTGCACAATTCCTTTGCCACCTTTCCAGTTAAACCCATGCTGCTTGCAACAACAGCAAGACCATTAACATGATCTTTAAGGTAAATCCACAAGACTTAAAAACTCCCACACATCCTCATGCTTCCCATATCCAGGTACTGAGAGTTCTGGTCCAAGTCTTAGGTATTTCAGAGTGGAAGACCAAGGACACTGTCTCATCTCAGCTACAGCCACCCTAAGAATAACTTTGCTTTCTTATCTGCTTTAGAGAACCACGTTTTAGGATCTCAATACATGTATATGTAACCAGGTATTTGGTATGGAAAGTAATGGGGTGCATGGACCACCTTATCCCACAGCAAAAGGGAAATGAAGTAGACTTAAGCTAAGCTCCCTCTCACTGAGGAGTAAGCATTTTTTAATTCCTTCACACTTAACTCTTACTCATAAACTACTGCCATCACATGGAAACCAGATTATCCATATATGGAATGAACAGGAATCCCAAGCTCCCATCTTTGATCTGTGAATTTGGTAAGACTTCAGGTCACCTACACATTCAGTAAACTACCACATCTCTAGAAGTCACCCTGGGAGGCACATACCCAGCTGAGCCAGCAGCCTTTTCTGCTCCTGCAGGATCTCTTCCTCAGACATGGACTGCAGTTTCTCCAAGTTCTCTTTGTGAATAGCTTCAGCTTCCTGCTTGCTCTTTTGGCTTCCAAGACCTTCTCCCGTTATGAGACAAGGCCGCTGAGAGGTCAAAAAGTCACCAGCTTTATCTATAAGACCTAGCAGAGAAAGTAGTCAGTGATTTAAGTTTCTGAAGCATTATGAATGCATCTCAATTTTGTCATTACCAGGCTTGTATAATTTCTTTTTAATCTTGGTAGCCAAATTAAAATAGGAGTAAAGTAGTTTAGTTTGGCTTCAAACAAAACTAAAACATTTGGGCTTTAATCCCATACCACAACAAAACACCATATCCACCTTGTTTCTTTAGAAGATTGAGGAGGGATGGGGGAAAGGAATTTTGTTTCTTTAATGCAAAGCAACAACAAGAAAAGGTAAATTGAAGCATAATTCACAATAGATGAGTCAGAGCATTCTTCCAAGTTAGTAAATACTAGATTCTTTTTCTGCCCAAAAAAAGCTGAACCCACATTTGTACATCAGCTAAACCATGACCTAGTAAATATTTCTTGTGTGGAACAGAGAATGAAAAACCATTTTCCAGAGTGATATAGGACCTACTCTCGACACAGGCAGGTTTGACTCTGACAATGTCCTGTATTCACTTTTAAGGGTTAAACTGTTACAAGTTCCAGCAGGGAAAGGTTTTTCCTACCCTGAACAAAATAGAGTCTCCTTTATCACCTGATCTAAATCTTAAAAAGCTCATTTCATTTAACTCCAGCAGCAATGCAACATATTCCTTTGGCCAGAGTAAGACCCTTCAGCTGTCCTGTAGCCCACTATAAAAGGACTTGACTTAGTGGCTTTACTCTTTATGTTTTGTTTATACATTTCATATAGAGACTTGACCAACCCTATGACTCTAAGGGCAACAAAGCTGGTGAAGAGTCGAAAGCACAAGTCTTATGAGGAGCAGCTGAGGGAACTGGGATTGTTCAGCCTGGAGAAAAGGAGGCCCAGGGGAGATCTTATTGCTCTCTACAACTCCCTGAAAGGAGGTTACGGTGAGGTGGGGATCAGTCTCCTCTCCCAGGTAACAAGAGACAGGATGAGAGGAAAAGGCCTCAAGTTGTGCCAGGCGAGGTTTAGGCTGGATACGAGGAAAAATTTTTTCACTGAAAGAGCATTTAAGCATTGGAACAGGCTGCCCAGGGAAGTGGAGGAGTCACCACCCCTGAAAGTGTTCAAAAAAAGTGTAGACACGGTGCTTAGGGACACAGTTTGGTGGTGAACTTGGCACTGTTAGTTTCATGGTCAGACTTGATGATCTTAGAGGTCTTTTCCAACTTTAATGATTCTGAATCAGCCAACCCTGAAAGCATTGAACTCCTGTTCAAAGAGCAGTAATGACACTCATCATAACATCAGTAAGGTTTGATGTCATTTCCACAGCAGCTGTCTTGTGTACTGAGCAGAGATGAGAAGACAGAGTGGCCTGGTAAAAGATTTGGTAAGCTTCCCACCATCAGCAACTGTGCTGAGGGTTACCAGGCATAAACATGTTGTTACTACATGCTACATGAAATGTAGCTCCCTCTCTTCTCCTCTTGCTTCTAGTGATTCCTGCCCCAATAGTCTTGCTGAGGAGGCTAAGCCAATTCCTGCTCCCTCTGTTGTCCTCTATTTTAGGAGCGCTCTGCTTCAAGAGGACCACAGCTATATGGATGCTGTATTTCCTGTTGAGATGAAGTACATATGCACAACTGTAACAGGATATACAGTAAGCACAGCATATTGACTTGGATGGTGGATTTGTGTGTCCACAGCACAGCACATCTGGGGATTCTCTTACCAGTTCTCTGACAGGGTTCAGGGCAGACAGAAACCTTAGCCAAATGGCAATAACCCTTAAATGACATCTGGCCTCTGTTTCAATAGAGCACCAGGGAAAAATGCAGACATATGGTGGTCCTTAGCAAATAGGTCTGCCCATGACAACAAACCCCCTCCAAACCAAAAAAACAAATTAAAAAAAAAACAATTTAAAAAAAAAACTACACAGGAGATGCTGTTACCAGTTGAATTGGTTTCATCTTTCTTTGTCACGTTGCTGTCAGACAAGTAACTGCTGGAGGTGGCACTGACTCATCAGCACTGCCTCACAGCATTCCCTATGGAACAAAGCCACAGTCTCATGGCAGCAGATCTGGTGACGGAAGACTGAGCCTTTAGCTTCTAGGTGGGAGTAAGAACCTGCATCACAGTGGTCTCAAACACCTTCATAAGACACAGGAAGAACCCTCTTCCTAAAACTGTGGAAATCAATGATGAAAGAAAACCTTCACATACAACAGAAAGGCAAAGGAGAACAAGAACTTTGAAAAATAAATCTATTTGGCCCTATTTGAAGCAGAAAGGAAATCAATGAGAAAGCTAATCCCTTTTTTAGAATGTTAATTTGGGCCTCAAACTACTTTAAAACTTTGTCACACCACAGAGAGCTGAAGTGACCTTAAGACTGCTAATCTGAGAACAACAGTGCTACCCAAATTTAAAAACAAGGTGTACTGATGTTGTGGTTACTAAGACTATGTAAATACAATAGGCTGGATAAGCAGAACCTCTTCCACTTACTGTCCTTGATGCCGGGGACAGGTCCCTCTTCTGCTGACCCTTCCGGATCCAGAGCATCCGCAACAGCTGATCTTATTTGCACGCACTCGGCAGCAGAGGGAGCTGGTGCTGCCTTTTCAGCCGCTCTTCTCGCTGCCATCTTTTGTGCAAAAATGCTTTTTCTTCCAGATCCAACCTTCACCTGCAAACAGGGAAGCCGTGTGTCACCACTGTCCTCTCCAGACTCCTGCATTTATAGATCTTATCTTAAAGACACTCTCAGATCAGACTTTTGGACATCAGGCTGCTGGCAGCCACCTGCCCTTTTCCGTGCATGTGTTGTTCTTTCTTTAACACACAGCTTAATGTGTTAGGGACAGAGAGCCACAAACATGAATGTTTTTGCTACCCAGAGAAGGAAGATGATTAATTATAAGTGAATTCAAGCCAGACAAACAGACCTAAAATATCACCAAACACCACAGTTCCACCTTTCCTGCTGTTTGGAAATTCTGCATAGCTAAATACTTTGCATTTCTGAGGATAAATGGGCTGTACCGCACTGTGCTCACCACATGCTTGGAACAGGCTTCTTATAAGGTGATTAGAGAGCAGCAGGGTGAAGAGATTTAAACAGTAAGAAGTGGGAAAGTGGTGCTAAAATAATCCTGTCTAAACTATTGTGCTGCTTGCCTAAGTGACGGAAGGGCATCTGAACAGCCTGGCACAGGAAATCCACAGAAGACTAAGCACAAAAACTCTTCCATGTCCCCAGTTCCGAGAAGAAGCTTAAAAGGCAGCCTGAACATCTGGTAGCTCCTTTGTGCACTCCTGCTTCAGGTAAGCAGAACTGGTAGTTTAAAAAAATACTACTCTTACCTTTCAAAAAAGCTGTCCTTCAAAATAAGCTACCTCTTCAAAGCAATCACAGCTATCCATCACATACCGATTCCCAGCATTTGACTCCCACTCAGCTAACAGCTCTTGCTACTACAGCAACGACTGCTGACAGCAGCCACAGCTTCCAGTTTTACAGCCTTGGGGCAGGTGGGGAAAAAAAAAAAACAACCAAGAAACACAGACCACAGCAAAAAATGTCAAAATCCAAAAAGCCACAAAAGATAATCTGTGCAACCATACTCAAAATGTCATGCCACGATAAACTAGATACAACTTCAGTAAGTATGGACTTAATCAAACCTGGTGGACAAATTCACAAGAGATTGTTCCCCAGAGAAAAACAAACAGAACAGGATCAATTTTATCACAGCAGTGCAGACTTGACCCACCTCACTAAAGTTAACTGAAGGGGAACACCTTTTCCTAAACCAAAAGGATTCCAATGTTATTTAACTGCAGAGGATGGAGTGCCTTCTTAATGGCAGCTTGACAGAAGAACTCTCCTACACTAAGGTGGCAATGCCAGAGATATGCTGAAGTAGCTTATAAACTCAGCATGCAAAGTCACTTATTTGAGCCCTACCACCCATCAAGCATTATGATTTGATGCAGGAAAGTTTTAATTGTTAATGAATGTAGCATAAAACAGCTGCTCCAAATCTTACCTCACTTTTGATCTCAGAGCGGTGAAATGTCCTTGGAAACGGGTCTCCTGTGGGCACTGGCACAGTCACTGCTGCTGCACTCGTGTCTCGTTCCTGCACCAAAAAATTCAAACCCTCCAGAAACCATCACAACAGCCAGACATGCTTATATTATTTAGCTAAAAGTGGACTCAAAAATCTCTCAGCTCTGCAGCTCACAAGCTTTCTGCTATATCACTGTCAGGCTCAGAGTACCTTGTGCTTATTTAAAGCCAAAGTGAGGCCGAACTCAGAATCACAGAACCATTACGGTTGGAAAGGACCCTCAAGAGCATCTAGTCCAACCGAGAGCCCTACACTACTCTTATCCCTAAATCATCCCCTGAAGAAACACATCTATCCTCTTCTTAAAAACCTCCAGGGATGGTGACTCCACCACCTCCCTGGGCAGCCTATCCCAATATCTCACCACTCTTGCAGTAAAGAAATTCTTCCTAATATCTAATCTAAACCTACCCTGGCACTACTTAAGCCCATTCCCTCTAGTCCTGTCACTAGTCACAAGGGAGAAGAGGCCAACACCCGCCTCCCTAGAATAGCCTTTCAAGTAGCTGAAGAGAGCGATAAGGTCTCCCCTCAGCCTCCTCTTCTCCAGGCTAAACAACCCCAACTCCCTAAGCCTCTCCTCATAAGGCCTGTTCTCCAGACCCCTGATTAGCTTAGTTGCCCTTCTCTGCACCCTCTCCAGTACCTCGGTGTCCTTCCTATACTGCGGTGCCCAAAACTGCACACAGTACTCGAGGTGTAGCCTCCCCAGCGTCAAGTACAGTGGCAAGATCACCTCACTGCTCCTGCTGGTCACACTATTCCTGATACAAGCCAGGATGACATTGTCCTTCTTAGCCACCTGGGCACACTGCTGGCTCATGTTCAGCCAGCTGTCAATCAGCACCCCCAGGACCTTCTCTGTTGGGGAGGTCTCCAGCCACATCTCCCCAAGCCTGTAGCGCTGCTGGGGGTTGTTATGACCAAAATGCAGGACTCTACATTTAGCCTTATTAAAACTCATCCCATTGGTCTCTGCCCATCGATCCAGCCTATCTAGGTCCCTCTGCAGAGCCTCCTTACCCTCAAGCACCTCACCACTCAAAGAATCAGACAAAGGAAAACCGGGCCAGTGCAGAGCAATGAAAACATCCCCTTACAGAGTCTAGAAACTCACTCAAATCCACACTACAGCGTATGCCTGCATGCAAGCAGCGTGACCTGCAGGCAGTCAGGACTAGAGAGAAGATTCAAACTTCTATTGAAGTGACAGCAAAAACGTATCTAAAGAGCCTTCTTTCAAGATGCTCCATGACACTGGTCTACATTGCTACAACTGCTTCTTCACACTGCAGTAATAAAAAGTAGCAACAGTATCTACAGCATTCAAAAAAGCCCACTAGACTATCACATAAAAACCAGACATACAATAATTTTGCTGAAGACTGCTGTAATGTGTCGATCACGACTCTCTAGAATTTCCTCTGGATCTTCATCCTCAAAGCGGACAGAGGCACTTTTGATCTTGGACTTTTTTGGAGGAGCTGGATTTAGAGCTGGGAGAACATCAGGAAAATCTGAGGAGGGGAAATAGTAAGAAAATAAAAGCAGTGAAGTTACTCATGTACAACTACTGTGCAATTGGTACTAGAACAAGGCTCCTTAACAGAGCTTATTATTGCTCTGATGAGAAACAAAGAAGATGACGAAGCAATAAGACAACTAAGAGTCTCCTGCCTCTGACTTGCACTGGGTAGTAAAGAGAAATATGCTCAAGGATTTTATTATTTATGTATTGGCACCAAGGTCTTTTCAAGGAGCTGCACAAGCAGGAAAGGGTACTGTGGCCTGTCTGCAAGTATCAAGGAAAGACGCAAAGCAGTACAGAAATAAATAGTGTCCCTGCAGGTTGTGTTCAAGCACAGAAATGCACATTTCCATTGCCAGCTCTAACAGAGTGAGTTGTGTGATCATGAGCAAGTCAAGGCCTCCCTTTCACTATCAATAAACTGGAATCATATTTCCTTACCTAGAAGCAACTGGAAGATTTAATTTGCTACTTTTAAAAAAGCACCTTGAGCTTCTGAGACTCTTAAGTACCTGACAGAAGAGTTACAGGTACTCCTGATGGAGGAATACAAAACCGTAGGAAGGAGGCTTATCAAACCAGATCTTCTGGCTGAAAGCTGGAGCTGCTAGCAGAGCTAAATCTCAAAGACACTGGGAACAGGGCCTGGATAGATCACAAAGTAAGCAGCAAGTGTCCAATAGTTACAAATCACAGAAAACTTCCCTTGCGTTGAGGCTGGCAAGGTACCACAAACAGCTGACAAATGTAGACAAAGGCAACGTGTTGGAAAGGTGGTTCTACTAGATCCTAGTAACATTGGACAAGTATGTTTCCCAACAAGGCTAAGAAAAAACAATACTGCAAGAACACATATGCAGGGCAAAAGCAACATGGGGTTGAGAGGGAGGTGAAAAGGCAAGCACTGAGGAACACTCAAAAGGACGGAGAATCCTAATAATTCAAAGACCACAAGGCAAATTACCATCCAACATGACTACATCCTTGCTGTCCTGCAGTGGTGGTCTCTCAGCATCTGTGCTCCCTTCATCCCCCTTCCTCTTGTCTGCTTTCTTCACAATCTTCACTGCAGGTGAAGCTCTGGCTGCCAAGAACTGGTTTTGAAAGTGCAGCAGGTCAGCCTCAGATTCCCCAGGCTTTGGTCTTGACAACATCTTGCCTTTTTGCTCTTGCAGCCTGGCCCTGTCTGCTGTTCACATGGAACCTACTGAAGACATGGAGAGCTCATTAAAGAACTAGGTTTCCTGAGGACAGTAAGAGAAAATTATTCATTTTTGTCCCAGTCTGCTGCTCCTGCACATATCATGGCTACACTACTTGAGAATCACCCCAGGACACAACTATTTGTGTCAGAGTCCCAGACAAACAGTTTACCTTGTTCATCATTGGAGAACAACATACTACTAGGCAAGCTAACACGTGGTCTACCAGCCAGCTAGGAGCAGAATGGCATCCATCCAGCAAAAAGCCAGCAAACAAGTGCATCACTGCCAGAATGGCAACAACAGGGTCTTGGATTTGCAAAGCCACAAAAGCACCCAGCCCAAGAAAACAGATTTGACTTACTCCATTACCATCACCAACCAAGAACATCAGAAGCACAGTGTCATGTAAACCTGCATCCTTCAGCATATGGTCTTCTGAGGATGCTAACATGACCATCTTTGCCAGGATGAAAGAGCATGTCCATGTAGGTTTGGACAATACACTCACTCTCACTGACTCTGTCTGCACTCCTTCTCCCTCAAATCTCCCAAGTGAAAAACGTTTTTCTTCCTTATCTAGTTCTCCTGCTTCAGTTCTCTCTCATTTTTCCACTGCTCTCTTATTGGCAGAAATCATGCTGCCCAGGTCAGTTTGGGGCTGAAAACCAAGGACATTATTTATAAAGACTTTTACCTCTGTGCATGTAAGAAATTACTTGGAAGGTAACTATTCCACCTCTTATCTACTAGGCATAAGAATATTTGTGAGTTTCACTCCCCACCTTTTATTCCCAGAGTCTAAGATTCTTTCCTCTGGGGCAGCAAGTAAAGTGTTTGCAAATATGTTTCACAGTAACTGAATCACCAATCAGCATTAATAGTACAGTCTTGACACCCTCCCACACTTGGTCTGTTGAAATATTTTGTACATATTTGATCTCTTCCACTCTTAAAAGCCCATCAGGACTCAATGATATTTATTGTGAATAGGAAAGAGAAGTGGATATGGATTTTTAGAACTACAATTATATCTGCCATATTGATAGGCTTTACATATGAGAAAATGCAAAGCTTGGAAGTGAACCTTTGTTCACTTTTAATCTCAGATTAAAACAAAGTTCAGTCATTGTGCAGGCACAGCCACTGCCCTGAAGCCAGTGTTTTGTCTTGTGCTTTTATAATACTTTAAAGTGTGGGGAGGTACCTTGTGAGAAGGATGCTAACAGACACAAGAATTACTTCATGCAGTATTTATGATCTACACTTGGAATATTTATATTCTTCTCAGGGGATATCATTCTAGACCAAGGTTGGTTAAATGTGATGCTGTTGGTTCCAAGAGCATGAAGAGATTCACAGAGTTTACATTTGGATATTGGTTTTGTGGTTTTTTTAAATCTCAAGGCCCTGCTGTAAAAACCAACCACATAAGAGTTGCTGAAATTTTCCTGCCCTTTCTTTTGTGCAAAAGCTGGACTAAAACCATTCAAACTTAAGCGTTTTCTGTACCAAAACAAAGTGGATTTTCAGAGGTTTCAAGGTTTCCAGGGACTCCATCCACTTCAGCACTTCATGACCAAGGAACCAGACCTCTTCATCCAATGCCAACATCACGAGCTAGTTGCTTGATTTCAGATATCTCAGAACACTGACCTTAATGAAAGCTGTCAGCTCAAGAGTCCCAGAGCAACAATTTCCATTTACACCAAGCCTACAAACAGCAGAAGCAGCAGTAAGAGGAACCTCCCTGTACCCTCTGAACAATAAAACTCTCCCTTATCACACAGGGACAAAGCTTGACACTCCACAAATGCTGTCAAAGATATCTACAGAATATGGCCACTAGCAAAGGCTACTTCAGAGCAGGAGAGGAAGGGAGCATCCTGCTATGGTGTCTTGCTACTGTTGGAACATGACATAACACAAAAACACCTGTGATGTCACTGAAGTTCTGACTCATACTGAGAACACAGAAACACTCCTTTTCAGCCCAGTTCCCTTGCAACTGCACAGCAAAAATTGCAACTTATGCAGACACCTCTTTTTTCTGTGCTGTCATAGCATAAGCACACACCTACTTTCTGTTGCTTGTTTATGAAGCTTTCTGCCACAACAGGGGCTCCAATAGTCACACTTCAGTTAATAGGTCCCTCTTTGACATGCATAAGTAGCACCACACTCATCAGAAGCCAAGTGCTTCATGCCCTATCATCACAGGCTTCAAAGCCCAAATGAGGATGATGCTAGGATTAACAGACAGAAAACCCCCAGTTATAAACAAAGTGTGCTGTTAATCTTCCTGCAATAAGCCTCTTCCACACAGGGATATACATACACTTGTCCAAGTCTCTGTGTATTAAGAAAGTTAATCAAAAAATGTAGCAGGCCTCATTTGTCTGGGAAATTGTCAGGGATAGGAAACCAACTAGGCAGTCATTGCCTAAAGAGGTTTGATGTAGTTCTAAGAGCTATTTCCTCAAATTCACTCTTTCTTCCATATGGACATAGGGACCACCCAAATGTAAACAGGTACAACTTATAATATGGAGGTGGGTATTAGTTTAGTCCAAAAATAGATAAAAGCTTTAAACATGTTCTTTCCATGTTCTAACTGGGTCTAGAAATCTGACACAACCAAAGCTTCTGACTCAGTTCTTCTTCAGTCCAATGAGCTAGAAATTGCTTAAATACATATGGGAGTTGCAGATAAGAGTGTAGTGAAAATAGTTTGGTTTCTAATGGTACTTTTGTGCATGTCCCCTGAAAGCCATCTAAGTACATTAGCAACACTCATTTGCCTACCACAAGGAGTAATTCTTATCCACCAGAGCTCAGAGAAAACATGCAAGAAGAATAACACACTATCTATGAACAGCACTAACCCCAACATCCTATGACCTGGTTACCTCCAATCTTGCAATTTTCTACTTAAAAGCTAACCACACACAAACTGTTTGCCTAGAGGGACCACCAGCTAGCCAACATATACAACCTCCTGAGGCTATTGTTCTAGAAGCACGTGTAAGGGATCAGAAATGCTGTCAAAGGACCCCGATCACCTACACACACCAGCCCACAGTGATTACTATGTGAATCCACTCTCCTCTGATGTTGTACCCCTTGTTTGCACTAGAAGGCTCAATAGCTTTCTGCCTTGCTCTGACTTTCCATGGATCCTGCCTGAAAAGGCCATCAGTGCTGTGAGAAGTTTTACAAATACAGCTGGAATCACTGGGTCTGAATCAGACTAAAAGAAGACACAAAAGCACAGAAGGGAATAATGCCATAGATTGCTTCATTTTTGGATTAACCAGCTTCAGCTCAAGTGTAAGCCTGAGAAGGAAGCTCAGTAAGGACAGTAAAGGACCCTAATCACATATTACTGCAGCAGCAGAACATCACTAAGAATGGCATTTATTTTACAAGAAAATTGAGATCTGTAATGTTTTTCTCATGCTTTCCATAAGAAACATTTAATCTTCCAAGATGTGTATCAGCCACTACACTCAGCAGACATAAAACAATATTAAGACTCAGGCACAGCACAAGTTTGAGCAAAGTATCACTCCACTACTGTCCAAGGTTTTTACAGGTGCCATCAGGCTACAAAAAGCTATACTTATCTTGATATAACCCAATACCATTATGAATTATAGTTTATTCCAGCTCATCTCCACTTACAATGCATTTCTCTTCCTCAGCAGAAGAGCCCTACAGCCCAAGGGAGACACATCACTACAGCCACGAATTAGACACAGAAGAGAAAAGATAACAAGTACAACTAAAACCAAAGGATCATCTCTTATTAAAGGGAACTACTCATCTCTAAAACCTGTCTTTTTTTTCTTTTTCTCCATCCTCAAGTCTACAACTTTGTATTCTTTCGCTAAAGGTACCACATCTGGGCCAAAGAAACATACAGGGTCCTGCTGTCACTATCAGTGTCTCAGATTAACTTAACTTTAGACTGATGCTTGACATAGGAAATTAAAAGGAGAAGCAAAGAAGTACATCTCAGCCTCTCCAATTCAGCTCAGCAATCAACAGAAAGGTACATTTTCTCCACTCTACATTTGCAGTCATTGAAAGCTTCACTCAGGATTCTTGCCTGCTTTACAAAATGATGTATATGCTCTGCTCTGTCACAAAAACGCTTTCTGCACACAATAATGTAATGACCAAGTCTACTAAATCCAGGCTTGACAAGACAGACAGCAACTTTTTTTCTGCTCTAGAGAAGGCAGGTATCTGTAAAGACCTTCCTCCCAGAATAAAAACACCAGACATAAACTGCAAAACCATTTCCTCAAAGAGGCTCCACATCTCAAGGCTGATCACGTAAGACTCACTGCCTGTTAGGCACATACTGTGTGCACACTTACAGCACCTTGCCTCCAGAAACGCTGCTGTCCTGAAGAGTCTCTGCAAGAGAGGCACCTGCACGGCACAAAATCAAATTAAAAGCAACAAACTGCTATTATAACGAAAAGAGCTAAGGCGTCCCGACGTTTTCCCTAAAAGAGCCTAAATCGAAGTCTTGAACACACTGACGAAGGCTAGCTCTGGAGGCCTGCCGCGGCCTCTCCCTGATGGAGCACTGCTCGGAGGAGGGTCCTGGCTAAACGACTCTGCAGCACAGAACACTGGGGTCACGGCCGCTGCCCCGGAGGCCCTTCTAGCCGCACTCTTCTTTACGGTACAGTCAAGGAGAAAACCTGGGGTACCAGCGATACCCGTTGCGCCCCTACCCCCACCGGATCCCGAATCCCCACAGAAGAGTAAGGCGCCGCTGGCCCCAACTAACTGGACCATAACTCACCTGCACGCTCCCCACCAACACTCCCACCCCGCCACACACGGTACTTCCGCCCGGTCTTACGTCACTTCCCCCCGCGCTTCCCACCACGGCTCCGCCGGCGGGGGCGGGGCGGCGCCATTTTCCCCTCCCATCAAGTGGTTTTTTTACGGGATGCATTTTGTGCCTAAAGTCTAGCCAGCTGGGGAGTAGTTGCTGCTGGCTGCTGCTGGCGTCTTACTGCTTGTGGAAAAAGGCTTGTTCCTGAACTGCTTCTCCCAGCTCTGCTCTTGGCTTGTGCAGTCCAAGTGCAGGTGCTCTCAGGCGTTTTCGTTGGTTCTAAATACAGAGCACTTGCCTCCATTGTCGTGTGTCTGCATACACAGAAATAGGTTTATGTAAATGAAGGATCTGTGCCCTTTCATTATTAGAGGCCATTGGTGTGCCTCAGACTGGAGGGACATCAGGAAAGCAGATACATAATACTATGTAAACATGGCTGTAATTTATTATTCAGTGTCTGATTATTCATTTATTATATATGCCAAGCTTTATTAAAAACTCTGGAAAGCTGTCACAACTTGCAGAAGCATTGATTTTAATACTGGTCAGTCACCTTTCAGGATTTTTACCTGAGAAGTGATTTCTGTGAGCATGAGAACGAGCACAGATTCTCATCTAGGCTTGAACTGCGCCAGGTAGGCCCAGTGTTTGAGAAGGACTCACCTAAGTGCCCTAATGCTGTAAGAAATGCAGCACTTCCTAGTCTGCTGGATTTCACTGGGGTTTTTTTTTAATCCCTTCACAAAGCTGTGATACTATTGCAAAATTACAGTCAGAAACAAATTTTATCTTTGACTATTGAAAGCACTTAGGCCTATAGAAAGGAAGGAAAAAACATCTTGTCAACATATAACCTGTCTTAATCACGGTGTCAGGGCTGTGACGAACTCATACAGTGAAAATGCTGGGCAGAAGACACCTCTCTCAGCTGTGTGCCTTTTGAGATGGCAAGTTTGTTATCTGCACTACTTTAGATCTTTGAACACTTCTTGAAGTTGGAACCACCAAAATCACTTGAAGATGGCCCATTAGATCAACTAACTAAGTAGCCAAGAATGACTCCGGTTCTAACCTGACAAGTGGATGTTTTTCTGCCACCTAATTCTGGCACAGGTGTTTGAGCAGTTACTACTGTTACCTCTGGTATGTATAGGTGCCCCTTGCAGTAGGAATAAATAGAGCTGCTCTTAATTACATTTGGAGATTCTCAGAATGGAGCCTCAAGAGGGTTTGGAGTGCTTCTCTGATGCTGCCCTGCCTGACTGCAGTTCATCAGCTGGTGGAGCTCTGCTTTGTGCTCCCTGAAGGAACTGGAATCAAAGTCAAATCTACTTCAGGGATAGCAGTGACTGCTGAGAAATGTGATGTCCAATTCTCCATTTTGCTCAAATCAACTGCTACCCTACTACCACCTCTGCCATTTAATTTTGTCATGCCCACTTTCTGCTATTTTAGGATGCAAGAAACACTTTGAAATAATTGTTCAAGTTTCTTATAGTTAGACCTCCAGAGCAGCAGTTTCTACTCCTTTCCCCACGGAACCACAAGACATGGTAGCTCCAGGACTCTTGCTATCACAGGCCTGGCTGACCAAAGTAGGAAGTTTAACATCCCCTTTGGTGCCTTGCTGGCTTTTATGTTTTTCATTGCTTGAATTGTGAAGGTTCTGTAGGTCTGCTCCAAAATCTGTTGCAATCTATGGATTATGCCTCTGCTTAACACAAAAGGTAAAACTAGGATTTTAGGTTTTTGCACCATTCATCTTCAGACCAGAGAGCACCACTGGTTTTACACAATGGTTTGGCAGATGCACTGGTGTGAGTAGATGACCTCTCGCTCTTTGAGGCTTTGCTGGTGCTGAACTTAGTAACTAATTTTTGTGGCCCTGATGAAGACATTTGGGGTCTCCTACCTGGACAATAGGGCAGGGAGACCTTGGCAGTGGTTCCACTGGAATGTGTTTGGGTTAAGTCTTGGAACTGTTTAGACTGCCTGACAACTGCTTATGAGTTTGATACCTTCTGACTTCAGGGAATTTAATAACTAGTTGTGAGGTCACTTTGACCTTACTAGTGTTGTTAGTATGGAAATTATATAAATGAATGACTATTCATCCAGTTAAAAAAAGATACCCTAGAGGTGTTAACAGCATGTTTGACCCTATGTGTCTTTAACCAAGTCAATTCAGTAAACTCAGGCTGAGTTATGAAAGAGCCTGTTTGAGTTTGGGTTCTTCAAGGTGGTCTGCCCATCATCTTTTCCTTTTCAACCCAGGAGAGGGTTTAAGTGGAGACATACCAATTGCTAGCTGAATTTTTCTTTGCTTGAGTAGTCCTCTCATTCTAATTGTAAAAAAGTTTGGTTTGTCTTTTGCTTTGTGCTGACATTGGTTTGTACCTTTCTGTACATGTTTCATGTGCATGATGGGCATTGAACTTGACAAAACTAACGTGTTATTTGAGTTATAGCTAATCTGAACCTAATCTGAGCCCCAATCAGGAAGAACAGGTCAATACACACAGGCTACAGCCCTGTCCCAAGTGTGGGGTGGCATTCAAGCCTTGCAGCCATAAGCATTTTTCCTCCCTGCTTTCTCTCATGCTGGCTACACAGGTTCTGAGGCCACACACAGGGTCTTTTAGCCTGCATGTGAAGCAGGCAAATAATCTTTTTTGTCAGAAAGATATAAAAATACACTTAGAATATATTCAGTTTTAATTACTGCAAGACAGGAATGCTTCCCATGGAAACTGCCAGGGTTTTTTGTATCTTTCCTCATTCCATTAATTATTTACCTTCAGTTTTAATAATACAGTTAAGGGCACTATATATAGCTCATGCTCTATCAATAAATCATGCTTCTGCGTCTTCATATTTATCCTATAAATTATAAGTACTAACACACTTACATGGATCTGCTAAGCTATTCTAGCAAAGAAATTCCCACTAGAGCATCTCTAAGAGTCTTTGGAGGTGAACTCAAACATTCTTCACTTAAGGGGAGCTGTTTTATGAGATTTTAAAAGCTTTTCTGTACTTTGATAAGCCCTGACAATCTCTCTCATCCCCTTCTTCTAGCTCATCACAAGCAAATAGTTTCAAGTGACTTTCTGGAGGATGGTTTTGGTCTTCCAAAGCAGAAAGAAGCATGAGGGCCTACAGCCATATGCTTTCTCACTGAATTAGAAGAGGGAAGGGATCAAAATGACAAAGACAATATTGCAGTGGCCTTAGTGGGATTAGAAAGGGAAAATTTGTAAAAGCAACAGTATTACCTATGTTGCAGGATGAGCTGTCTAAGAAGCAGATGATCAAGGAGAGAGGTAATTCCACCCTCTTATTGCCAAAAGTCAGAAACTGAAGTTGAGAACATAACAGCTGGAGAGAAGGATGGTGGGCAGCACACAGGTCTGCTTGGGAATGGAGAGCAGATGATAGTAAGTGATTGTTCCAAAATAACAAGTCCTTCCTTGTGTTTTCTTGCAAAAAAGAGCTGAGTTTGGGAGGACAAAATGTTCCGTAGTAAGTTGTCACCTGTAATAAAGGGTCAACTCTGCAAAGGACTAAGCATTGAACTCAGAAGGAATGGTGTTATATCATGCCTCAAAGGAGTGGCTGCACTGCACATCAACACCAAGATCTGCAGTAATCCATCTGGAAGAGTGAAAGCCCTGAGCCAGCAGAGCAGGGGCTTACGGTGGTGTCATGTATAGCACATTGTGACTCTCTGTGGTAGTAAAAAACCTACATGTGTCCTTAGAGGAATGTGTGTGCATGAGAGCAAAACTGAATTGTGACCAGTCAATGGGTGGCTTTCTTGCTGGTGGGGGAACATGGCAGATGGGCAGAGACAGTGCATGTGTCTGAATATCCTCAGAGATCCACCCACAGAGGCTTGTGTGGCTTCTTCTGCATCTCTATCTACTTTTGGTGTGGAAACCTGGGACTCCATGGCAGTAACACCTTGCCAAGCAAAGGCTACGGACATCTCTGGGACTAGGGAGACTTTAAACCAAACTTCTACTTGCTCATCAACAAAATGCCCACACCCATGCCCAATAGGAATTGATTTAACCACATAAGTGAGGGGAAAGGGTTGCACACCTTAAAAGTCCAAAACAGCAAAATATTTACTCATCTCTAGCAATCCATCTGCCAAACATTACATTGGCTTTTGACAGTTAGCATGACATTTCCTCTTTGTTGTTTGTTATATCAATGGTTTCTATAGAAATGCCATTCTTATCAGACTAAATGAAAGTATCCTGAAGTAACATGCAAATTCAACAAACAAAGATATTTCTTGCTCAGCCTATGTAACATCTCCCTATCACACTGGGTTTTCCTCCCCTCATTACAACATTGAAGTAAAACCCAGCTAAAAGTGAGCTGCCCTATAGCTGAGACTCCAGAGAACAGACTGCTGTGGAAATTAGAAAAGGCAGTCAAGCAAATGTGTTTCTCAAGTCAGGTCATTCAAACACTGCCTCTGAAGAGTATTGCAGGTGAAAATCAGTGTTTGCACAGATGGTGAATGTGTTGTCATTGACAGCCACTGCTTCACAGAAGACTTAAATGGTCTCTTAGCTGACCCTACCCAACTGAGAGCTGCTCTCTGTCCCTGCTATCACTAAGGAAAGAGACATTTCTGCAATTCAGTTTTCTGGGCTGAGGACAGTGTCTCTCATGACTGTTGCTGCAGGATCCATCTGCCAAAATCTGTGTGATGTAGTGGATGCATTCAAGTCTACTGTCATAGATTTTAAATGAAGCCTGTCAAAGTGCCTAACCCTGATATTTCACACAATTTAAGGTAGTTTAAAGCACTGGATGTCCTACATAGCAGATCTCCTTATGAACTGGGTTTTTTGTTGGAAATTCAGATTTGTTCCTTTTTTTCAGATTATTTACTGTTGTGTCTTGGGGGAAACCTTATACTTCTCACCTGAACAGGATGAGAGTGATGCATTCATGCTTTATCCAAATCCCATCTGTACTAGCCAGAATATATACTGAAATGAGTGCCATGGGGTGCTCACCTTTCCCAGGCTCCAGCTCTTGCACTCTGGGAACAGAAAGCGTGGCCCTTGCAGTGCACTCACTTTAGGGAGCTCTGTATTCAGTGGAGGTGCCTGCACAGCAAGTAGCTTGTGCTGCCAGTGGACCCAAGCCTGAAGTACTTAACTCTAAATAGCTGTGCTAATGCTGCTAGATCTGCCAAGAGTTTTCAACAGTCATGATCATGATGTCCTGATGATTTAAGTGGTATGGCAGAACTATCTGCAGCCACACAGAGTTGGGGTTTTGCCTTCATCTTTCGAAACATGAAGAGCTGCCCTGGGTAAGCCGTGCCTCGTCTTCATGGCTACTTGTCCACAGAGTCTTATGAGGCCAGAGCTGGTTCCCCATCTCCTTGGGAGTGACATGGAAAGCTGTGGGTTCCCAGAGGAGTGTTCTGGAAGTGTGTATTTCTGCTTCCCAAGCAGTGACACAAACTGCTTCACCCAACTCTCTAGGTAAGGAAAGAAAAACAGCCTGAGGAGAAGCACCTGTCTAAAAGGACATCTCAAAAAGGTGGGAGAGGTGCCTGGAAGAAATATGCTGTATGGGAACTATCAGAACTGTATTATTGTCACATGTAGTATCTAATACCTAGATGGGGCACTGGTGCATAGTCCTGAGTCACTTTTAAGCTATGTGGCCATCTCATACACTGAAGAAGTGGCATTGCAATTCTTTCACAAGGTAGGAATTCAAGCCCTGTTTCTCCAGATGCTGTGTGCTTGTGAAGTTTGTCATATGCTTAATACCAGGACAGGACTGTTCCCTCACTAGTGGCATTTAGTGATGGAAGTGAAATCATGAGAAAGCTTCAGCTGTAAACACTTCCTTACCACATTGTTGTGAAAGCATCTTTCTAGAGTACTCTCTTATGCTCATTATTTGACATGACTGACAACAAGTTCTCTTCAGTGTTGGGTAAATTTTATTATTATTTTCAGAGGTATTTATAGCTATTCTGATCTCTCATGACAGCTGCCTATGCCAGGAGCAAAGAAGGTGATGGTTGCCAAGAGCTCACAGGCAGAGAGCCCCACTCCTGTTAATGGCAAGCTAACACCACTAGCAACACCAACACTTAAAAGTCCTTTTCTTCAGTAGCACAGTCACAGGAGAAACAGCAGAGATCACTCTACTGATTGCTCAGTGTAATTGTGTGGGAGTATTGATTGCTCAGATATGTGTGCTCACCTTTTCATTTTGGTTTGTCACTGAGGGACATGCATTTTAAAAGTCTGTTTGGCACTGGATAACAGCCTTGAGCACTGGCAGGCTGCCTTCTAGAGACATACAGCAGCAGCAACTGCCCAGCTTTCTTCCCATGGGAAAATGTTGGGAACTATCCAGATTATCAACTTGGCTCTGGAATGGCACTGCCCATATGGTTGTTCTGCATCAGAAGTCATGAGCCTTGGAGGTCAATTAATAGATTTGGTTTCCAAGTTTTACTTGGGAAATAAGGTGTCCAAGCCCCATGATAATTAGGTATTTCCTGCTAACGACCAGAGGTATTTGCTCTTCTTCCAGCCATATATGTCGTATTTTGGTGCTCAGAGCCACTGATGATTTGCCTAGTCTAGGACTGCTCCTCTGGTCAGCCACTGTCTCTGAGGACCTCCTTTCCTCTTTGAGATAACAAAATGTTGGAACAGATTCTTCCATTGCTAATCCCTCTAATTTCCAAAGCCCCTCAGTGCTGTGGAGAAAGAACCTGGGGGTTCAAATTCCTCATCACTGTCTGTAGCACCCCATTAAAATTGGGATGCCTTTACAATATTCATAAAAGTAGCTTTGTCTTCATTTGCTCCAAAGCAATTTGTGGGTGGAGCCTGGCTACTGTTAAGCTGAGCTAGGAAGTACCACTAAAAAGCAAGGGACATCGGCTCAGCTTTGGAACAACATGATTAGCAGACTCAGAGGATGTTCATGGACTTATAGGCATGACCTTTTGCTGATGCCTGTCTCTCAGAGTATCTGTCCAGTTATGTTCAGCATAGGAAATGTCAACACCTGCAGAAAACAAACCTCCTGTGCACAGAGAAGGGCAGAGGAAGCTCTAGGTCTCTCATATCCATGGCCCTTCAAGTCCTACCTGGGGCTGAGAGGACACTGCTCTGTCAGTGAAGACTGGAGGTGTCCTCCCTCACCAGCAGGCTCAAAAAGAAAGGGCAGCAGTCTGAAGAAGCAGAAAAAGGTTGGACTCTGTTCCAGCTAGCAAATGAATAGCTTTTGCTTATTCCTAAGGGCTTGGGAATGACTCAAAGAATCCAGTGAGGCGAGATAGAGCTCTTGGTGACAGTGATAGGGACAGAACTAAGAAAGGTTTCTCAGCACTTAAAGATTGAAAATACTGGGAAACAAGAAGTTGTGGGGGATGGTTGTTCAGGTATTGGAAATAGCACATTGGAAGGAGCAAGGTAAGGGAAAGATTGAAATAGGACAAAGGTGCCAAATTTGAAAGGTACAAGCCAGAGGAATAGATGAGAAGGGAGAACATTTCATTCTGAAAGGAAAGAGAAAATGTCAGTGCAAATTCTGGCATATCTGTACAACATGGCAATAGCATTACTAAGCCTAGAGCTTGAGAATAGGCATCAATGCCATCAGGAGAAAGATGGTAGGACAAGGACATCTAAGAGAATGGGAGGTAGACAGTATGGAAGCAAAACTCCTAGAGTGTAGGGATAGGTTGAGAAGACGATGAGCAGAGTCAGCAGATGATGATAGCAGGAAACGACAAGGAATGAGGAGCACTTCACCCCTTCTCTTGGGCCTCACACCTGTGTGGGTGTCACCCATGCTTCCCAGCCATGTTGGGTCCCCAGAGGTTTTGAATGTTGGCTGTCAAAACCCAGGCCTCTCAGGGGACCCCTCCTGCTGCTTACACCAGGGGTGCCTGTGTGCTCATTATTACTGCTTATTGGAAAGGCATCACATGACAACAGGCTCAACAGTTCATCCCACTGCAGTCCCTGGAGCTATGACCATTCCGCTGAGAGTCAAAAGAGCCCCCAAAATGAGACTTCCTATGTCAGCATCAACATATTAGAGTATGCAAAGACTTTACAACCTGAGAGACAATAATGCCTTTGTCCTCTTTTCTTCCAAGAAGGCAGAAAACTACAAGCACTGGAGGATGTAATCCAAGTGCTAATATATTATTGATGTTTCCCTTCAGCTTTTTACTTACTAAAAGGATATCAAAGTTCATTTTGTGAATGGTCCAGACAGATTCTCTTTTGCTATATCCACAATTTAATTAAAAAATACTGCACTATATGTTAATATTGGAGGAACAGTGATCTCTCTTTACAGGCTTTGCAAAACATAATAGACATGTTTTGGATTTACGCAGGTTCATAAACAGACACATTGAAGGAAATGCCATTTGTGACTGCAATAGAGGTTTGAATTTGTAATTTTAAAAATGCAAAGCTTATTATTAAAAGGGAACATACTTTTTTTTTTCTTTATTATTAAAAGTCTGAACGAAAGCCTGTTGAAATCACTAGACTGGATCCTTACAGATAGTCTGCATTTTTCTTTGGCAGCTCACACAAGTCTTAGGACAGTATGACTTAAGTTTATATTTAGCAGTGGCTCCTCTCTTCCAATATGCCTATTTGCATAAGTCAACAAACAAACCATCTGTATTGGAAATACACTTTCCATTACTGTCAGCTTTGGGGCAGCATGTGACAGTTCCTTAACAGCATACATTAATTTACACTGTTTTATGGAGCAGAGGAGAAGTAATTTGAAGTCGTAATTCTGCAGTTTCACTGGTAGGAGTCTTCCCTGGACAGGAAGTATAAATGTTTCTCTTCCAGGAAAGCACTCTGCAAGTTTTGATGGCCGTGAATGCTCAGGATCTGGATAGATCTCTCATTTGAAAGGCAGACATCAGGCTCCCAGGTAGATCTTAAAATGACACCGGATCTTTGCAAACTAAGCCCCAGTGCTGTGTATCACTGAAGAGCGGAACAAAATTCTGCCTGTTAAATAGGGGCAATGGCCCAGCCAAGCTCAGAGAAAGGACAATCGACGTTTTAATGGAGGAGCACTCTCAGTGAGAAGGGGCTGATCTTGAACTAACAAACTGCAGTTTCTGACTGCACCAATTTCTTCTTGTTCTAAATACTGGTGGCAGTGCTACGGATGTATATTGTCTCTGTTATTTGCTGGCTATTGAGGAGTGAGTGAGTGACCAGGCACAAAGCCAAAAAAGAGAAAGCTGATTTTTTGCAATGTGGTATACATATTTTGCAAGGCAGCCTGCTAACTGCATAGCACATTTTTGGAGCTATATACGCAAATATTCATAATTAATCTGTGTTAGAATAGAGAGAAAAGCTTCTAAGGAACACAAATAGCCCCTTCAGGCAGCTCATATCGGTGACACTGATCCTTTGCATTTCTGAAATTAAAACATGAGCTGCTTTGCATAGAATTTGCAGTACTCCCTGGAATTCAAGCTTCCTTTTTTCCCCTGTTCCTTCAGGTTGTGAAGGCGACCTTGATAACAGAGATTGATACCTTGAATCTGGCGCTAGAGAGGTGGAAATAAAGGCACCAAGTGAGGAATGGCATTTTCAAAGCTTAAATCTCAGGGATAACAACCTTCATTTTCCCTTTGCAAGGTCTCTTTCATCTCTAGGCTTCCTCTAGGCTGGTTTGAGGTACCAGCAGAACACTGGCAGCATGGCAGCTGGGCAGATGTACATGCCTGTGCCTTTCAGGTCGAAAGCCTGAATTCAAGTGGGGGCTACATGTCCTCTGAGACAACTTCATCCCTAAAAGGTGGAAGGGCCAATTAGCCAGTCCTTGGGACTGCCTGCAGCCATAAGCCAAACAACAGCCAGCATTGGTGTAGCTGAAATAAATCATGATTTATTCAACATCAAAAGTGCAATGACTGCAGAAATTAAAATAAATTCAAAACCTTCATGAAGCTATTCAGGCTGCCCCAAAGCCCAGTGGGTATTAGATGTATTTATTAAATAGAAGCGACCATTCAGACTGGGAGGACAGACAAATCTGACAGGCTGAGCTCTGCCAGGTCTTTGTTTTCCATCCTTGTCTGACTCAGCTTTTCAATTTGATGTTGTTATTCCTGGGCTTCTTGGCTGACACCTTCCCGGTGCACAGCCTCTCCCTGCTGTCTGCTCAAACGGGGCCCCTTGTTTCAGAAAACTGTCTCCCCCTCCCCCCTCTGCCTTAGTGAAGTAGGGTGCTTTGTCACAACTGCCTTGCAATACACCGAAGCCCATTTTTTCTGCCTCCCTTCACGGTGCCTTTAGCTGTTGTTTTTTAAGTCCCAACAAGTAGAATTTTGGCAAAAATTCAAGGTGCATCCCAGTTTTCTCAGTGCACAGTTCTCTGGCTTGGCGCATTTCCCCTCTAACCACAGCACTCCATCATGCCCAGCATGGCCACAGACACTCATTCCAGAGTGTATATAAGGACACTGAAACCATCTAGATAAACATACACAAGCTGACCAAGCAGAATGGGAGTTTAATTTCTCTCTTCCCTGACAGATTTTGGTGAGTAAGTCACAGGCACTCCTTATGCATTCTTTACAGGTCCTTCCTATGTCCCAGATGTGACCTGCTCCCTGCCCATCTGTAGGCTATCTTATCCCCAAGAGATCATTTCCCATTGTGCCACTTACGGAAACGGGGTATTTTAAATGTATATTTTCATGTGGTTTATAAAGCTGCATTGAATTGTCTTCCAGTTTGTGCATCCAGCAGCTCCTCTCCAGGACTGAGAGGAGCAAAAAGGCAGACTACTTTGCACGTATATATCGGCTGCAGCCAAACAAATGTTCTTGCCAGGAGGAGATGCCATCAGGGGAGGACAAGGCACATGCGGCTGTAGATGCACTGCAGAGAGATCTCGAGCCACAGGAGGCAAAGCGAGTTTGTCAACTCTCTCAAGGACATCCTGCACCTCCAGAAATGGCCATTTTTGTCCATCTGGCATCAGCCAAGTCTTCTCCAATGCAATGAATATCCAGAAATTCAGACTTAGCAGACCCAACACTTCTAGAAAATGCCAGCTTTGGGACTTTCTTCTCTATACATTTGCACATCAAGCATTGTTCCCTCTTCTACAGCGCTTCTAACCAACCTCTTACGTAGCCCGAGTGCCTTCAAACTGGAGTGGGGTTTTCCAGGGGAGCAGCACGCCAGAAAAGCAGCAAGCATGATGTGGTAGGAGTTGAGGTGTGAATATTAAAGTTAAGGTTGATGCTTCGAGTGCGCTCGCTTGTTTGCAAGACTTTATGAAGCATTTAAAATATATACTGCTCTAGGGCACAGGAAGAGAAACAGATCAAATGAGACAAGCCTGAAAAGGCAAAGAGTGTAATGAAACCTAAAACAAACATGCAGTGATAAGATGGTGCAGCTGCTACATCAGTCCTGGTCATCAGGAGACTGGATAAACTGAATGCAGGATGCAGGTGAGAGGAAGAAATATTGACGGTGCAGGGAGTCAGCAGGAGAGACCCGTGCCGGTGGCAGATGGAACCATAGGAAAGGCTTAGGCAGCCGGGAGGGGAGGAAGGGGTAGGAGCAGCAGCAGAGTGCCTGTATTTCCTCTGCCAACTGCTTCTCGGGGAGAGGGAAGGTGAAGGTGGGCAGCAGGGTCAGGGTGCTGGGGTAGCTCCATACCAACGCTTCTGTCGCACCGGAGGCAGCAGAAATCCCACTGCAGAGGATGGGGACAAGGAGGGGGCAGCTTCTGCTCCCCGGCTGCGCCGGGAGGGGCCGGAACAGCCCCAGGGTTCTGTGTCGGCAGCGTCGCACTCTCTCCCCGGTGCGAGCGACCAGCGACCGGGAAAGGGAGCGGGGCGTCGGCGGGCGATACCGGGCAAGTTTGTCTGACTGCTCCCTGTGGGAGCGTTCCCCTGGCCAGCCTTCCTCCTCCTCCTCGTGCTGCTGTCGGGCCGCATCCCGACTAGTGCTGGGCTCTGAGGAAAGACAGGAGAGGTGGCCGGGGCTGAGCTGCGGGCGACGAAGACGTCAAGATGTGCTGAGAGGGGAGGGCTGGCTAAGGGGGTGCACCCCGAAGGGGTGGAGGGCATGATGCACCCCCAGGAGGCGAGCAAAGCTCACCTCGACAAGGAGACGGGAGGGAGCACCCGGGGTGGTGGTCAGGAAGAGGCACCTCAGGGAGGGGAAGGGACGGGGCCCCCCGAGAAGGGTAGGGGTTGGGAGCGCGTCCCCCGGGAGGGGAGGGCACACCCCACAGCTCCCAGCCTTTTGCGGAGGCTCGCCGGGAGCTGCCAGGCGGTCGCCTCCCCACCTAGGGGGGCTGGGAGCGTCAGGGGCACCCCCCCTCCTCGTCTTTCTCTCCTCCCCTCCGCCGCCTCCCTCCCTCCTTCCCTCCCTCTCTGCCCGCCTGCCTGGGATGGTGGAGGGAGCCGGGTGCACCCGGCCGGGCGGCCCTTGGGCGCGGGGGGCTGCTCGCCCCGGCCCGGTGCGGGGGGCGGCCCGCGGGGGGCTGCGCTGTCTCGGGGCCCCGCAGCCCCCGTTGCCGCCCCCACCGCTGGTGATGGCCAAGGATGTCCTCGGAGGGGGAAGCCGAGGCGGCTGCTGAGAGCGGGCCGGGCAGCACCCCCACACCTGGGGCCGCCGGCGCGGTGCGGGAGGAGGTGAGCGGCGGCTGGGGCGCCCGCCCCGGGCCGGGGTGGGGTGGGCCGGGGTACAAGGCGGCGGAGCGAGCGTGGGGAGAAACCGGGGAGCCGCGGCGTCAGGAAAGTGTCCCGGCTGCGGGTGTTTGTGGAGCTGGGGGAGCCGAGGAGCCAGCCACAGCCAGCCCGCCCGCCCGGCTACCTGCAGCCGCGCCG
>VWZX01005568.1:555816-573332 GCA_013399015.1 Galbula dea
GTGGCCACCGGCGCTGTTTACCGACGGGCACCCGGAGACCACCCCTGCGCCGGTTGCCGAGATCGGGGCGGCGGCTCTGCACCGAAACGATGCCGTGGGGAGAAAGAGGTCCTGGCCGGTGGAAGTTTGGCTAAATAAGCCCCTTGGGGGTTGGCCTAGGAGAGCCTAGCACCTCCCTGGGACTTCTGAAACGGCCAAGAAGATTGCAGCCCTGTGAGGGGCTGGTGTGCCTGACAGGAGAAGCACAGAGCGTCGGAAGGGGTCTGCAGCCCAGGGCTCCACGGCATTCAAGTGTTTGGGGCCAAAGGAGGAGCTCATCCCTCTCCTTTTGGGGGCTTAGGCACTCTGCAGAAAACACTGTAGAAAACACAGCTTCATGCGTTTTTTTGGATCAGCTGTGGAGTGCTAACCGTGGCCTTGCACATCACAGGGAGGGAATGATGGATGTGTCTTGAGTGTTGACAAAAAATCCTGAGCCACAAGGCACTGGCCAGACAGGACTGCAGGAGTCTGTGGCAGTAGGTGACAATGCATGTACATTCCTGCACACTCAGGACAGCAAACTGTCCCATTGTAGTAATGCCTCAGATTTTCTACACCTAATACAGCCTTTGCTTCCAATTGTTTTGACAGGTCTGCCATTTATATAATGTAATCCACGTGCAGATCATGAAAGTGACTGAACTTTCTTCATAATACAGAGTTAAGAGCACATGCTCCCAGAGATGCAGAGAACAGCCTTACAGCAGGCAGAAAAAGCTGAAAACAGATGTGGAAGCAGTTCTGGAACATTGCTGTGTGCAGATAGTTTGCTTAAAGCTTCTGTTATAACAGGTCTCATGGCTCATCCACAGTTTCTTGGTCCTATAGTTGAAATCCAGTAGCCTCAACAAAGCCTGGGTGAAGCTGCAGCTCACTTAGGCTAAACCCAAACAGCACTTTTAAAATTACCTATAATAGAAAATTGACTTTGCAGCTCAGGTTGAAAAACCTGCTCTCCATGGGTGAAAATTGGGGTTTTCACCTGTACAATTGCTTTTTAAACACCTATGACATGGTTCACTGTGAAGAGCTGTGTCTG
This sequence comes from Galbula dea, assembly GCA_013399015.1. NCBI lineage: Eukaryota > Metazoa > Chordata > Aves > Piciformes > Galbulidae > Galbula > Galbula dea. The sequence goes on from VWZX01005568.1 coordinate 556,898, forward strand.
GGTTCAGGATACAGCGGTTGTTCCAATGGTACAGCTCCCCAGTGTAATTACAGCCCTTCAGAAGATCAAAAAATGGTTAATGCTGGAAGGGATTTTTTGATTTATTTGGTCTATGACCAGGAGTTACAGAAGGCTTTCCATTACATTAAGTCCACCATAAAAACATCCAACTCATTTCTCAACATAAGAACACTTGATCTCTCTTCTAAGTACATTATATCTTGCTTCTTTCATCCTGTTCTCAGTTTTTCTTCTGTTCCAAAACAAACATTTTCACATTTGGGTCTATATCTCAAACACCTTTAACAATAATGTCTTAACCCTGCAGTCTTACAATATTGGTCTTTTCCTTGTGCTTTCTCTTTGTACATTGTTTGGGTTTTTTTTTTTTGCAGCTGCACCTGCAGTTTCATTTAAATGCCCACTGTTAAATGGGCATTTCATGGACTTCTCTGTAAGTCTTGTTGCTTATGGATTTCACTTAGACCAAATGCATAGGCTTAAATTTTGACAGTGACTGAAAATCGCCTTTATTGTGCAATAAATCAGTGTGAGATAAAACCTGAGCTAGTATCAGAGAATGTGTTTGAAGTCTCAGATTTTACTCTTCCAAGCAAGGCAAGCAAAGGTGGAGCTGCAGAGTGGGAAGGAGAGAAGTAGTTTGCTTAGCTGCCATGGCCCTCGTTCTCTTCTGCCAGAGTCACTTAGGTTTACTGCTGACTTTGCTGAATGTCAGAACAAGCCCTCAGATTACCTGCCAGTATTCTGGTTTGGTTGGTTGGTTTTTTTCAGCTGAGATATATTCATTGCTCAAGCTGGATGTCCTGGAACAACCATGCTTTTGGTAGTTGTGTAGAATTCTACCATCCCATCACTCTTGCAAAAAAAGAATCAAGATCTTTGATGTAAGGGAATGTAAAGACTGCATTTTCTCAAACTTTTCAGCAGTTACTGCTATAGGTTGATTTGCTGGACACATTTTCCTTTACTTTCCTCCCTGAGGTAGCTGAACCTGCTGTTCTCTACAGCCCTGTTTAAGCTGTGGACTGGTGGTTTTTCTTCTCTTGCTGATTAGTGTGACAGCCTACACCTACACTGAAGAGTTGGTAGGGACTTTTCTGCATTTCTGTCAATTTACACCTCAATTGGGAAATGGTCTTAAATATTTAAATCTTTAAAACTTAGTTGCAATTTGTTTTTCTTTTTCAGGAAAGTGAAGCTGGTGAGTACAAACATAATTAATTTGCTACCATAGCCAAGTAATCACTGAACACAGCTGAAAGCAGCAGCCACTTGACATTTTGAAATACGTATTTGTCTTGCTGTACTGGCAGAGTCAAGCAGCAGTTATCCATGCCTGGGTTTATCTATTCTTCCATATTTAAGACCTTTAATTGTGCACAACAATGTAATCAGTTAAGCTATTTAAATAAAAGGAGGTAAACCTTATGGGTTGATATTCCTGAAACCCATGGTCACCAGCTCACTGATGGAGACGTTACAGAAGAGAGAGGCCACTTAAAACTGTGTGGTCTGCCTCTTACTGACAAAACAAAATACAACAGGAGCTTATTTCCAAAGTGCTATTTCTGGTCACAGCAGCACCAAGGGGTGTTATAAGTTAAGAAAATGCACATATTGCATGTTTGCAGGCTATAGCTTTGTAGACTGACAGGTCAAAATACAGCTCAGTCCCTTCCTCTTAAGCATGCTACTGGAGAGTTTTCCTCTATCTGAGGGATTAACTCTATTTAGTTCTCCAGCATTTTTATCCCTTTCCCCCAGTATGAATGTCAAACATATCATTTTTGTTAAGGCTTATTTTTTGGCATTGAAAACACCAGGCAGAAAGCCCTTCATAGCTTAAACTGGGTAGCTTTATAAATTGTCCCTCTATATGGGTTGAGTCATACTTATTGCTCCCCATAGCTTTTCTAGCAGCCTCCTCTTCCTCTAGTGGCTTGTTGTCATCCCCAAGACTTCTGTGCTCACGCAAAATGAACTAAGGAGCAGGGGTAGAAGAGAGGGGGCAAAAGAAGTATGATGGAGTTTAATCTCCTTCCTCACCACTTCTTAAGCAGTAGCTGCTGAGGAACCATTGGGTACCAACCTCCAGAGAGGCACTATTTGCCCTGTAAACTTCCCCCCAAGAGCTGGACAGGGCACTGACCTGACAGCCTCTGCCCAGAGGAGAACAGGAAACACTACATGATGCTCCTGGGGAAGCTCTGCTTTTCCTTCCCATCAGCTCTTCGAAACCTCTTGTAAAAGACCCACTCCACTAATAGCCTGCATGATAGCTGCTGGTTAGCCTGGTGGAAGACTGTCACCATCCCAATTGAGTATGACTGACCAAATGGTTATTTTGTATGCAGTGCATGATATTCCCCATCCTGAGTGAGGGTCAGTCAGGACAAGACCCTTTCTACCCCCTCCTGTGCTTGGTTTATTCAGCAAATATAAACCAAGGAGTACACCTCATTCCTTGATCCAAATAATCTCCCTTATAAAGACAAAGGAAAAAGTCCAGCACTACTGACATCAGAGGAAATGGAAAGCTTTTTTCCCTCATCCTTAAGTTCCAGGCAATATTTGCATTGCAGATCCTGTCATAAGAAAATCCATGCTGAGGCATCACAGCTTTTTCTCTGCTTTTGTTCTTTTCATTGTCCCACTTTATCTTCTGATCCGTGTCTGTTCTGGGTGCCCTGAAGTTGTCTGTCTTCTCTGCACTTCACATGAGAAGCTGTCAAAATTTTAAAAAAGTAGATAGGAAACATCAAATGGATGTGTCTGAGCTCTAAAGGGCAGCCTGGGCTTCAGCTGTGTGGCCTTCTATGGTCAATGCTTTCTGTCCTTTCCAGCAGAGAGTGCTCCCTCAACACCTTAGCTGAGGTGTAGTTGTGTCTTCTGGCTGACTTTCCCCATTCCCTCCAGCAAGTGAATTTTCTTAATAAAGCATTGGACTGGAACAACTGAGGAGCTTGTGGAGCCCCATCATTGAAGGGCTGTAAGGACAATTTAGGCAAACAGCTGTTAAGTATGTAGTTGTTGCCTCCTGGGAGAAGAGACTAGGTGGCTCAGTGGTATGTCCCCTACAGAGCTGGTTTCTAATACTGTTCTCCCAAGTGGACAGACAATAGACACAGACAGCTGATGCCAGTGGAGAAGCAATGAGTCTGCACACTGTTTTGAAATCCCAAATACTCTTCTTGTCCTCCTTTTCTCACTTCAGAGATCTCAGGGGATGATTTCCCACCAGAGGGGAAGAATGGGTACCAAGGATGCTTTACAATCAGTGCAAGCCATTGTGAGAGAGAGGTCAGAGGGATCTTCTCTCTGGGAGCAGAGGACGAGGCTTCCTTTCATCTGTTTCTGTGCCTTGAAAGGAATCTCAAATAATTGCCAGTGACCAGGGACATTGCAGAAGTGGAGATTTTAAAAAGAGTGACATCTCCCCAAGTAGTCCATACTGAATGGGGCTTGTTTCTAGGTGTGACAACACCAAAAGCGGTGTCTGCTGAGCTGTCTTTAGCACCAGAAGGGCCTCTCAGTTGCTCCAGTGACAGTGAATAAGGCTATGTTTGATTTTTCACTTACAGCAGGAGTTCTACTTTTCAGAAAAGTAGTTAATTAGTTTTAAAGTTTTAATCATGGAAAATATAGTTCACTCAAGGGTTCACTTTCAGACTAATAATTTGTGGGGCTCCTTTGAGCTTAAGAACTGTAAAATTAAAATTAGTGCATGGTGAAACTTTGGTAAGGTCACAGTTGTTGTAATGGCTTTGTTAACTGCCCAGGACTATTAACAGGGTAACTTCTGTTAAGCAGCAGCACACAGAATAGCTGGAGAGGTGTTAGAGCAGGGCTGCTGCCTGCAGTGGAGCTGGCAGGGTTACTGACACCAGGACCCCATGGTTCTGGTCAGGGGTAGAGGCTGCCTCCAAGAGCTGCCCATGCCAGCTCCTCCTTGAGCAGCCGCCACTCTGCCCATAGCACATCTCATCTGCAGCAGCAAGAGCTAGGAAGGGAAGCTGCTGAGACAGGGAGGACAGATGGCAAGTGGGAAGGCTGGAGGCGCCTGGCTGTGTGCAGCACTGGCAGCTCTGCAGCACTTGGAGGCTGGCAGCTTTCCTGGAGCAAAGTTAAGGTTGTGAAGTGGTGTCTGGTGTACCTCACAGCTGCTCTCATGGTGCCACGCTTGCCACCAGGACAGGAGGGAGGGGGTTGTCCCCCACCAAATGCCCAAGCTTTTAACTTCTGTGACTTTACATCAGGTGAATAAAGAACAGAGAATCCAAACTCTGTTTCCTGAGGTATTTGTCTATCCCAGTTCAGCATCCAGCCAGTGGAGAACTTGTTTTTAAAGGAGAAGTAATACTGGGCCTCAGGGAAGACAGAGACTGGAAACAGCTGTCTGATGAGAACAAGGACTGGTGGGAGCTGAGAGCAAAGAGCAGAGAGCAGGTTATGAAGGCTCTCACTCTTAGCAATGAAGATAAGGGTGAGTAATTGGGTTGACTTGCAAATGTGGAGTCTGCATAACCTGACCTTACGAGGGGAGAGGATGGGATGGGCTCAGTCAGAGATTTCTGCAGGTTACAGTATATTTCACGGTGGGAAAGGAGTGATTTGTGGCCATGCACTTGTGGCCAGAGGCTTTCTTCATGCCCATACAATTGATAGATGGTAGAATCTGGACTGGGAATTGTGTAGTATAACATTTGATTAGTGTGGTAACAGAAGTGATTCAGTATGAGGCATTGGCATCTTACATTGAGTAGCTCTCACAAACCAGCACAGTGTGTCCTGGAAGACAAGAGCTGGAAAAGCCCGAGTGCCCACAGGCACAAGCTGTGCCATCTCCCTGACCCTGCAATGGGCAGGAGGAGCAGGGAGCACCATGGAGTCTGAGGTGGTAGCATCTGCACAGTAGGGTCCAGCCACCATGGGCATCTCTCTGAGGACCACAAAATGGAGAACCTCTTCATGCCTGCCTGGAGGTGAAGTGGCCAGTACCTGGTGGAGGAAGGGAGTAGTGAGGGTGCGTGCTGAAAGGGTAGGAATGACAGTCTGTCTGCAGGCCTGAGGTGTGCTGTAGTCTTCCACAGGGGGTTATCTGTCAGCAGGCCAGGGCAGGAGCTAAATCCTATGGTTCTCACCAGCTGGTACTCAGAGTGGCAGGACTTGACAGCTCACATGCAGATGAGACATCTTCCCAGCTGCTGCAATGCATATGTGAAATCACTTCATTAAAGCTATTTTTTCAGTGTCTTTGGGAAGTATAAAAAGGTGTAATGAAGCCATGTCATCAGTCAAAGTCAAGTCCAGAAATAAAATCCAGGTGCCCTGGCTCCCAGGATCCCTTTTAACCATTAGGTGTTTAAATGAATTTCCAGTGAAGTTGTCACCTGCTGTGTTGTCATCACATGTTGTAACAGAATGTGCCACAGAAAGAGAAGAGAGAAGCAAGAGAGAGAAGGAAGTGATATTTACTATGAAACCTCATTTCTCCCAGGGAAGAGATACTACTTCATCTTAACAGGAGCACCATTAGGAAAAGAATTGACAGCACTGGGGTCCCAGCTGTTTTCAAAAAGGTGCCAAGACGGGGAAACACACTCCCCAAATCTGACAGAGCAACCGAAGCTCGAACAGTGGCTTGGATGTTATTGTTGAGAGATTCTCAGCTCAGGAGCGTGGAGCTGGCAGGTCCTCTGGGAGGCGCTGTCTGGGAGGTCACACGTGGCTGGAGGTTGAGGGGTCAAATCACAGAGCCATGTTGTTCTGGTTTTATTAGGTAAAAGGGCAGCATTGAAAGTAAGTGAGAATAACAATAAAACTTCATGGTTCTGGGCAAAGCTTGATTCACAGTTCCCTTTGAAAGACTTCCCCCGACTTCACTGGAGCTTGGATCAGTCATGGATCATATTTCTTCTAAAGCCTTGAGAGATGTTTCTATTCCACATTTAAATCTCAAGGTGTTCCTTTAGAGTAAATGAAGATTAAATCTTATTCATAATAATGAACTGTTTTTCTCATTTGCAAAGTAAACAGAGGCATTCAATGACTAAGCTGCAAATACCTGGAGCTTCCTCCTTAGGAGGCTGTTTCCCCCCCAGCTTCCCTCTTTCCCCAACCAGGAAGCTGGTCAGTGGCTTTTGTCCATCCTCACTCCAGGTCAGTCCCTCGCTTCCCTAAGTTGAGACTGAAGAAAGGTTGGGCAGGACCCACAGGACCTGTGGCAGTGGTGAGAACATAAGGCACAGGACATGCACTCTTCAGGGATGTGGAGAGCACCTGCAACCCTAGGAACCTGAGTGTTGGAAGGGACAAGCTTTAGTACACCACTGAATGGTGGCTCTAACATCCACTATTGCAGGCTGCTTGTTTGCACAGCACAGGAGAGAGCAGACCTGCTGAAGCACCACCAGCTTCCTTGCTGCTCTTTCCTCTCCCACCCTTGGAGAGCTGCATCTTGTGAGCAGAGGTGGGTGCAAAGCAGGTATTACAGGATTCCTGTCGAACCTAGCGGGGACTTTGTCAAGCATACAGAGACCAGCAGGTAGCTACTTTCCCCTTCTCCCCTCCCTGCTGCCCCCATCCCTCCCAGACTGAAGCAGTGGGAGCTGGTCCCACCAGCCCTCCTGTTTTGCTTTGGCTGGTGTCAGCGAAGCTGCCAGTAACACCAGTGCCCTCAGCCAGTTGATCCACTGGGGCTGTGGTACCTCCGTATCACCCACAGCTTGCTGAAGGGTGTGGGGGCCTGGGTCTGACTTTCATAGGCTGGACCACACTGGAGCCTGCTACCACTGGGGTGAGGATCACTCTGCTCTGCAGCCACAGGACAGGCAGATGGATGCCTGCTGCCATCAACCCTTCCAGGAGCTCTCTGCAGTGTGGGAGCATGGGCAAGGGCACCTGCTCAGAAATCTATGTGCAGTTGGGCTGGCTGCTGGCTGCTGGCTGCTGGCTGCTGGCTGTGGTGGGGGGTAAGAGCCTGGCTAGGCATGAGGAAAGCTGCAATCTGATAGTGGCTGGAAACTGCATCCCAGGAGCTTCCCTAGGATATGTGATGTGTTTATCAGTTCAGTGCTAAATGTTGAGGTAAGCCATGTTGTTATACCTGTAAAAGTTAACCTGACTGCTGAAACTCAAGGCAGGAGAGTGGGTAATATGAGCTAAGTATGATGGTTGCTTAAAGTGTAGGATAAAAAAAGGACTCTTGGAGCTGTTCTTGCTCTGAGGCAGCTCAAATCCCAGCTTTTCTTTCCTGATGAGCTAATTCCAGGCATTGACATTACTGGGTAAAATCCTTTGCCCTCAAAATGTGCTCTTCATGGTGCTGCTGAGTTGAAAGCCGCTAGAAGCTACATCAGCAATTTGGGGGGAAAAGGGATAATTTTGTAAGTGTAGCATTTTTGTGAGCTTATAAGATGCTGCCACTAAAATAGTCCTGTTTTGTATTTTGCAAATGGTGACCACTTTGTTGCTAGGATTCCTTGGTGCTGAAAATGTAATTGCACAGCTTTCCTTGGAGCAGTGTGTTGGAGAATCACCTGTGGATGTGTCTGAGGCCAAATTCTTTACGCCACTCACATACATACCCTTGTGCTTTAGAGAGTGGTTTCCCACCCTGCTACAATGTGCAGCTTATAGATTAGCTGGGATCCAAATGTCTTTTGTTTCTGGGATTTCCTGTATTTCTGCTTGAAGAACTTGAAACTATCCTGCAAAAGCTACTGCTGAATATGACATTTTAGAGGACTAGAGGCTGACCTGTCCTGACCTCTGCTTTCTTCATCTTCAGATGGTATCTTCCATTCATGAGAGTGAAATGGTGTGAAATAACAGGCTGTCTTTGTTTGGTATTTCAGGGACATCCTAGCATCAGAAAGTCAGGTGAATCAACAAGATATGTGCCTTTCCATGGTTTGTCTTGTTCTACATTAGGCTTTACTGGTGAGAGGATTTAATGTTAGCATTTTGTGCACCTTCCCACCCTGAGACGTTCTCCCTGACAGTTCTGTTGATGGAAGGAGGAGATTATATCTCTGCAGGGATTTAAACAAGAAACCAGGTGATTCCTGCTGACCCCAGGAGGGCTACTACCAAAGCAAATGTCTGAGTCAGGGAAGCTACAAGCACACAGAGTGCATGCAGGTTATTATTTCTAAACCAAGTAACAGCATTTCTTCTGGGCATTGACAACATGACCACCACCTGTAGGAAATTTTCATTCTCACAGGAGTTTTGTGGCAGAAGAGCAAATGGTGCATCCAAAACATAAGTGCAGCAACCAATGTGCTGTGTGTTCAAGGATTGGAGGAAAATTTTCTTTGATGCAAAATGGCTTTTTCCATTGCCTTCAATGCCTCATATTTCCTTTTCACTTCGTGCTGACAGCCATGCTGAGAGCACTTGCTACTGGCTCAGCATGAGTTAAGGGTAATGGGCTTCTTGCCATTCAAGATGGATGGCAGGAGGTATTTGTTTCAGGCTCTCCAGGAGAGGATTTATGAGATGACTGTTGTAACATCTCCCTTTTCCCTCACCAGGCCTTATTACTGATGCCTCATGCAGTGCCCAGATTGGGTCACACGGTGGGAGGAGCACTTCTACCCATCACACACCAATATCTGCTTTAGCACAGCCCTGCAGGCTCCTTCCTCACTCTACTAATGAGTGTGTGACCTAGGAGTTAAATTGGTCATGGAAAACAATAAGAGGTTGTACTCTGGATCCTCTTCTGCAGTTGTCTTCTCTCTGGTCGCCGGAGATCTCTTGGGCCAGTCTTTCACCAGGATCACCACAGGAGCTAGAAGATGATACCTGCACCCACCTCTATTGTGTCTGCTTGAGGACAAGAGGTAGAGATCTTCTTGCTCTTCTTGTACATCCCTGTCTACTGCAGAAATGGTAAAGCCTTTCTCAGGTCCTGAGATTGGTCCAGGTGTCAGAGCTCACCTTGTTTATGATTAACAGTACAGTGTAGGGCTTGCCTAGCAAGGATTCAGTGGTCCTCTCTGTGTTATGTCCTGCCACATCCATCAGGAGGTGGAACATTTTGCACTGTCCTATCTTGACCAAGATGGAAGAGTTTCTCATAGAGAAAAAAAATCTGCTTTCATCCAGGCAGGTCAACACCTGCCACAGCATGTGACTGGTGATTATTGATTATGCTTTCCCTTTCATGTATCTTATTGGAATATAGTCATCACAAGCACAAATCTCCAGAGGCAAATAAAATTATGACTAGCATTAATTTATTCACCCTTTTTTCTTCTTTGTTCTCTACTTTTATTTCTTTTTTCTGGTCCTCTGTCAGTTTTTCCCCCCACTTTTTCTTGCTAAATAAAAGAGGAAAAAACAAAAAGATGAGATTGACTCCTTGCTCACGTCAGTAATCCTGAGCTGTGAGGTCATTTTGTTGTTGAGGATAGTGATAAAGTCACCCTGTAACCCTGAAACCTGGTCTTGGCAGAGAGCAGGAGTGTTCTGTGTTGTCACACACCTTGCTAAAACAGCTGCAGTGTCAGCCCTGCATCACACTGCCACCTCTGTGGAGTCCCCTCGATTTAGCACAACCTTATCCCACCCTCACAGACTATGGGGAGGTGACAGGGACACAGATCAGGTTTTTGGAGGAGTTCCTAGCAATGAGAAAGCAGCCACTCAGGAGTAACTGCTTTCCAGGTCATAGATGGGCCAGGAGAACCGATGGCTCAGATGATGCTTTGGTTCTGTCAGGCTCAGTGCTTCCCCCCATTGATCCTCACCCAGGTCCTATCTTTGGGCCTTGTTCCCTCCTGTCCCTGTCCAGGCTGGCCTGTCTCTGTCCTCCTGTCTCTCAGTGGCACTGGCATTCAGAGCATGTCTAGCCTGTCCTTTTGTCTCCTCCACCTCTTCCACCACCCTGTTTCCCCGTCAATTCTTTATTTCCATTCGGGCCACATCTTTGCTACCTTCTCTTTTCTCTCATTCTTTTATTTCAGACATGACAGCATTTTGCTTCAGCAGAATTACAGCTCTTGAGATCAGCCACCAAGGGCAAATGCATTTACAGGTGGAGTTTAAAAGGACAGGAAGCACTTCTGGCATGATTTCACCAAAGGAGAATTCTAGTGCCTTTGAAATTGGGAAATCCAGATATCTGGCTGCAAACCAGACACAAGACAGTCAAACTTGGGCCCCAAACTGTCCACAAAACAAACATTAGAACAAATTCATGCTGTGGCAGCATATTTTCTGTTTATACAGCTCATGTTGGAGTTTTCAAGGAGACTGAAGCATGAAGTCTGATAGAAAAGGAAAAAAAGATACTTTGTCAGTAGAGAGCTATGGAGAAATAGTAAGTGTACAACAAAATTATATATCAAATTTTTGAAGACTGCAACTCCAGAATAGTTTCTTCTGTTTCCTTTGGACTTCACAGACTATTTCTCCCCCTCTATTGGAGTCAGTTTGGCAACTTACAGTTCAAATTTGTTTTGCTAGTCAAAATAAGTGGACAAAACAAGAGGTTTATCATTGTCACTGTAACCATTTGCAGCTGTAAGCACTACAAAGGCAGCCAGAAAAAGGGGGAAAAAAACCCCCACATACTTCAGGCCCACACTGCCACAGAGCTACTTTTGGATTAAAATACAGCTACTGATGAAGAGTGTACAGCAACAGCAAGCTAGGTGATAATGTGTTCCACTGAAGCTTTGGGATGGTTTCTCTTAGTATTATCTGCAGAGCTGGGTGGGATTGCTCCTAGCAATAAGCACTGGAGCACTTGGGTCTCCACATAATGCCCACAGCCTTGTTTTTAGGACTGACACTTAGCTTTGTGAAGAGAGTTGTCTTATATAAATTAATGGCATATGAAGCCATTAGACTGGTAGAGGTCTGCAGGAATAATTACCAGAATTGACACCATTCACTGAAATTAAGCATAAAATCACTGCTGGTAGCATGGGCAGTTGGCACAAACAGTAGCAGACTGGTCTGTAGTGATGAGAGGAGCACAGTCCTACAGAGGAATCTGCTTTATTTGATAATTTCATTATTCAATCCAAAGCCAGATTTGGAGAGTGCAGCCAACCCTTTAGCTGTCCTCAGAATTTCTTTACTGAAAGAGTGGTAAGATATTGGAATAGGCTGCCCAGGGAGGTGGTGGAGTCACCATCCCTGGATGTTTTTAAGAAGAGGATAGATGTGTTTCTTTAGGGGATGACTTAGGGATAAGAGTAGTGTAGGGCTCTCGGCTGGACTAGATGCTCTTGAGGGTCCTTTCCAACCATAATGATTCTGTGATTCTGTGACTCAGAAAATACCTGGGAACAAAGTGGGTGAGTGGTTGAACATAAACTCTCAAGGTGGTGCTGAGCAAAAATCTACTAATGCAACTCCTGGAGACAGCAAAAGAGGGAATGAGTGGGAATGGGAGGTGACTTTATGTTTTTTATATTATGCCAGTGAAATAAGTGCTGAAGTCTGGTATCTACTTGCAGGGTACACATTTAAGAAGGATCTCAAGGTTCTGGAGAGAGAGCAGAGCACCAGAAAGATATAGAGCAGTGCAGTGAGGGACTTCAAGATCTTGACCCATTTAAGTTGTCAAAAAGAAGGCTGAGAGATGTCATAATTAGAATGAAGTCTCTTCAGAGAGAAAGGAGTCTTTCAGGACCTGCAGAATGGGCATCCTCACTGCCATGAATGGGGACTCAAGTGAGACAGAATTACAATGACAGTAAAATTTCATCACCAGAACAAATTACAAAGGGATTGCAGATTCTTCATTTCTTTTAGTCTCTCAGTTAAAACAGAGTGTCTTTATGGAAAATAAGCTTTTACCAAACACTACTTACTGGGCTCTGCATAGACTGTAGAGTGAAATTGCATTCTCTGTGAGATATAGGAGACACAGGGAGAAGGTACAGTGTCTCCCATTCTTAAGGTGTAAATGTAGTTTGGGTTGTGATAGAAGCTGAACCCTCCTGACCCAGAAGAGCCTTGTAATAGAATTCTGTGACTACATGTAAGTGCTGTGTAAGAACTGTCTGGCTGTTTATTATATTCTAAGGATCACCACCACCACCAAGGGACAGCTACATGGCTTGTGGAAGAGTCCTTGCTATCAGACATACTAGTATCCAAAGGTCAGCAGAAGCAGCGAGACATCACTGGTAAAACAGACACGAGAGTTTCACGTTAGGCACTGAAAAACCTGGGCTGGTGGAATCAGTCTGGGCTTCTGTGAGCATGGTCCTTCCTCATCCTGCTAATGGGGGGCAGGTTTCACTTGGAAGAGCAGGGACACCCAGACCACCTTGACCTGTGCCCTGGGAAATTCATTAGCTCTTGCATACTTGTCACGTTAATGGGCGAGACCCCGACCTGGCAGTCTGCCTGTCCCACAATACCTATCAAGAGGAAGGGACCTAGAGACACAAGCAGATTTTGCTCTCCCAGAAATACATTGTTCTGGTTCTCCAGCATCAGTCTTAGATTTCAAATATGCCTTTTAAGGTGAAATCAGCATCTGAGGGGAAGTAATTTTTTTACATTGTTGTCCAACCCCAATGCAGTTGCTTGTAGGCTCACTTAGGGTGGTTGCCAGCTACAACTTACCTGCCTGTCTCATAATGCTGGTCACTTGCAGGAAGTTAAGAGGTGGGTCAGAGGAATGAAACCCTGGCTACCAGCCCCTTGCTGTTGCCACCAGAGCACACTCAACTCCAGCTGCTGAGTGGGGAACATGCCAGGCTGTGCACTCCCCCTCTGCTCTCTCTCCACCTCTTTACTCTAGGTGAGATTAACAGCCCAAATCTCCACACTGTTACAACACAGAGCACGTTTTAATGATTTTAATTACAGTTGCTGTAGCCAGACCCCATCCTGGCTGCTGTTGAGCCAGGACTAGCACTGAGTGGGTGTGCCGTTGTGAGAGAGGCTCCACGCCTGTCCTTGCATACCTGCTTTTGATCTTGGGAATCTACTATCGGAATGTGTCTTTGAAGGCAACGATCCTTTCAGCCACTGCCTTAATATTTTATCATTTGCAAACTAAGTTTTGCACTGAACTTTCTTGAAGGAGAAATAATCGAAATGTTGCCAGCCTGGAAACTCCTGTCTGCTACCGGTGTCAGTTGAAATTCCAGTTCTCCATCGGCAGTTAGGGCTTTCCAGGCTATTTTTCAGCAACTGCAACAACAAATTAAATAGCATCAATCATTTAGTGTCTCAGAAGGCTCCATACCACCAGACAGAAAACAGACCATGGGAGGATGTGGAGCTGCCTCTTCATTTTGCATGGTACACAGATTTTTCACTCTGCCTGCCTGAGCTTTCTGGAAATGACAACAGTAAAAACCAATGCAAACGCAGAGCAGTGCTGCTGGGCTGACTGCCTCAGGCCAGGGGGGCAATTCGGGACAGGGCAGTCTCCAAACTTGGTCCCCCTCCACAAGGCTCCCAGCATGGGCACCCAGAGCCCTCCCCGTATGTGCCGTCTCTTGCCCTGTGGCATTTTCCTCATTCAGACCAAGATCTACTAAAGAACTCAGGAAATATTTTGCTGTTGTTAAGTGTGGAAGAGTAAAGCGAAATTTTGGCTTGTGATTACAGATAGTTGGGAGTAGAAGGTAGCCAGTCAGATGCAATGAGAAGGGAGGCCTCTGAAAGCTGTTCAGCAGCACGTCAGGGTGTACCTAGCAAGATGTTATTGACACCATGTGTTTTTAGCTTGATTTGAAATTCATAGACAATAAGATTGACAGCTCACCTGTGCTTCTTCACAACATTCCATCCAAACCAGTTTTACAATTTTTACTGTCATCAGAGCTGGTTGGGACTTTTTGGGTGAAGCATTTGGTTTGGTAAAGCCATCTCTCTTCACAAAAGTGGCTGTAGAATCACAGAACAGTATGGGTCAGAAGGGACCCTCAGAGATCACTTGGTCCAACACCCCTGCCATGGGCAGGGACATCTTGCATTAAATTGCATTTGTCAAAGCACCATCCAACCTGGCCTTGAACACTTCCACAGAAGGGGCATCCACAACTTCTCTGGGCAACCCATGTCTCATTTAATCTTCTGTCAGGAGGTTTCTTGGGTCAATGCTGGAAGCAAAGCCTGCAAAAAAGTTCCCACCAAGCAGGAGAGGAAGGACGTCTCTTTTGATTTGGGTTAGAGACTCAAAACATTGAGTTCTACCTCCCAGGCAAAGTGCCTAGTGACTGAGCCTCTGTCTATTCTGGGGAAACCTCTGTTTGGCTCTGACTTTTAGGCTCTCTGTCTTTGCTTTCTTCAATTATGATTCTCTGTTAAACTTTTCCAGGGGTTATGCTTTTGTTCCACATCAAAACGACCCAGATCCCACAGCATTCCTCAAAGGACACAACTCCCATTTGCTGTCTGACTTAAGTTATCATGGAAATTATTAGTTTCCTTAAACATTTATTGTACTAATCTAGAAATACAAGCTTGCCCTGTTTCAGTATGAAACACTGCACAGAAAGGAGAAAATTCCACGTAGTACCACAAACATCATGCATGCAAGAAGGTGGTATGTTAATTAATAAAGTCTGGGAGCCACTGGTTTAACATATTAATGAATTTGTTATGTAGAAAGAGGTGGAATGATATTTTTCCTTATTAGATTTTTGAATGTCTGATACTTTTATTGTAATGATGTCCTGTTTCATGTCCTTGTTACAAACACTCTTAGAGTGTTTGTAATAGTATAATTGTGTTACATACATATTTCAGCAGAGGGAAGGAGAAATAAGGGGATATAGGCCAGATGGATGCATTCAGAACTTGAAATAGTAGAGACAGCTGTGGAGGTAGACCCTGGAAGAGAGATCCTTTTATAACTATGGACCTATGGGAAGTGGGATCTGCCTAAAAGCAAAGAAGAGTATGAGATAGGGGGTCAGAAGAGCCAGGAGAAAAGAATCATGGTTTTCCCAAAGGGTTTTGAACATGAAGGCCCTGCTGAACTGGACTGGTATGTGTGTGAATCAGAGAGATGTGGCAGTGGGCTTTATGGCTGCATGTCTTCACTAAAGCAAGGAGGACAGAAGCTGCCTTTTTTACAGTGACAACAGTGGAGGTAACTTATCTTGGGCTGATGCAGCCTTTTTAGTGCAGTGGGTTGAAGACTATTTTTGAAATGTCTCCAGAGGACACATACAAAATGTCATCTTGGATGTGCAAGCCTGTGAGCTGCTGCCAGCACAGCACAGTGCTGCTCCAGGACTGGTGAGACCATCGCTTTCCCCAAAGGGGAGATGGCATTTCATGGAGCTAAGCTCATTAGGAGGCATTTGCCCACTTCAATATTTCCACTGATAACTCTAACCAGCAGGGCTGGTTGAATCACCCCGTGGGCAGAAGCTAACCTGTTGGTTCTAAGTTGGACTAGAGGGTTGCAGAGTGTGGAGAAGTTGATAATCAAGGAAAGTGAGATAAGGTAAGGTGGGGATTGCAGTGCCTTTGGCAAACAGTATCTTAACTGGCGTGGGACAGCCCTTTTGCATGGCTGTCCCCAGGGCCAGGCTGACAGTGCTTCAAACAAGTCACAGAAGAAAATAGGGTTCCCAGAGCAGCTTCAGAACTCGCCTTACATTAAAACTGACTGCTGGGCTTCTTTTGCCAGGTCCACTGGCTTTCTTCACAGTATTAATCATATGCGATTTTAAATGAGAAGTAGCTGTGGAGACCTGAGTGTGAACTTAAATTCCTGTGTTAGAATATTGCCCAGCTGTTTCCTTCTTCAGAGTAGAGGGGTGTCCATTTTAAGAGTTTTCTTCACCACAGAAAACCTTCAGGGTGGAGAAAAGAGTAAAGGTTTGCAATTCTTCCTTACTTACTCTTTATTTTTGCATATTATGGCACTTAAAAACTCTGGATCTGTCTGAGGAAGAGACAAAGAAGTGCAAGACTGTTCTCAGAGGTTGTAGGGAGGTAACTAGGAAAGCTAAGGCCTCTCTGGAATTAAACCTTGCAAGGGAGGTCAAGGACAATAGGAAGGGCTTCTTCAAATACATTGCAGGAAAAACTAACACTAGAAGCAATGTAGGCCCCCTGCTAAATGAGGTGAGTGCCTTGGTCACAGATGATACAATGAAGGTGGAGTTACTGAATGCCTTCTTTGTCTCTGTCTATACTCTTAGAGACTGTACTCAGGAGCCTCAGACCCCTGAGCCCCCACATGATGTTAGGATACTGGAGGAGTTTTCCTTAGTTGAGGAGGACGGGGTTAGGGAGAAGTTAAGCCATCTGGACATCCATAAATCCATGGATCCTGATGGGATGCACCCACGGGTGCTGAGGGAGCTGGCAGAAGTCATTGCCAGGCCACTCTCCATCATCTTTAATAAGTCCTGGGGAACAGGAGAGGTGCCTGGGGATTGGAGGAAGGCAAATGTCACTCCAGTCTTCA